>JACYXH010000363.1:2182500-2392500 GCA_026745465.1 Lota lota | reverse complement strand
GTCTTGCTCAAGGATGCTGACAGGTAGACTCTGGACATTGGGGTTCGATAACCATTACCATTCAATAACCGGTTGTTTCTGGTAAGGCCTTCTTTCATGGGTGGCACTGTTGCAAATGGTCCAAATTTGCACTAATAAGTGTCAGAGAAACTTCACCCTCTCTTGGACGTGGCCATCATCACCCACCGCTGTCCAGACGGAGCTCCACAAATCCACACACACACACCTGCTTGCCGGCGTCCCTTCATTGAAGTGCCTCGAAAAAGGCACTTTGACATCACCAAAATAATTTAACTTGAGTTCAGAGCAGAATAGAGCGTTCACAAACTGGGCGGCGGAGACTGGCAAAAACATAGGATTATACAGCTGTTTTATCTTAATGACGGTCGTAATTCAGTAACAGTGACAACAATTTTCAAGCTCGCACCCTGCGGGTGGTCACAAATATCCGCTCCCTCGCAAGTGGACAGCTCAGCAGCTGGGTCTGTGTAAGACTTCAGCATAACACTGGAGCACTAGGTGGGGCGGACCCCCTGTTTGCCACCGGGTATTTCACACACTGCCGAAAACCTATCCTCATACTACAAAACCATGGGAATCAGCCGAGAAAAAAACAACCTGTTCCCCAGCTCCCGTCTCTTACCATAAATTTCGGTGCAATATCACAGTATCGTAATATCACACCTAAGCCCGGGTGTCGTTAACCCTGTAGAAATCCCTGTCTTTTACCCGTAGAGCTGCTCTCAAATCCCATGCACTGCATGCACTGCACTTGCATGAAAGAGCAAAAGTGAAGTCTGCCTAGTGCACTAGAGCCTAGTGTAGTCACGAGAGACGATTCCAGACTCTAAACACAAAATAACGAGGTATTAAAGCGATGATGCAGGGGGGGACTGTGAGCAATGCAGAAGCGATGAGGAAGGATAAGAGGGGGAAAGGACAAAAGCTCCTGGGGAAAGAGGAAGGGAGTGAAGGAGGGAGCAGATACGACTTTTGGGCTTATACCCGTTACTAGGGAGCGGGATTAGGTAACGTGCGTTGCTTCAGTTAGGCCAGGGTGCACGTGTGTTTGTGCTTGTAAATGTGTGTGCGTGTTGAGATCAAGCACACATGCGTGAGCATCGACATGCATGAGGTGGCGACTACATACATGCACGCATGCACGTACAGGCGCGCGCACACACACAAACAAAGGCTAGGGTTAAGGAGCCGTAATAGCTTTAGAGGATGTTAGATCTTTTATCCACCAGTGTAGTATAATAAAGCAGAGAAAGGGGGGCTATCTTCTTCCAGCCGCTTCCAGGGGCCTTAACGGTCTGCCTTCTCCCGTTCTCTCCCTCTCTCTCTGCTGCTCCCTCCGTCCACTGCTGCATGCCCCTGATAACCTTGGCACTCCCCCCCCCCCCCCCCCCCCCCACACACACACACCTCTTTCTGTCTTATTCGTTCTCTTCCACCAAGTATTTCCTTCGTTTAACCCCCCCCACCCACACCCCCAGCAGCCCCCAACTCCTCCCACCCCGCGCCAACCATGCGTGTCCGCTCGTCGGCCAGGTCTGTCCGGGGTCCCCCGCCTGTTGCCAGTGGGTCGGCTGATGGTCATGTGCAGTGGAGGGCTTCCTGACCTTCTGCTCCAATGCCTACTGGAGCAGCACCCCCTCGTTCCCCCTCACCAGCCCCCCTCACTCCTCTGCAAGGAGATGGCAGCCCAGTGAGTGGAGTATACCACTTTAAAGACATGCTCCACCCCCAGGCTGAACACCCCCACCCCAATCCGACTATCCCTAAAGATGAAGAAACTTGGCCTTCTTGACAACAAAAGCATGAATAGCAAGACATTATTACCACTTGAATGCCATAGATTGTTAACTTAGCCAAGGGGGCTAACATGAGTCCCAGGACAAGGGATTGCTTAATTCTGTGTTTTCGGTTGCTGCAGAGGTAACTGCAAATGCTAACTGCAAATGATGAGCTAAAGTGTAATATATGTAACTCTTTACATTTTGGGAAATGGGGAAAATGGCTTTGATATAACTAAAATAAAATGTCTAGTTCAGGTTGTTACCATAGAAACTACATGTAGTCATGTACCACGAAAACAAGTTACAAGTGGGCAATGGATTTAAAAATGATAGGTAAGAGTTAATATTCTCCCTATGACGTCACCAACAGGGCGAAGACCCATTTCAGTCCGCCTTTTTGTTCGTTTCCTTTCTTTGGAACGACTAAAAGCTTATTACAGCAGCACAGCACATTTTTTTTTTAATTACGTAGTGGTCTAAGTAGCGGCTCCTCAATGACACGGGGGGGGGGGGGGGGGGGGCAGGTGTCTTGTAAATGACAGCAATTAAAAACCTACGTAATTGAGTGCCCACTTCTTGACTCTCTCCCGCTCTGCAATTTCTTCCACCTCTTCCCTCCACAGCTGTCTTCTGCTGTCCCATTGGTTCAGTGAGATGGGTGGGGGCGGGTCTAATTTAATGAATCGATGGAGCCGGCTGCATCTTGCATTAGCATGGATTAATAAAAGGCAAATCAATTAGCGAAAGAGCGCTCTCCGCCTCTATGCAGAGCAGGATTGGGAGTGTCATTGACAGAGCCTTGCACTCTGATTAGGCTCATTGTCAACATCTCACATACTGGCTGATGCCAAGTAACTGCAGCGGGAAGCGATCAAGTGGGGGAAAAAACAAGATTCAAAGCCCAAAAGCGTGAAAGACTGCAGAAGAACAGTCAATACATTTGACTACAAATATTGCCAAATATCCGATCATTGAATGTGTCTGAAGAAAATTGAAGTCACTGTAACTGAAGTTATCATAATACGCAGTGTCTCGTAACAACAGACCGAGGACACGTAAGGTAACAAACTGCAATCCGTGTTCTTTTGCACTCGAGCCTCTAAGACGACACTTGCCTTAACGGCTTTTACACCATCTCTCAAATACCGCACTAAGACGCCGATGCGATGGGTGCTTTGGTAGCAATACAAAGAAAATCCATTGCTCAAAATCATCTGCCTGCGAGCAGAGAAAAACAAGCCAATTAGCCATGGAGTAAGAAGTAAAGCCCACTGAAATGCTCTTGAACGCGACGCCCCGCTGCTTTATGCCCATGTTCTACCACCTGCGCTCGCTCGGGTCCAGTAATTGCCACGGACTGGAAATCAATGGTGGAGCATCGTTAGGCGCGAGCAGCCATTTTCTGACCTTGCATTTTACAGCTGTCTCTCTCCCCCCAATCAAAGGCGAGTTGGTTGCCACAGTAACCTCAATCCCAAGCCTTTTCGCGGTAATGGGCCCAGGGAAGAAAAGGCAGTGATGGTGTGGGGGGAAATGAAGTTGCAAGAGAGAAGCGTAGCAGCTGAAATATATATATATATATATATATATATATATATATATATATATATATACATACATATAATATTTATTTATGTATGTATATATGTGTGTATGTATATATGTGTATATATATATATTTCTTATATGTATATATGTGTATATATATCTTATATATATATATATATTTCTTATATATATATATATATATATTTCTTATATATAGTTTCTCTTTAAGCGGTACAAGCGGAAGAAATGTACGTGCTACAAGAGTTTCAGCCCTTACTCGTGTTCGGTGATGATACTTTTCTTCTGTGTCTTTGAGACCAGGTTGGACATCATTCTCTTATCGAGCCTTTGTTCATCTCAGTCCAACACCTAACCCCAGCAAAAACATATCATAAAAACCCAGGTCTCTCCCTTTTATTTCCCCCCATTGTGATCCCTCATCCAATATATTGGCAAAATACCCCTGATGTTTATGTAATTCTACCATTTTAATTAAAAGACGGTTTTCTAATAAAAAGCCAAATGGCAGATACCACAGACTGGGCTTCTTCCAGGGCATGTTTAATCACAGCACTATTGAATGGAAGGGCGAAGGCAATAACACAGTGAATAGAGGCTGGTATTTGTGAAGAAATGTCAGAGAGACAGAGGATATATGAAAGGGATGGTGTCCCTTATAGCTGTAGCCGCTCATATGAGGAAGCCTCTCTTATATAGGACAGGTGTGGTGTGTGACACCCACTAGGCCTATGGCTGCTGCGGAGGTGGGGAGCCGGTGTGTGTAGCAGATTCCAATCTGCATGTGCAGTATAGATTGTTTACTGCGAGCACCAAAATAAAAGCACACACACATGCAAACAAACTTCAGATGTTACTAGCAGTCGTGGTTAGGGTGTTTGACTCAGCTTTCCAACCCTCATGTCCGTCTTCCTCTAGGCATCCTAGAGCAAGATGCATAACCCCTACCTGCTCCTAATGACATCTATTGACAATCCCCTGGAAGTGTCTGAGAATAAAAGCATATGCTAAATGGGATGCCCATTATTGGAATAAAATGTACAATGGGGGTAGTGATGCGGCCGAGGCGAAGCCGAGTTTGCTTACCATCACCCTCATCACAGTAACCAACAATGATTCAATATTAGTTACTAGTTAGTTAATCTATAATCCTATTGAAGTTACTGAAATGAAAAGTATTTTGCAGTGCTTTGAGCACATTGTTTTGGCGTTGTCAAGGAAACATCTGGTAGATTAGTTGTCTTTGACCGTTATAATTCGAACATTTATTGACCAATCCGGATCAAGTAATTTACAATGCTGTGGTATAAGGTAATATAATAGGTTCCTGAAAGGCCGACACCCACTGCACTGCTATCTTATTTTTTATCTCTCAGGCTTTAATGCTGTAATTTCTGCTGTAGCAGGGTGCTGTTGTTGCTCAGTAAGTGTAGATGTGCTGGTTAGGGGCTCAGTGAGTCGGTGAGTGGTTGGTGGCGTATGGTGTGCATAGTACGGTCGATGGAGGAGCGGTTAGACCTTGATCAATAGATCCTTTTTCACAGTTATCAACAACTTCACGCATGCTGAATACCGCACTGACTGACAGTCATACATTTAAGTGTGTGTGATTGTATTTAGTGTTTGTGGGTTTTCTTTAGTATAGGTCCATTATTATTCTGTGTGCGGCTGCTGTGGCATGTTTGTGTGTGTGTGTGTGTGTGTGTGTGTGTGTGTGTGCAAGTCCAATATATGCATTTGTATGAGTGCGATAACAAGCCGCTGTCATTCCGAGGGTGGCCAAGCGTGTCTTTATTTAAGTGGAAATGCAGGTGCCCTGACAGACACATACACAAACAACACACACACATATGCACACAGGCAAGGGGTTAAGTGTGTGTGAGTATTGAATTGAGCTGCGAGCTGTAAGTCTGTGAGCTGACCCTCAGGGTTATCGGGAAGGTTCCTCCGCACCTTGCTGCAGAAGCCAACCCCTCGTCGTCGCCATGGAAACACAGGCTGTGAAGACAATAGGTGCCTGTTCCAGGGGTGTTGTTTGTGTGCAGGAGTATTGTTGTACACACACACAGACATACACACAGACAAACCGATAGATAATAAAGATAAAAAATTAATGCAAATTGATTGAAGAAAGCCCACACAAACAGAAACACACACACAAAACAAAAAAGGACTTGATTTAAGTTTGCGTGTATCCTTCCTGTCCTGCAAGCGTCGTGTCTGTGCTGCCCTCCCTTTCCTCTGCGTCTTAATGGAAGCATGAGGTAGACCAGACATGAGGCAGACCACCAAGAAGCAGACCAGTCATGAGGCAGACCAGCCATGAGGCAGACCCCCATGAAGCACCATCATGAGGCAGACCAGCCTTGAGGCAGACCAGACATGAGGCACCACCATGACATGAAGCAGACCAGCCATGAGGCAGACCAGCTATGAGGCAGACCACCATGAGGCAGACCAGCCTTGAGGCAGACCAGCCTTGAGGCAGACTAGCCAGGAGGAAGACCGGTCAGGAGGAAGACCGGTCATGAGGCAGACCACAATCCACTGCACACACATTACATTTACAAAGAAACACAGGCACATGTACGCACACACAAACACTTTGCATAAACAGAGGCACAAACACACACACACATTACATATCCACAGGGTCATATTACACAACACACACGCACACGCACACACATACATTGCATATCCAGAGGGACACACATTTATTTGCGCATACACACACACATAAACATGCACAGGGACACACACACACAAATACAGACACATTGCTAATGCACAGGGACACACCCGACCAAAAAAACACAGACACACGCAGACGTTCAAACACACAGGAAGAAGAAGAAAAGAACACACACAATTTGCAGCCTCATCTCCAGCGGATCACCGGGATTTATTTGGTTGATGGCAGGCGTGTGCTGTCGCAACGCCCCAGAGAATCAACACATCACACCCTCTGGAGTGACTCGCGCTAGCGCTAAGCTAATACACTCCAGACAGCACAGAGAGACACAGGGTGGAGGTGTGTGTGTGTGTGTGTGTGTGTGTGTGTGTGTGTGTGGGGGGGGGGGGGGGGGGGGGGGGGGGTTGGTAAATGAGCCTGATGTGAGCAGTGGTTCAATAAAAGGATGGACAGATAGACAAAGAGATGCAGCTGGACGGATGGACGTTTCTTTTTCTGTTCTCCTATTCCTGCGTATTTCTTCGGGGTTGATTCAGCCATGGTTGATCGACGAGCCCTGCGGGTGAAAGGAAAGAGGAGATTTTTTGAGAAATGATGTAGGCCTAGCCAACACATGTTGTATGTGCTCTAGCCAAGTGTTTTTCAACCTGTGACACGCGAGGGTATTGGAGGTGGTATGTTGGATTTGCTTCTTGAAATAGACTAATACAAAACAATTGATGAATTAGTTTGACTCCAAATAAAAATTTAAAATTTGAAGCTGCAAAGCATTAGTCAAAGCTGGAACCTGAAGCTGAATGCCAGCTGATCAAAGGTGGAAGGCAGAGCACATGCACACACTTAGAGCAGCACAAGCGTGTGGCTGCTTGGTAGGCTAACCAGCAGAGTGCTACCCTGGCTGGCGGGCAGGTTAGCCGTTAGCTTGCCAAGTGCATCCGAGGGCGCGGCTGCCTGTGCCATTGAATTGGAGATGAGTGGCAAATGTGACAAGAGGATTTAGCTTTAGCGTTCTACTCACGTCCGGAGATATGAGGAGCAACTGCATGCATGAAGACACCCGCTGTGTGTTGGATATGCACACACGCACACACACGTCTTTAGCCCCGCGTTTGGAGCGTGCACGTATCCTCGCATGGGTCCTTGCTTTTGTCACTGTGTGTGTGTGCGTGGGTGTGTGTGTGTGCGTGTGTGTTGTGACGGGTTTGTGTGTGTGTGTAGGTCGGTTTGTGTCTGACTCTGATGCTTGTGTGCATCAGTGAAGGGTTAGACTTGGTGCGGGGTGTGCTTGGCATTGCCAACATCACGTAGAGGCGGTAGCGAGGGGACGCTGAGCCTCATGCATAGTGTATGAAGGGCTCCCTGGGTCCCGGGCTGACCCCTACCACCTTCTACATGCCACACTAAGCTCTGCCTGGCGCCTAAGGCAGGCGTTTGGACCAGCGCCACACACACACACACACACACACACACACACACACACACACACACACACGGCTAATTTCAAGACCGAGAGCAGCACTTGTATGCAGAGCACCTTGAAAGACCAACACATCGCACCAGAGTTTGGCTCTAGGGCCATGCGGGGACATGGAGCCCAGCTTGACAGCCAGAGTTTTTCATGGAAGTAAACTCCCAAACTCACTCAGCTGGGTGTGTTTAAATGCTTAGCTGTTAAGAATCAAATCAATGAAATAGCGTGTTCTTAGTGCGTTTAAACTGGATGCTTTCTAATGGTAACTGTAATATATTAGATATACTAACTATTAACCATTAACTGGACTGCCACAGACTTCGCTCATGACTCATTTATTGAGAACCCGAAAACCGTGGCTCTCCTGCATAGCGACCATACATCAACTGGCTACCGCCGGGTTGAGAGCGGTAGGTTACTGTACCCAGTAATGGCACTACTGCCCCTAGTGGTCAAATGCAAGTATCCCACTCTACAACAGTAATCATGGACAGAGTAGAACGAGACTATACAAGACTGAAGCTTCCCTAAATGTAGTGCAAGAAAATATGCAGAAAACACCTATATTACTAGTACACTGTACAGTCTACACACTCAAAACCAGAGGTGAATAATGTGATTTAAAGTCAACCAAACTCAAACTGAAAACTTGGCAATCACACACACTCTCTCTCTTGCAGACACGAGCACACACATGCACAATCTTTCTTTCTTGCATGCATGCACACACACACACATACACATACACATACACACACAGACACACACCTGTCAGGATCAATCCAATTACTTGCGGGCAGTGTACAGAGCATGTAGGTTGCCATGTGTTGGCCAGCTAGCAGCTATGACCCCCAGCCACCTTCTAGCACAACAGCTACAGCCTGACTATGGACACACACACACACACACACACACACAAACACACATGCCCGGCACCCACACACACACACAACCAGCAGCTAATGGCCACCATACAGACAACTAATTATAAGCACACATTTGAAACAACATGCAAGGACACACATATACACACACACGTACACACGTACACACACACACACACACACACACACACACACAGTTGAGTGACTTGCTTGAATCTTCTCTCCGGAAAAAAATTATAATAGGGTAGAAAATCAATAACTGTCTTTTCTGTGCTCTGCTAACAGCACTTTCTCTCTATCTATCCATCTGTCTCTTTCTGAAGTCCTCAGTGGAGGCCCACATACAGCAGTAACCAAGGAAATTTGTCACTCACGCTCACTAAGGGAGAAAAACATGCTCAACAAGTCACCGTTGGCTAGCCTGCCTGATAAACACGTAGCCATTCACATCCAGTCAGTAAGAAAGGCATGCCAATTAGTCATTACATAAAGAATTCACTTGAGACGGTTGGCTAATAAGTCAAGGAGTCAGTCAGTCAATGAATGAGTAAATCAGTCATTCAGTAAATTTGTCAGTCACTCAGTCAGTTAATGAATAAGTCAGACAGTTAATCAGCCAGTCAGTCAATACATGGGTCAGACTATAACTGAATGAGTCAGACAGTCAGTCAGTTAATGAATGAGTCACAGTCAGTGTGTCTCCTGTTATCATTGAGTCAGTCAGTAAATCACTCTCCACTTATTAAAGGTGAGATGGAGAGTCATTAATCACATATTAACTTGATGACGTGACTTGATGAGAACCAATTTAGTGACAAGACTGCATAGGAATCAGCTGTCATGTATTGTAAAGTCTGCCTTCTACAATATATAGGCCAATACATTTGTAAAGGGAGTTGCTGGACGTTTTAAGCTGATCCAGTGTTAGGACAAGTATGTCGAGCAATGTGGAGTATATCAATTACATTTGAGCTGAGAGAGATGATAAAGGGAGGGATATGTAGAGAGAGTTAAAGGTAGAGGGAGGTGCAGGTAGAGAAATAGAGCTATAGAGAGGTGTAGAGATAGATAGAAAGATATGTAGAAAAAGAGACAGAAGTTGAAAGAGAAAAAAGGGAGAGGTGGAAAGAGAGGCATTTTTAGAGAAAGAGAGTGGCTGAGAGGTAGAGATAGAGGTAGAAAGAGATATATGAAGAAAGAGAGAAAGTGAGAGAGGAGAGAGGGAGCGGTATAGAGAGGTAGAGAGGCTGCCAGGACAAGGACAAATGAGGAGACAGGGTGCATATGAGAAGAGCTGTAATCTTTCCGTGGCACGGTGCATCATCAGAGAATTGGTTGTGTTGGGAATGATGGATGTCCTGGAGACCATTCACAAAGGGCTGGGGAGAAATACATGCAGAGCGGGAGGGAAATATGTGTGAGGGAGTATAGATTTAAATACATTTGTGTATTTGCATTGAATCTCGATGCACAAGACTCACGATGGTTATGATTCAGCATCCCAGCTGTACTAGCAAACATTGCAACAGCAACCCAACCAATGCTGTCCAAGTGGATGGCACAATGAGACTCTTCGCCTACGCTAACCTTAAGCAACCGAGGGCAAAGATTGCGCCTTACCCAAAAACGAAACAACGAGCAGATGGCAGGACGAAGAGCTGTGATGGAGATTCGGTTGGAACAGCTGTTGTTGTAGATGTTTCCAGAAACACATACACTGATATTCATGATTCTTAGAAAGGAGAATGACTATTTACTGCATGCTTCTGTGCAGTTTTCCCATCTTACTCAATTTCCTGATTAGCATGTTATATAATAGCACATACTATAGCTGAAAAACATGCTAATGATTTCAGAAAACTTAATCAACGATCGGACCCACATTGGCCACGAGTTACTGGAACAATTCTCCCAGAATATGGTAGCTTCGGCCATCAATGTCGACACAAAGCCCAAATGAGAAGGGAGAACATTTCCATGGAGGGGGAGTGCTTAACTTCGTGGCTAGACAGGTAATCTTATTGACCTCAGGGTCTGCGTAAGCCTGCCAGAGTAGACTATCGTTGAGCACCCAAACTGCATGACTTTGGCAGATAAACTGTCCATCCCTCTCTGGGGGCCAGAGAGAGCTCTTCAAAGCAAACATACTGCTAAATTCTGGACCATGCCCGCTCCTTCTTTTAGGCGTCTTCTAAATCTGTTGCGCTACTTCCCACTTCCCTAGCCTGCAGCTTACAACTCTCTCCTGACTTCCACAGAATGTTTCCCTGCTCCCACTGGACTGTGTTTGCTATCCCTGCTTACAGCTTCTCTAGCTGTTGAAGGCAACACAGGCAACACAAACCCAAGGTTGAGAATGTGTTATGGTTAGCCCTTTGAGATGGAACTTTTCAAGTTTATAAATAACTGATTTGTTCTGGATTTGGACCTAAACTGTGTTTTTTTTTCCCAGCCCTTATTGTTGATTGAGCCAGTAAAAAGGTTTGCATACAACACATTGTTATATATTGAATAAAACCAATTACAAATCTGAATCTTAATAAACGTGCTTTTACAATTAATTTCAAGTCTAAATACAAATACAAAACCATGCTTTTTATAAAATGTATTTATTTAATGAGGTTAAAATTAACTATAATTAAATTACTGCAAATAATTGAAATAAATGCTATTTATCATTCGCAATGATTAATTATTTTAATCATTGTGAATATTGTTTTTATAATGAATTTACATTTCACAGTTTGGTTTTATTCACCCGAAACATGTCAAATGATAACACACATATATGTATGTGTATATATATATATAAAACATATAGACATATATATGTATACACATATATATATATATATGTGTGTATCCTGTATTATATACACTTACATACACTGATAAAATACACATTTTACAATTTGTTTTCATTTTTTTACTGTCTGTGATTCTGGGCAACATAACAATAGCATAGAAGAATATAATAAATTCAGCAATGAATAAAACAACACATGCACACACACCTTCCTACACACATTACAGTACAGCAGTTTTTTTTACAAACTCTCTTTAACACTGCATTTAGAGGAGCAAGAGAGGAGAGAGAGAATGCCCTAGTGAGAGAGTTATTAGAGAGAAAGTGTGACAGATAGAGAGAGCGAGAGCGAGAGCGAGAGCGAGAGCGAGAGCGAGAGCGAGAGCGAGAGCGAGACAGCAATAGAGACAGGGAGCGAATAGGGGGGTTCAAGTGTATTAAGTGTCTAAGTAGAGTGGCGCGGGTAGCTCAAATGCTGTTAGCCCCCCGCAGATGGGGATTTAAATGGCAGGGTGCTAGTGTTAGCATACTGATCTGCTACTGTAGAGGCTGGAGGAGGGCAGACGATGTCTGCCACTGAAGTGGTGTTTTTACAGACACATCTTCCTCAATGTGACTTAAAGGATGGCCACGATTTTGTTTTACCCAAAGAAGGATGTCAATAGGACAACTATCAACAAACACTCTATTAGGAATAGGAATACGACAGGCATTGACTAACACACTACCAACTGTCTGGCCAATATGCAATATGCAATACACATCAATTACAGGGGTTTCTTTATTAATTATTCAGGACAAAATATGTAGCCCATCTCCCCAACCACTCTCTCTCCCACACCCACACCAGTGCACACACACACACACACACACACACACACACACACACACACACAGAAAGTCCTATATGCCTATTAATGATCCGAGCAGAATCGCGGGAGGGACAGCAGAACACGATCCTTCTACTACTTTATCTTGCTGCCACTGTCCTCTGCAGGGGAAAGTGGGAATATCAAAGATAATATTATAAAAGGATGTGTGTGTGTGTGTGTGTGTGTGTGTGTGTGTGTGTGTGTGTGTGTGTGTGTGTGTGTGTGAGTGTGTGTATGCACAGGGGCGTGTGTGCACCAAGCTGGCTTTCGATGCTCCACTTAACATGAGAGGAATTATGAGTGATTAGAGAATGAACTGTACTGCTGTAGATGTGATGCTGAGTTTGTGGACCCTAAAGAGAGACTGACTCGGAGAGAGAGAGAGAGAGAGAGAGAGAGAGAGAGAGAGAGAGAGAGAGAGAGAGAGAGAGAGAGAGAGAGAGAGAGAGAGAGAGAGAGAGAGAGAGAGAGAGAGAGAGAGAGAGAGAGAGTGTGTGTGTGTGTGTGTGTGTGTGTGTGTGTGTGTGTGTGTGTGTGTGTGTGTGTGTGTGTGTGAGAGAGAGAAGAGACAATGTGAGAGAGAGAGAGAGAGAGAGAGAGAGAGAGAGAGAGAGAGAGAGAGAGAGAGTGTGAGTGAGAGCGATTGTGAGATAGACTGCAGTGAAACACTGGCAGGGAAACAGTGAGCAGGCAAACGGCTGGTTTCATTAGTAGATTGATTGACAGCTGCAGATCAACAGAAAGACAGACAGCCAACAAGAGTAACCGACTAAAAACATCACTTTGGGCTGTGGCCATTTTCAACCGCTTTATTCTATTTGTAGAAGATTTAGTTAGAATTACATAAAATGGCACTGGATATTGCTAAACTAATGAATTGTACAATCATACCTCAAAATCTAGAAGAGCTAACAATGAACTGGCAGCAGGATAGGGTAGTAAGACTGAAATCTCCTACAAGCTTACGTCAAGAAGCCTGAGATAAGGGTGAAAAAAGGTGTCCACTCTTGCCAAAGATAATATTTGAGGGATAAACAGGCATTCTTTCTTTAAATCATGGCTATATCAGTTATTACAGTTATTTTATAGCACAAGTTTTGTTCTGTATCCTTGTTTGAATTGTTTTCTACAACAACAACGTATGAATCCTTTGTTGAACCATCAGTATTTCAATAAATAAATGTTTCAAATGTATAGATCAACTGAATGTTTTGATAAATAATGACTTATTCATAGCTAAAATAAATAGGGCTGTTGCTGGCAGATATTGTTGGCTGTTAACCCAATTCCAATTAAAAAAACAGAGCAGAAAGTATCCAACACCCAAACTATATCAAGCTGCCTCTCTCTGATATTTTTTTGACAGGCAGACTACCGTTGTGTCCAGAGGGGTCCTTGGAGTGCCGACACATCTCTTCATCTTCATCAAAGTTGACTGGTGAAAAGAACCCTGGGACAAGTCCTCCCTCATCCTCTTTAAAACAGCCTCAGTGTACTTTACATTAGTGAATGCATAAAGTGTATGTTATCATCATGTTATGTTATCAGCATGTTACAACCATTTCACAAAGATACCAATGATTTAATTCTGATGATATTGTATAAGCCAATTGTTGTTCTTACTAAATCATTTTATGTTTAAGTTTATGAAAAGGCATACTTACATGTCAATCAATCTTAAGGCTAGATTTCCCTAAATTGATTGGTGTTCAAATCTATAAGAAATTTTTTATTGCTTTCTTGTCTTCCTGCTTTTTCAACTGGCATCATGCAATTCTTTCTGTTGCTCTAAACTTGACCCTGGAACACTCCATTGTCTGATATTGAAGCAACAAACTTCAAGCAAAACACTTTGATAATAGAGTTCCCAGAAAGCCAATATGTTTTTCCTTTCTGAAACTATGGTTCTATTAGAGACAACACAAAAGTGCTGCCTGCCTTAATATGATTGAATAAAGTTTCAACGAAGGAAAGTAACCTTGCAACAATACAAGGTATCTTGTTTGTTTGTATCTCGGGCCCACCCTAGCAAAAGCCAGAGGACAATTGTTTTATAGAGGACAAGAGATGGCAAAGGACAGAAAGAGGAGGAGACTAGGTCAGTTTAGGCAGGATAGTGTAGTTGCTAAGGCCTTGCTGAAAGGTTTCAGGTTCAATCTCTAATATCTGCATCCTACCAGTAGACATCTTTGAGCAACCTGCTCCTTAATGCCCTCGCTGTGAATTGCTTTGGATGAAAGTGACCTATGTCACTAAAAAGCCAACATTGAAAGCAATATGGAGGTCACAGGAGCACGTATCAACAACTTAGTTAGCCATGCCAGAAATGAATGGATAAAGTATCTGAGGAGGGAGGTGATTTAAATTGACAGAGTAAAGTGTTCTCTTGATTTGTACCTTTACATCTCACACTTCCAAATACCAGTATGGTTTTAGGTTTCAGCTTGAGATAAAGCACTCCTCAGAAGTCTTAAAGGTCAACTCCAAATCCAACCGGCTTCAGCTGAGCAGGAAGGGTCAGTGTTGAATTGAACAGCAAGATTAATCTCGGTCAGATTACGTCAATAAAGAAAGGTTAGATGGAAAAGATGTCAGCGATAAAAGTGTTTTGAGTTTCCATCTAGAATGAGATATTGCAAAAAAAAAAGATATTTTGCTGTGCCCCAAGAAAATCAGACTTTTTTTTAAAATCAGTTTAACTTTTTCCTTGAGTCAAAATGTACTCAAACCATAAAAAACCTGTTCACATTTTGGTTCGAGTTTAAACTACAAAACTCAATCATCGGGGTCAATCAAATCCTCATGTCTCAACAATTTCAAAAGTAAAAAAAGTCCTCATTGTTGTGGAAAAAATACCTGCACTATAATGTTAGGAAGGAAGAGGGTGGTAGGTCCAAGTGATTTGTGGCAGGCACACAAATACCCAGTTTTATCCAGTTTCTTCTGCCTCAGCCCTGGCGCTGGAAGAGGTTTGTGTGGGGTGGTGATATGTTGCAAAACACTGCATGCTTCTTATTCAGAAATTGGCTCTGTTACTCGCTCACTGTCTGCCTCACAATGGCTTCTTTTTGCTCTGCTTTGTTTCTACCTTTGAATCTCATTTTGTTCCACTCCCTCAAGGATATGCCTGATTGAATCTGAATTAAACAAGTGTTGTGTAGGGAGAAAAAAAGAGAAAACATCATTGCGTTACTCTCCTCCATTCGTTCATAAACAAAAACTCACACATATACAACTCATGCTTGCAGACATAGAAGATAGCATTGATGGCCATACATATGAAGATAAAAAAGCGGTCTTTTGGCTAAATGCGCTGGGAAACAGATCTTCGGAACCAGCTTTAAACCAGCTTTTACAGTGAGACTTTCTGCAGTGAAATCTGCCGTTTAAACTGCTAAATTGTGTTGCTTGCTGCCTTTATCTTTTCATGGAGCAATACACCACATTTTGTCAAAAATAATCATATTATTTGATGAAGAAATGGGGTAAAATAAGCACTTTGTAGATAACCGCAAGGTCTTGCAACCTTTTGTGAAACTAATTGCATAAAATCACAATCCTCTATTACAGAGGATGAAGAAATTGTCAATTTATCATGGAAAAGTCTTGTCGTTTCCCTATTGAAGAGTCACAATGACAGTGCCTGTCAGTAGATATTTAGTTATTTGTATTTAATGATGAACTATTATTAATATAAGTAAATCTTGGTAAACAAGCTTAATAGTCTAATAAGCTTGTTTAACAAGATTTACTTATTTTTGTTAAATTATCAAGTACGTTTTTTGAAGTTCCGACATCTGGCATTTTCTCTCTACTACATTGTACACATCATTTGTAAAACCAACAAAACTAAATATAATTCACACTGTGCCAATAGTCCAAACACAGAAGTCACGTTATAGAATTCAGTCCCAGAAATCATCTAGATTGTAGAGTCACCTTTAGGAAAAGTAACTTTGAGAGAATGGATTTTCAGTGAGAGTATCATTGTCTTACACCATTATGTTGATCATCAGGGGGATATATCTGTATTCTGTCACCTGAGGTTGGATTAACCTAATTTCAGGATTCATGACAATCAGGTGATTGTTTGTTATGTTGTTATGTATATTAAAAGATGATTTTAAAGATGGGAGGAATGTCTTTTTATATTTCTTTATGGAAGTGATTTCCCCATTGGATTGGATTGCACCTGTATACAATTGCATACTTAAACAACACACACACACACACACACACACACACACACACACACACACACACACACACACACACACACACACACACACACACACACACACACACACACACACACACACACAAACCATCTGAACCCCTATGACACCTAAACCGACCAACGCTTAATCTGTCTTTCTTGGTCATCCCAGCGGAGTGTGAGTGGGTACAGCTGCGTTGCCTACCTGCTTGGCTTGCTGGATGCAGTTCATGTACTGCCTGGCCAGGCTGGAGCAGGCCAGCGTCTGCTGTGGGTTGTCTCTGTAGCACTGGAATACCTGTCCCTGGAGCTCAGTACAAATAGAGGCTGTGTAGCGGGGCCTGGATGGACACATAGCAGAGAGGAGAGGGTCAGTCTATCATCACCATCACAAGCCATTTTAAAACGGACAGAAATGTACAGACATTGAGACCACTGAAACGGCTGAGACAAGCTGAAACAAAGCCTCACGTCTCCACAGTGGTCAAACAGAGGATAGCTGTCTGAAATAATCACAAACCACATGGACTTTTATTTTCCGATGGTACCCTTATTATTTACCTCACGCGTGGGAATTATCCTAACATGCAAAATATATAAATGGATGTATCATATAAATAGATCATCATATAATATATTGTGCATATTTCTGTTGATACTTTTCTTTTGATTGATCTTTAACACAGTATAACTTCTGCTTTAACACAGTAGAACTGCTGGATCCGAGAATAATCTTCCCCCACTCATACAGACACAGGTAAATACGTTGGAATACAAAATGTATATAAATATACAATTTGATTCCATTCTTCTATATTAACCCCAGTGTTGTGCTGCCTTCTTCCTGACAGTCAAAGTCAAAGTGTCAGTCCTTCCATATCCTCCCTGAAGTCAGGCTCGGCTCTAATGACAGCCACAGTAGTTGCAAACATTATCTGCAATGTCTTTTAATTCATAAATCAATTGAAGAGCTTACAGAGAGGAGGTCTGTTTGGCTCTTATGCTTTGTTTGAATAGTTCTAAATTAAGGGAAGATTCAAGGTACAGGAGAAAGATGAATTATGCATCAACAATGCAGCTCAGAAATCCTCCTTGAACTCTTTCATTCTTTTTTATCTCCTCTCCTCTCCACACACACACACACACACACACACACACACACACACACACACACACACACACACACACACACACACACACACACACACACACACACACACACACACACACACACACACACACACACAAATGGACACGCACAGGAAGTAAATGCTAATCCTACTTGAGGGTAATCCTTGAGTGCTCTGTTGCTTGCAGTAATTTACCTAGTGTTGTGACAGAAACCCCTACTGGGGAGGATAGGAATAGACACACCAACACACATACACAAACGCACAGCCCGGACACACACACACACACACACACACACACACACCCTCCAAGCCCGGACGAACACACACACACACACACACACACAGCGAAAAATATATTTCATATATTCTAAAATAAATAATTCTCATTAAGCACAATTGACTAGTCTGATTGGATTAATGAATAATGAATGAATTTCATTATGTTACTGCAAAAGCAATATCCCACGCTGTATGTACTGCAATATATGCATTACTGAATTGTAGAATGAGTGTGTGTAATATAATTAAGTTCTAAAAAGCCTTGCTAGCTTGTTAATAGTATTCATTTTGTCAAAGAGAATGAGGAAGAGGGAAGATGTGCTAGAGACACTAGAGACATAGAGCATGGCGATAGAGATAGAATGACAGAGAAAGCTATATATAGAGAGAGAACGATCTAGAGAGAGAGAGAGAGAGAGAGAGAGAGAGAGAGAGAGAGAGAGAGAGAGAGTATAAATGTTTCATTTGATAAGGAGACACATTGCTTCATTTGACATGACAGGGCATACCTTGCTATTCTAGGAAACTGACCTTTTGACATCACCACACAAACACACACACACACACACACACACACACACACACACTTCACAGCAATTACACAGCGGTGCATTCTTCCTATATGAATGAGCTCAGGAGCCACTGACTGCACATACAGATAGACATGCTTGTATACCTAGTTTACTGAGGAAAGGAGAGAGATATGGGGTGAACCAGAGAGAGCGTGGACGGTTGGGAGCAAATGAAATGTATGGAATGATGACAAATAGGCCTCCTCACTTGCATGGACAACTTGTAACCAGTGGCAACGCATCGCAATTGCCATGATGCCGGGTGCTCTCAGTGCAGGCTGAATATGTATGCTTTTCATCTCATATGTTTGGTTTTACAGTCAATTTGTTAACACTATGCGGTGGCTAGTCTATTGACCACATACTGTCATTTTGTTCCGTATCAAGTCGAAAGCATAGCTATATAGCAATTGAGCCATAGGCAAACAATACATATAGCAAATAGATTGACTTAAAATACCCATTATTTAGAGTTTAGAGCCAAGACCAGATTAAAGTTGACATAGATGTATAAGAAGGAATGGCTAGCATGTGTAAGGGCAAAGTGTGTGAGGCTCCTCTTCATAATGACAATAAAACTGGTGTTAAATTAGCTAGCATTAAATCTGTTAAGGGTTTCATTGTATTTTATGATAACTAAATGCCCTATGAGATGATAATTATATTATGGGAGAATAATGCCCTTTGCATGCCAACATTTGTCCACCATTGTGATTTACTCGGTAGCAGCAGAAGACAAGAGCAAACAATAGCCCTGAGGCGCAAATCCAAGGTCTAGCTTTAAAAATAACTAATAAATCCAAATCCTTGCCTTTCTCTATTCAGCAAGAGAAACTTCTGATAGCAGTTGTGTTTTAATAATGGAATCTGAAGCAGAAAATTGCCTCAGCTAATCTGTGCCAACTGCCTCGTTTGAATGAAATTAAAGGTGAGCTCTTATTAGAAATACATCAGCCGCACTAGCTGGTGTGATAGCTAACTTTGGAGGGGGAAAAAAACAGCAGCAAAACAACGTTGGGATTGCTTGTGCCCCTGACGCTCTGCATGTCTAAGTGCTGTGTCCAGGGAGGAAGATTAGGCTCCAATCATTAAACTTTCTCATTATTTTTTTGTCTCTCTTTGGCAGTGTGTGGTTTTCATGAAGAAAGCCTGTGTTCTGCACCAGTGCAAAGGCTGGCATTTGGGAATAAGGCAATAAGAAGAAAAGGCAGATATCACATGGGCGTAACATTTCATTATTTTCTCTCTTTGTTAGAGGCTCTCTGTGTGTGAGTGTGTGTGTGTGTGTGTGTGTGTGTGTGTGTGTGTGTGTGTGTGTGTGTGTGTGTGTGGGTGGGTGTGCCCGCGTGTGTGTAGGGAGGGAGGGAGGGAGGGAGGGAGGGAGGGAGGGAGGGAGGGAGGGAGGGTGAAAGGTTATTAACGTATGATGACAAGGATTTGGATTCCTCAAAACCAGCAGTGAGCTTCAGGTTTTTTAATATTGCGCTGAGTGAGAGGAGAGGATCAAAGATGTCATGGCTGGGGTGAGATCAAAGGAAATGACAGAGCATGTCTCTTGTATTGTTAGGCTTTATAAAGCTTTCATGATACTGCCACAAGGATAGCTTTCATGACATTATAGCTGGTGGACTTGCGCAATTGAGTAAAAAGTGAAGGAAAAAATATGAACTCTATGTCCGTGAGGCCAACGTGAGATTTTCTGGAGAATAGAAATCCACGGGAAGAAGTAGTGACTATTTCTCTTACTCTTACTTCTCGCTGCAGTGACTCTGATCCAAACTCGCTGGAACAATATAACATATATCAATACAACAAGAAGAATTCCCCAAGTTTAATGACTACACCGGGGGAAAACAGGTTACAAAGTCTCTAGCCTTGTCTGAAATGGGAATAGCAATCAAAAACAAGCACAAGCGGCAGATTGAAAAGAGACAGCCGCCTTATCCGTACCTTCATACAGTGACAGCTTGAGTGCTGAGGAGATAGAAAGTGTATGAGAACAATTCACACTCTGTTAGCCTAGCTGATGGATCCCCACTGAACTCCCTTTGCGAGAATCTACAGCACCGAGATGGGGAGGGGATAAGGAGAGTGTTTCATTAAAATAGGTGACATGCGGGGAACAAGATAAGGCGCGTGCGCATGTGTGTTTGTGTGTGACATCTTAACGGCGATAACTTTTCAATCAGAAGAACTCGGGGTCCGGACGACTCGATCCGGGAGACATGCTCCGTGGAGCATTGCGCCGCTATCACTAGCCATTGCCTGCACTCTTTATCGTCAACAATTTCAATTTCGGTTTGGCAACGGTTTTCTCAAAGGTGTTTCTTTATGCTTAAGTTGCCACCTAAAAACCGTTGGTCGGCGGCAGACGTACCGGTGTAATAAAGGAGGCGTTAACTACCCATTGTATACGCTAGGTCTTCAAGTGCACTTGTTTTCCGTGACAAACTTGTTGACAAGTTGAAAATATCCATCACCAATAGCATCAGCTAATTATATTATTATACCACAGCCTTGTTAAATACTTGATCCGGAGTGTTCAATTACGTTCCGAGGGTGTGCATTATTTTTCAATAACTGGACACCTCTGCCTTTTAACAGTTCCATATCAATGTGCTACAAATCCAACATTAACAGCAACCAAATTTTAACTATCGACCAGATGTTTCCTTCCCAATGCAAAAACAAGATGCTCAAGATAAAAAACCAATAACGTTTTAGATTAAAGTAATTAATATGTAATCATAGTATGTTGCTTTGCCTCTGCAAAACCACGCCGTCATAAATGATTTCCAAAAGCGTGACACCCTGTCGTGGTTTATTCATTACTGAAACTATCACCCCAGTGTACGACCATTTTACCCCACCAAAATAAAAAAGGATTTCCTTAACAAATTGTGTTCTGTTTAGGTGATAAAGTAGAATCTAACTCATAGACTCAGGTACAAGTGACAAAATAAAAAAGGTACAAGTCAATGAAATAAGCCAACATAGGAATGCAGATTGAATGGTATCAGTTTTATACTTAAGAAAAATACCAAGAATAGCACCGGTCTGTATATAACACTTTGAGAAAGGAAATACTGTATACTATGCGAGTGCATATAGCCTTCGTTCAATATGATAAACCTCTGAGTGACTCTGTGCAGACAGGTGCTGTCACATGTAAGGGCTAGCCTTCAGCTCCCTGGAGAAACAGTAAGCCTAGAGTGAAGTCACCTGCCCCCTGTGCTCCCTAATTGGAGAAGGTGTCCCAATACACATTGTTCACACATCCATACACTTACTTAAACAAGTAAACAAGTCAGGAATTCAGGCCTTTTTGTCTCTGTCTTCTTGTATTGAAATGTAATGGAAATCGATGCAATGGAAATATTGGGAATGGAGATTTGTGACTACTCTCCAAACAAGTTAGGGGCATAATGTAGTTGTGCAAGCCTAAGGACAACAAAAGTATATAACGCAATTAAATATCCCCTTAAGCATGATATGCAAAAGTCTCTTTTGTGTGCTACTTGATGTTTGAGGAAATTAATTCAATCATTTATCACAACCTCATGAATAAATGGTTATAATAAACAATTTGCATGGCCTTTTTAGATCGAACTTATCATTTCTATAACACTTTGTTCCCGACAAATCATTTAATTAGATCGAAAACATTTTATTTGTTGAAATCCAGCGGCAGACATGACCACCTGTTTGTGAAGCCTTGGAGGAAGCAACTAATGTGTAGTTCATCTAACGGCCTATAGGTGGCTCGTGGTGATTGGATGCACAAAGACCAGTCACCATTCTAAGTCAATGGAAAAACTTGATTTAATTCTCGTAATATAAAGCAAATAAATAAGGATCTCAGTGGCTTGTTCATCTCCATATTATGGTTTATGACAGGTCCCACTTGACAGTTTAGTGTCATAGAAAATGTATTATGGATTGAATATGAATGAGTTTTGGCCATAGACTACTGGGATGGGCCATTCAATTAGTGCCCTTAATATGCCAAATATAGATTGTTTCTGCTGCTGGTTGCAAATAATGTCAAGCAATGGATGCGCCCATAACGGGAAATCGAAGGCTTCACATGGGTGATGTCACGGCTGCATCATCCATATCGTTTACATTCTATGGTTGAAATGCAAGTTGAGGTGCGTATATGTTTACATCACATGATTCAAGTGTTTAGGTCACATGTCCAACACCATGTTGTGGTGGTGCGGACGGGCATCCATGCATCAGTAGTAGATTGTAAGAGGAGTGATGGAAAAAAAACAACCCTCAGGTGTGGTGGCTCTGGTTGTAGAGAACATGGGACAACATGCGGCTTGCTAGGATTTGTTTCAGTCTCTATTGTATACAGTCTACAGTCAGGCTTCAAGTTATTATAGTAATATGTGCAGCATAGCACTAGCTGCTAGCTCTCCTGTCACAGAACGTCTTGTTCTGTCAGAGCTCCAGCACAGTATTGTGTACGTGCTGCAACAGTTCTGTCTACAACAGTGGAGTAATTTGGCCTAGGCCGAATTTCAAATGAACGAATGAACAAAAAAAGCATCTAGAGCTTGTTTATCAATCAAGAATTCCGGGGGGAAATCGCCCCGGGCTAAGTCCTGACTGTCCTCAAATCCTAGAAACATCCCTGTTCCACAAAATCCCAAAAAGCTATTGTGTGTTGTGTTTACATTAAACATGAACACTCAAGAATAGCATTAAAGCCTATGGCACCAAAGATTACCTATTGGCCCTCTTTCTTTGCTCCAAAATAAACTATTCTATAGAAAATTAACCAATAGTACATATGTGTCTTTGTGTATTAATTTAGGCTTGTAACTGCACAAAATAGAACGTGTACAATAAATAATGGGAACACCTCAACTACTATTATACCACTAAAAACCACTACAAATGAAGCTAAAAAACAGCTGCTAAGAAACCAAGAAAAGAGAGTGAAATAGAAAGCAGAGATCTTGCTAAATAAATTTGAATCAGTCGGAAAAACAAAAGAGATCAGGAAGTAAAGAGCAGTCACACAGCAGGAGATGAGAACAAGAATGATCTCATCAAAGGAAAGTGTGGTACAGAGCACTTAATAGGCAAAAAAGAGAGCGAGACAGGAAGAAGAACAAGCAAGTGTCAAATACAAAAGGAAAAAGAGGCGAGAGCGCGGACACAAAGGCGTCACCGTGGCAAGATATGTTGGGTTGTTTGAATGTATGTCCGCGCTGCGTGCCCACATTGCACCCACACACTGCGGCGGTGGCTAAATGGAATAATTACCATGTGGTCAGTGTAGTGTGAAATGACAACGTGACCAGACACAATGAAAGGCCGGCCAAACACTGACAGAACACGACCGGCACATGCACATAGCCGGATGAATACAAAGCCAGAGCCAGGCCGTGTGCGGTTGAGATAGGCAGCAGGAAGAGAGAGTGTGTGTGTGTGTGTGTGTGTGGGGGGGGGGAAGGATATATGATCATGCATGTGCGAGCACGTGTGTCTGTATTGCCGCTTAAATACTGGGAGAATAATGAGCACAGCACTGCTTGACAATACACTCTTTCTTTCACAAAACAGCAAAGCACCAGTGAGATGAGTGGGGGCATTTGTTCTGACCTGAATTGAGTTCCATTTAAATGAATTGGCCAGGAACACTGAGTGTCTGCATATAAGCCTTAGTTAGCCAAACTAACATAAGGCTTAGTTAGTTTGTTAGTATTCATCACTCACCAACCCAATAGTAATACTTACGCTGCCTTTGCCACACCACTTCAACCGTTAACATTGCTTTGATCAAGTATGCTAATATAAAACTAAATGAGGCATCAATTGAATCCATTATCCGAACAGTGGTAGTACACGAGACAGCAGATGTGTCACTCATTGACCATTTGCACTACAGATCCAAGTGAGTTAATACATCTTTTGTGACTCTTTTTTCGCCATTATTATATTTCGGCTGTGGAACCACGTTGACCATATGCTGGCACAATAAATTGCACACATTGAGTAAAATAATAGACATGTATGCATTCACAAAAACACATCAACCACACACACAGACAAACATACCACGGTTTCCGCTAGCCTTTTTTTTTTTTTGGCCGGCCAACGACACACCACACACACACACACACCAACACACACACACACACACACACACACACCACACACACACAGGACCAAATTGGGGGATGCAAAAGGGCTTAAAACCCTGAGACACACAGACGCACCTACTAATTTGTAGTTTGTTGATAATCAAATCACACACATTCTGGGATCACACAAATAAACCATTTAATACTTTGAATCCAAATGTATTCAAACTCATTATTAAATGCAAAGGTCTCAAATTAATCAGATACAGGTGTGTTGTTTGTGTTCATAAAAACAGCAAGGGGATAGTCTAGTGGTTAGGGTGTTTGACTCCCAGCCAAAAGGTACCGGGTTTGAATGCTGTATTCCTGTAGGCATCCCTAAGCAAGATGCCTAACCCCTACCTGCTCATTAATGACATGTATCTAAAAACATTCATTTTGTTGCTTTGGAGAAAAATGCTAAATTATTAATAGTCAACATATAATTTTACTAACAAGGGCAGGATTGACAACAGCCATGAGACTGATGTTCGAGTGGCAATAAACAAAATACTTAATGAGATAATTAAAGACATATGAACAAACTAGCTAATTTGTCTAAGTGTTTTTATACCTGCTGGATCTCAACCCTGCCTCGTGAGACAACAATGTGTTTAATATGGCAGATGCAAGAGAATAGGGTCAGGAATTATAATTATTCCAGGCTGCAAACACACAAATATATAATGCAGGAGAAATATATAATTCAAGTGAGATGTTGAAGGTTACAAAATAAATGTAAAGAGAGACAGATACAGAGACAAAGAGCGAGCGCGAAAGCGAGCGAGAATGAGAGAGAGAAAGGAGGGAGATCTAAGAGGTGGCTTAGGCAAGAGGAAGGTTCAGATGGTTTATACAAGACCTGAACATTAAAATGTAAGGCAAAGGCAAGTGGAAGGAATTACAATAGGGACAAGCAGTATGTATTTATTAGCCTTCTTGCATTGGTGACAGGTGCAATCATTGTCCATACATGCAAACAATTTGGGAAGAAGTGAATGAATCATAATCAGATTCAGAATCATAAATACTTTATGGATCCCGAGGGGGAAATTGTGTCACGTTACAGTTGCTCCCATTCTAGAATATAAATATATATAAGCATAGACAAACTACAAGAAATAGAAAATAAGAAATAATAGATATGTAAGAAATCACTAATCACAAAAAAGTACTATAATATATAACAATATAAAATATTTTTGTACAATCCTACAATATATAGCAACAGTGTAAATATGAATTATTGCAATGTGACTGTGACTTCTTGGTCAGTGGGATAAAAATGTATGTTTCAAACCGACCTGCTCCATAACAGCAGGTGGGTATACAGTTCTCTGTGGTCCTAAAGGACTGAGACTCCTGCTGTTTCCGTTTTCCTGCCGGAAGATTGCAGCTGTTGCTTTGCAGAAAAAACTCCCCCTAATAGAAAGGCCAAGTCTGGCAGAGGTTTATTATTTATCACTGTGACTTCCAAGTTGGTGGCAGATGTAGAAGTCGACTATCGGTTGTATTTTGTTCACCTGAAGCCAGCAGTCATTGTGGACTGAAAGTGGAAGAAGTGTTGGACTGTGTGTGTCAGAAAGACATTCATAAAGAGAAAGAAATATGAAAAAACGAAGAAAGAAAAAATAAATTCAGGGCCAAAGACACAAAAAGACAAGGACGCAACGAAACCTGAAGCAATTTCACAACAGAATAATAATATTAACAGTGATCCAGTGATGCTACTGATTACTGGATGGATGGTATTGCATGATGCAGTGGCCACAGGCATCTCGACGGCAGCATGTGGTGATAGTCCTTATATACTTGAATAATACAAAAGCATTTGCTAGTCCATTGCAACGTATCTCACGGCCTCAACGCCCGTGGAGCCATTAGAGAGCAACAGGTATAAATTAGGACATGATGAGGTGAGTCGGCAACAATGGAAACAGCTCTTTTCAAAATAATCTTTTTAACAGCTTATATACACTCAATTTTCAGAACTTACCGGATGTGACTCTCAGCCTTGGTCTGGGCCTGGGCATATTGTTCAGATGTTTGCTTGTAGTTGTCAAGATTCTAGACAAAACAAGGCAGAGAGACGAAGAAAAGGTGAAAAGGGAGTTTGTCTGCTTGACTAGGAGTAATCTTTTCTCGTTTCCGTGTATTGTCTGGACATATACTGTTATTAATGACGTGTCAAACTCTCGTTGGACCTTTAATCAATTTCCAGCTCAGAGCAATAAAACATTTAAATTAAGAAACTAGAGTCTTACTCTATGAATTTAGTTGAAGCAGTTAGAGGCTAACAACGTGCACGTCCAGGCAATATTCACAGGGTTACAACTGTTTTAATGACTTCCTTGGAGTCAGGCATCGTTTAAAAAGTCTAAGACTGTAGCGATCGGCTTCAAAACACACAGAGCGTTGTGTGAAATGTCACATTTGTTAAATAAGCCACCTTTAAAACCTTACAGCAATGCTAACAAATCTGAAGGTTGACGGCGTGTTTGCGTGCCATAAAATGGTATTCCCTACGAGGAACAGTGGCATTTAATAGCTATTAGCACAACAACTGCAGTCATTTCTAGAGGGCAATTTAAAGGACACTGTACCACGATAGCATGTGACCAAAACAATGACCAGCTAAAATACGTGGCCTCAACAAAACCAAAAGGTCAGTAGTCAAGGCTTAGCATTCATTCAAATAAATATTATTTTGTGGTCATTAATAGGACTTTATTGCCCTCCATCTTGCTCTCATTTGTTAATGTACCTGTGGCATTTGTCAAGCAGTCTACTTGTCTGGAACAATCCTTAACCTAACAGACCTAACCTATATTGAGAATATGTTTAAAGCGATAAACCCCAGGGGGTGAATTATCCTACGGCGGATGTAGTACTGGAATCATTGGAATAGGGTCCGTCTCAAATGCAAAGACAAACAACCCATACCTCCCGTCTCTCCCCTCATTCACACATCATCTCTCTACACAGTAATCATCATTTTAAACCAATAATCACAGCGTCCGTGCTTTTCCTTAATTATCTCCCATATTCCCAATAGAGGCAGAGAGAGGCCAACAGGAGGTGGATAATTGAAGTGGGCGAGCGAGGGAAGCGACAGGATCAAACACAAACCTCCCACGCAATCCCTCTCTACCTCCTCCCGCACCCTCACCACCACCAGGCATTTCCTATCTTATTATTTCACTGGATCCTGTGACATTCTATCTGTGATCTTAGCACCTACTTTTTTGGAGGAGATTTGAAGTTAAGTCACACACACGCCACACAGCACATCTATCTGGTAACCCCACCTGGCGCTGGTCTCTCTTCAGTGTAATTATGTAGCGCTATGCCCCAGACCGTGCCTCAGATGAGACACAGGAGTCACAGAAATAATGTGGACGACCGCAATGTCTAACAGAGTGTAGATGAGTGTAAAAGAAAAACAGATTAAAATGTATTGCATAGAGAAGGCGTCTCAAAAGAGACAATGCAACTATAATAAGATAATGAATAATACTCTCTGCTGCTTTGACTTTGTGATCCTTTTCTCTCGGAGCAGTGAATTCATTTGTTGAGATGCATACTCCAGTGGAAAAATCAATTTGAAAATGCCAAACACTTCTAAGAGTAAGTTTGTGCTCCCTG
Source organism: Lota lota (assembly GCA_026745465.1). Lineage (NCBI taxonomy): Eukaryota > Metazoa > Chordata > Actinopteri > Gadiformes > Lotidae > Lota > Lota lota. The sequence continues at coordinate 2,364,419 of JACYXH010000363.1, read as the reverse complement.
AGGTGAGGTTTGGTGGTCGTGCTATATTGGATTATCCATACCAGGATGAAGCCTTTCCATAGCTAGTGCATCTGGACTAGACTTACATGTCTGGCATCATACTCTTTAGTGGGAATAAGGGACAGCGGCAGCTCTAAAGGTTGGGATGAAAATGAATTTACTTGCATACAAAAATATATGTTTTCTTCCTCCAAATGCATCCTTGAATGAAAGCTTTAAGTGATGACTTAACAAGGTCAGCTAGGGCCACTCTTAAGCAACAATCTCATGTTATCGTGGTTAACATGAAATGACAGCACATGATTCACATAAATTCTGACATTGCTGGATACTAAAGGCGCCATGGTACTTACTGCACCAACAAAATGGACAAATGGGAAGAGCCAAGACTAATGGGGATTGGATCGGGTATGTGACCCAAAATGAGCCTTCGATCATACTGCGGATCAGCACCCCCCAATGTTTCGATCAATAATGAATTAATCGATACACCTGCTTCGTCACCTTATATCGCGTCCACTTTGGCCCTTGCTGCTTTGAGTGGCTGTATCACTTTTCTTAACAATTTAAACACGTATATTAACAGAAATGGATTGTCATCGTTAATCGAGTTTGATCATCATCGCTAACTGAATTTGATTCTACTGTTTAGTTTGAACAGTGCCTTACTCTCGCCGACTATGTTAGCCTTTGATCAAATATACAACACTCATTTCAAAGCCATTCAATTCTGCGCTGGAGTGGGTACACCGCCTGCTCTAGTCCGTGTATGACTGACATATGAAGTGGATGAGTAAGAAGAAGCAACATATGGCTCTCTGTGGGAACTCCTATGGAAGAGTTAGCCCACTGATAGCGATAGTGACAGCCTTTCTCTGTCTGCGGCCAGGGTGTAAGTGGGTGCACACATAGTGGAGAAGTTCAAAGTGTGTGTGCTTAGCCTTATGGGACCGTTGCTACACCGGTCTAAAGGACACGGGCCCACTGAGACTTCCAAATATGTAGGTCCCATGGATTATGTAGCAGAGGGGGAATAGCGCACTGGGAGCATTACGGGTCCTAGTGGCTGGTCTGAAATGTGAACTGAGATTCCCCGTTTGAAGTTGGACTGGAGCGTCTGAAAGTACAAAGTGGCTCACATATCATCAGCAAAGGTTGGGAAACAAGCTTAACTGTCGCTTGGAGGTGACAGGGAACTGCTGGATTGGACGAGATGTATTTGTCTATATGTTAGCCAAATGGTTTAAAATGTTAAACAAGCTAGATTTTCTCTCTAAAATCTCCCTCTTTTCCTTTATTTTACAACACACACACGCACAGTGAAAAAGATGGGACAGCCATTTTATCCAATATCCATTCATGAAGTTCATAGCAAATTGCATAGGACGACGCCTCATTAGCACGACACCAATCTAACAATCCATTCTCCACTAAAGTGAATGGAAGGTGTCAGCATAGACTTTGAATAGAAACCAGCGCGGCACCTTCCATCGGGTGTCGACTAGAGAGAACTAGTGCATGTGCATGTCTGAGTCGTCGTTACCCTAGTAACAGCTTCTACTCTGCTCCCTGTGACAACAGAGAGGTAGCAGCTCTATCACCGGTACAGACAGACATACAGACACACACACAACACACACACACAAACCCCCAAGCTTCACGCAGTAGTTTTGCACCAGGAGCGAGAAGGGCAACGATAACCCTCGACGGGGGAGAGTGGGTGTTGAAGGGGGAGCTCACAGGGGCTCATTGAAGGGATTAACCTGAATGTGTGTGTGTGTGTGTGTGTGTGTGTGTGTGCATGTGTGTTTTAGCTCACAGACATGCAGGTATGTACTAAGTCTCTTTGTGTGTGTGTGTGTGTGTGTGTGTGTGTGTGTGTGTGTGCATGTGTGTCTTAGCTCACAGACATGCAGGTATGTACTAAGTCTCTTTGTGTGTGTGTGTGTGTGTGTGTGTGTGTGCATGTGTGTCTTAGCTCACAGACATGCAGGTATGTACTAAGTCTCTTTGTGTGTGTGTGTGTGATTTGATTCTTGCATTGCAATATCGTCTCAATGGCCCCCGAGCAGCGACAGCGGATTCAGATGCACTGATGTCCGGATTTAACGTCAACGCGGGGACGTGTTTCACGCTTCATGCTCCCGACGCCTGTAGGATTAAGGGGGGGGGGGGTGTAAGGGTTGGGGGGCGGATTAAAAATTAAACTTGTTTACAAACTCGCAGGGGATGGAAGACAGCGATGCTCCACCTGTACACAATGAAGAGATTAAGGAGGGTGTGCATGACCGGGGTGAATACAGAGAGGGGTGGGTGACATGGGAGAAACACTATGTGTTTGTGTGCGTGTTTAGGGATGTTACATTTGTGAATTCCTCCAGTCCTAGTTCGTCTTTGTGTCAACATGGAGAGGAAGGGGATCGCTAAATCTGTACAAGGAACTGGCCACTCACGATTGCAATTAGCATTAAAGTGGCAGCAGGCAAATATAGCTGTCACGGGCCCCACACGCATGCTCACGGTCACCCGCTGTGGACGCACACATATACACCACTCCTTACACCCAGAGCTTTTAGACAAACACATTGAGAGTTGTTTGTTGCCCGTCATCCCTTTAGCAAACTGGACACTGTGTGTGTGTGTGTGTTTGTTGATGACTTCATCACCATCACACACACACAAAATGAGCCAATTTAACCACCTATTAGATGGGGCAGCTGGGTGAAATATTGATTAAGAAAATCAAACACCAATTACCAGTGGATTCTGTCTCTAATCTGTCTGACGTTACCTTTGGCTTGATCCTCTCACTTGGACCATCAAGACATGAAAATATCTTGTGTGCGTGTAAATACACACCTTTGACTTTGACCTATCAGTTAATGTGCAACACATTTGCTTGTTTGGAGAAATCAACAAAAGTTAAACAGGACGGTTTCAATCATCTAGCCCAGAGACTCAAAAAAGACTGCTGACGACAATTTGTTGTCAGAAAGTGCCAATTATCCTTGATATAAGACAGGTAGCGTCTTATCCAAATATATCAAGTGTTTGATGCCGTTTTAATGGTGGCGTATGTAGGATAAGGTGTCTGACAAACTTTTAAAAGAGGATGCTCTTTTATGACAAAATATGCCAACAATGAAAAACGAAGCAAAGTCAGTTTGTACTTTCCATTCATGAATATTATAATAGGGATCCATTTTGAACAGTGTCGCTGGAGTGTGCAACAGGTTGGAGTGAGCAACAGGGGGAGAGCTCCACATTAAAGGGGGCTGGGGGATGAAAGGAAAGCCAGGATGAATGGAGGGACAGATGGAGAATGAAGGAGATGAGGGGTGCACCAAGGGAGATGGACGCCATACCGGGATAGATTCTCTTTAATGCTACTAATAACGTCTACATCTCCTATTGCTCTCTCTCTCTCTCTCTCTCTCTCTCTCTCTCTCTCTCTCTCTCTCTCTCTCTCTCTCTCTCTCTCTCTCTCTCTCTCTCTCTCTCTCTCTCTCTCTCTCTCTCTCTCTCTCTCTCTCTCTCTCTCTCTCTCTCTCTCTCTCTCTCTCTCTCTCTCTCTCTCTCCTCCCTCCCTCCCTGACTCTCTCACTCTCACTTAGTCCCTGCCTACCTCTCCCTCACATTCGCTGCCCTCAACCACATGCCAGTCAGGCCAAGAGCAAGGACACAGAAATAAAAAGCATATGAAAAGGGAGGGGGCATGGCGAAAGCAAGTTGAGAAAAGATAGAGCATCCTCCGGTCCTTCCACAATCAGTCTCCTCCGTCAAACGTGGTGCTGTAGGACTGCCGGCCGGGCGTACCGTGGCTGTTCGTCTGTTAGGCTGGGCTATGTAAAAGGTTTACACAGAAGGCTGGGGGGGGGATGTGCAAGGAACCAGATAAGGACCCCTGGTCTGTTTGATAGGCCCCGCTAGCCAATATGCAGGGGACACGAGATGAGGAGCTGGAGGTGGAGGGTGGCCAACAGGAAGGCGCAAGTGAAAATAAATGAATATAAATAAATAAATAAATAAATATCGCCATGTTACGTCCAGTGGAAAGTTATTCAGCTGTAAAACCTTCACACACCAGAACGACCAGAGAATAAACCACCAAATCTTTTTTACAGCCAATATGACAATTTTATAGAGCCGACTGACCCAGAGCAGCGACTAGCCTAGTGTTAGAGGTAAAAATAAGTAAGCTTGTGGGATAACTATATTTCTGAAAATATTTACCTCAGTTTAAACACAGCGTGGTCTGTATATTTAAGATGGGCACAGAGCCCGTTTTAAATGCAACACAATCATAGCTACTCTCAATTTCATCGCAGGAAAATGACGGAAAACAATCCAGCAGTCTGATGGATCAAACTGAAAACAAATGTTTATGTTCTTGTTATGTTTCTGTGCTATAGGATGGTGAACTAATGTCACCATGCCCCTGACCAACAACTCCCATGTCCCTTGTCCTTCGTCCACTCTCTCATCCTTTCGCCACGCTCACTAGCTCCGTACACACCTCAGTCTACCGACGCTGGCTCCATCCTTCCTCAAAAGCACTCAGTGCTTTGTTCTGCCCTTGATTCGCACACACTTAGCTAGACGTTCCTCGTGAACATTGTGTACGTGTTTTCTTTTCACCAGGCAAACCCACGGAGTGGGTCCACTGTGTAAAGTGCGAGTAACATTTATTAAGTGACTGCTCAGGAGGATTTTACGAGGGTGAACCATATCAGCGAGGCTCAGCAGGAAGGAGCGGAGGTCATAATTTCTTAAAAGCACACAACAAACCACTTCCTACTCCCCATTTTATTACAATTTTTCAAAAGGTTAGGCTGCTGGTGACAGGCAACGGCAATAAGAGAAGGTCTGCTTCATTTGATTATCTGCTGAGTGCTGTACCATCAGCAGCCTTAGAATCACCTTTTGGAACCTTCCGGTCTGTCCACCGTTTTCACAATCTGGCTTAACATTTATTTAAAAAAAAATCAGGGCAGCTGAAAGAGTGTGATGCTTCTTTCCCCCTTCGTTCTGGTAAGACAGTCAGTAGCAATGTGTCACTGAAATCGATTGATTGTGGTTAGGTTATAACCAAATAGAGGGCCATTAAAACGGACTGGGTACTTTAATGCTGTAGTAGTTGGGCTGCTAAATGACTTTCGGCTTATTTTAAAGGCTGGTTTTAAACATGAGTTAGTGTAATCTGGTGTAAACTACTTAAGGACATTTTAAGTTGTTATTTGTATGTTTGTGCTTGATTCACTTATGTGGTTCTTACGCTTGTGGTTTATTGGGTTGGATAAGGAATGCAAAAGGAGTTTCCCTTTCGCCAAACTCAAGCTTGTGTCAATAACCATTTGATAAAACGCCTTTGTGACGTGATGACTAATGGACACCGGTGCACAGATTATCCTCACCTTCTTCTCCAGGGTTTTGAGCTGTTCCTTGTAGAATGCTGAAATGGTGGCCAACTCGCGCTCCTTCCTCTCCAGCTGTTTGGCCTGCAACAAAGAGACGAGGGGGCCGTGAGACACGAGGCAGGAGAGACCAGACGAGGAGGAGGAGAAGGATAAGGAGAGAACAAGTGAAAGGAAGAGAACAACAAACAAGAAGTACTAAGGGGACAAAGGAAATGAAGACGGGTGAAGGATGCGTCTCTGACTCACTGATGGCATGTGAACTGTGTGTATTTACACAGCAACCGAGCTAAGTACTGCATTGTAGCAGGTTTATAGGTTATTTAGGAGTGTTCTGGACAGCTGTGTGCTTTTCATTGGGAAATCTAAACACCATTTTCTAGAAATACTATCAGGATACGTGCATTTTCAACACCTGGCCTTAAATGGGGTGGGGGGGAGGTAACATGCACAGACATTCAACTGAAATCCTTCTTTCATTGTTGTATTAATGGTGGCATCGGTTAACTGAAAGATGGTTGCTAAGCAGCGGCTCGGGGAGTTGCAAGCTAAGCAGAGAACCATTGAGCTCAAACGATTAACTGAGGCAAACATAAATGACTGTATATCTCCTTACTTATTGAAGTAAAATGGCCACTGTAAAAATAGTTATTACGCGCTTTAGAATGTATCATTAAGGCCTTATGTTTATGTTTTCTTATGAACATATATAATACTGCAAATACATTGCACCACTACATCAGTCAAATTACACCCATACTATGACTTGAAATAAATATATTTAATATCTGTAAAAAGGATACTTCCTATGCATGTGTCAGAACTTACATAGGCATAGGCACAGGGATGCAGAATCTCGTATGGTAAGGTTCAGGATGTTAGGATGTGATGAAGCGCTATACCGAGAGAGGAGATAGGCTAAGGAATGGCACAGGGCGGGCACAGCGGCATGGAAGCAGAAAACGTAGAAGAAATAGGAGGCAGGCATTAAAAAGAACGAGATTCCACAAAATAAAAGTAGTTGAGTTGGTAATGGCAGTGATCCAGCTGTAAATGTTGTTTTTTTACAGCACTACAGAATGAAAGTCTGCAAAAAACGCTGTCGGTCATCAGTTTTCTTTACCAAAAAAACAATGGAATATAAAATGTAAAGAAGTTTATGACACATTTGAAAATGAAGCAAAACTGATATAATCTGTCTGCAAGGAAATGAAGAGATGATGCAGATCTGTAAAGAGAGAAAAGGTAGAGAAAGATGAGAAGCATGATGCGCATGTAAGACAGCAGCCTGCAGGAGTGCAATCAGTGGTTCCTGAGTAACAAGCACACACTCAGTCCATCCTCCCCCATATCACCCCGTTCATCAGTCCCCTCAGCCCACTCTAAATCAGCTCATGTATTTAGCATCGGCTACACGGTATACGAGACCACTAGACGTGAACCAGTTGCCCACTGTAAGGGAAGGGAAGTAATACTCTGTCAGAACTGAATATCGGTACATAATACCACTGGACGCAGACCGGTTGCCCACTGTAAGGGAAGAGAAGTCATACGCTGTCAGAACTAAATATTGAGGATACTGAATGTCAATTCACACCAGTTTGGCACGAAATTGAAGCAGATTCTTCCCCAAACAACTATTTTCAACTATACACATCGCTGCGTCGAGAATTGTTCATGTCTCATGCTGCTTATTTGCAGCTAATAATATAATCCACAGGATTATACAAGAGCTCCGCCTGTACCATGGCCGCTTCACCCAATATATGGATGGTGGTGAAAGTTTTTACGGAGCTAGTCAAATAATTTAATTGGTCAAGTGTCTGTGTCCACAGACAGATATCGGCAAAAGCTGGGACACATTTCTTGGGGCGGCAGTAGCTCAGGAGGTAGAGCGGGTTGACTTGTAACTGGAAGGTTAGTGCGATCCCCGGCTCCTCCTAGCTGAGTGTCGAGGCGTCCCTGAGCAAGACACCTAACCCCAGCTTTGCATGGTTGACACCACCGTCTGGGTGTGAATGGTTGTAAGTCGCTTTGGATAAAAAGCGTCAGCTAAATGCCCTAAATGTAAATTTCTTTCTTGCCGTAGGAAGGTCCCGCAATGGTGTGCACTTCCATAGGAACACATTTTGTGTGGATTGTCACAGGTGAGAAATGAGGAAAAGCTCCAGTCACACTGTATCCCCTAAACCTTTTATGATGACCTTCAGGGTTCTATGTCAGGCAAAGTAAGACAATTTCCTTAACAAACACAAGTTGGTGCTAAAATGCTTAAACACAGGCAGGTATTTAGGATGGTAAAAAGCTATGTTTCCAGCCTTAATCCTGAAACAGAGAAGGGACTGATGCAGCTGTTTAGGAAATTGTCTGGTGTTTTAGACTAGGGTGGGGTGGGGGGATAGCTGGGGGTGGGTCAGTGAGGGCATCCTTTGGAGCTCATACATTATGCGCACTATGCGTTTACCCATGTTACCCATGTGCATTAATATCAATTTCAGTCAATGCTCAACTGGGGACCTGGCTACATTTGAGCACAGTGAAAGCCGACACGGTGGGCCTAACAGATGGCTATAGCATAGACACTGTGACATGAATTGTCTTCAGCTAATGGAAATACAAAGTGAACCGTCCCTGGGCTAAGAATGTGCTGCGTGATTACAGAACAACTCGGCAGCCAGAGACACTTTGGGTGGGAGAACACAATGGTAAATGGGATATTATTCCACATCCAAGCCGCAGAATGCGTGTATTGTGTGCTATTGTGTGCTATTGTGTGTAAGTGTCGATATACAATCCATGCTCTACCACGTAGACACAAAGCCGAAAATAAATGCTCGACCTTACATGGACAAGATAAAAGCATGGCAGCAGTGTTTTAAGGAATAATGAGGAGTGATTGCTGGCGTCTGGTTGTGTATTACCGTGTGATAAGAATCACACATGGACTACATAGCATGTACTTTGAGGACACTGTTTCTAACGGGAAGTGTGTCCACAGATGCACATACACAGCATGCATATGCACACACACACGGCAAAAAACACATAAATCAATGCATACACTCATGCAGGTCTCTCTCTCGCGCACACACACACCTTCAAATGTTAACTAATCTAACTGTATCCAACTTAACAGGCAGACGTTCCCAGCGGCTCTATCATGGTTGGAGGCACATCTGCATACTGCATTCCCCACATATCCACCCTTCTTCTCCGCAGCAGCTGTTCCACACTTACAGCCGTGTGTGTATCTGCGTGCACCCGTGGTGTGTGTTTGAAATAAAAAAAGGGCGAGAGGAGAGAGCCGAGAGGGGGTAAGGAGAGTATGTGTGCCTGTGTGTGTGTGCGTGCGCGGTACACGTAACAATCACCTCTGCCAGCAGCACAGATGATGTGTAATTTTCTAGCTGAATAGCTCCCAAAGTGTTGTTGTGTGGAATGGTGGCAGCCATGCTCTCACAGCCCCGCTTTAATGCACAACAAAAACATGACATTTAAATAGAGAGGGAGAGAGGGAGAGAGAGAGAGAGAGAGAGAGAGAGAGAGAGAGAGAGAGAGAGAGAGAGAGAGAGAGAGAGAGAGAGAGAGAGAGAGAGAGAGAGAGAGAGAGAGAGAGAGAGAGAGAGAGAGAGAGAGAGAGAGAGAGAGAGAGAAAAGGATAGAGACAGAGCAATAGGAAAAAGATAGAGTTTCAACAAAAAATACAAACATCATTGACACCTCCACTGGTAGTGCTGCTTACCCAAGCATCCAGTTCTGCTGGCTGGGAAGGAGAAGAGAAAGGACACAAAGGAGGAGAAGAGAAGGGAGGTGCATGAGAGGAGGAGGGGATGGTAACATATAGGAAAGATGCAGGATAATGAGAGAAAGGAAAGGTGCAAAAACAGGAGAGGCATGGAGCACATAGAACATAAAGGTGGAGAAGAAGGATAAAGATAAATATGACACGTGTGGCAGGGAGGATGAAGGGAGCAGCAGAAGAGGAGGAGGACGGGGGCGAAACCAAGGAAAGAGGAAGAGACAGTAGAAAAGTCATAGTTAGTGCAGCCAATCACAATGCGTGTTACGTTAGTCTGTTTGGAGAAACCAAGGGAGGGGGGGCTAGGGTGGAGATCAAGGCTTCCGCGGAATGAGTTGAACCGCGGCCATATTCTGTCATTGACATTGGAAAACACTCAATGGATTGTGATTGATCGTGAATATTATTATTATTATAACATCCAGTCAATGTTGTAAGTCCTAATTATCACAGTCCCCTAAAGAAGCCAAGACCTGACTTTTACTCATGATAAGGTAGCCTGAAAGTTCCACAGGTGTAGAGAAACAGTAGAAATGTTTCACTCTTAATGTAATAATGTTATCTTCATGAACCCAGATAACGATTTCAGAACTGGAAGTAGTGGATGAGGTGTAATATCCTCTCTCTCACACACACACACACACACACACACAAATTGGGGGATTATAGTGCATTGAAAAGTGCTATACAAATGTATAGCAAATGTGTTGATGTAGAAGGATGGTTTGATGACTCAATACACCAACTCATTGACTCTTTCAGAAAATGCAATGTTATGTCTCTGATACACTCAATCCTAAATATGTTTATGTCCTCAGACACCCACGGACCCTCTGATTATATGTTCCAATAAGAAATTACCATTTCTTATTAGACCAAGAAGAAAAACCCAAGTCAACATGTTTAAGAGAATCTTGAAGGGAAAGAAAACTTTGGTTGGCAGATCCTTTTACGAACAGCCCTTAAAAAGCCTGCTGCTCAAACAACACACACAAGGGGTCCTATGATAAGATGAATGAATTTATTTTATGCCATGCTAAATGCTATGCTAAAGTTTGGTTGTGTGATCTTGCTTAATGTGATGTCATATATTTCTGTAGATACAGGCATGTTTTTATGTTGTGTTCTGAATTCCTTTCTCCTCTTGTCCATTCGATGTGCGTTCATGGTGCTGAACCACAGCTACGATGTATTTAATTAATAATCAATGATTTAATTTAGCAAGGTTGTATGTGTCTGAATACTGAAATAACTTGCAGCATTGAACATGTTAATGAGGTATGAATTCATTATAAATTAACAGGCACATTGAGGGACACACAAACTAATTGATCTTTCTCAGAATAAAAAGCTACATTGCTAACATCAATAGGTTTAGGTAATAGGCTTTGAGTGGCAAATACATAACATGAAGGAACTGAACACATGCAACTAACTAACTAGTAGTGAATTAATTAAATTGTTTACTAATGTAGTTATAAAAAATTAAAATTAAATATCTAGGTATATCTTTAGTACATACTGATGGCTACAAATAGCAACATTCTCATATATTTGATTTCACCCTAAACCTGATATATTGAATGCTGTTTTCAAAGTTTAACTCCGGACCAGAGTAAAATCTACTCCAGGGGAGTAACTCATACTCCTCTTGCCCTGTGCAGGGGGGTATAAAATGACAGACACTAGCGTACCCTACCGCACGGCACTAGTTGCACTCTTGATTTGGCAGAGCAAACTACATGCCCAGCGCGTTCAGCTGTAAAAAAAAAAAGAAAAAATCGGTGACAAAAAGAGGAGTTAAACCAGGAGTGATATTGGTACATTTTAGAGGTGGAGAGAAATTAATAATGCAATGAAATGAAGAGTTTTGACACTAATCTGAAATGTTGGCTTTGGCTGCTGGTGTGAATGAGTGAGCGCTGGCAACCGCAGCAAGTGGGAGGGGCCACGTTAAGGCAAAAAGGGGTTGCAGTGTTTTTTATATTCTTCTAAGTAAATACTAGCAGCTGATAGAGGAGCAATTGCACATTGTCACTTTAATGGTGTTTGAAATATGCAGAGAATAATAGAAATTGTGTTCTTTTAAAAGGTGCTGTGTGTAGGATTTAGTGGTATATCAATGAAGCTAAATATTGCAACCAACCGAATACCCCACCTCAACTTGCCCTTTCCAACTACGTTGGAGAAGCTGCGGTTGCCTGTATTGGCTTGTAAGGTGCCAGTAGGTAGCTCTAAAACGATGTAATTGCATATGGCAGCATCGAGAAGCCAAGTGTCAAGTGAAGAGGTTCCTTGATAAATGTATATATTGTACCCTATGTAGATATGCATGTCTCCTTTTAAGTTAACAAAAACAATGATTCTTATATTCATGAAATTATAGAATATTAAAAAACATACTTTCTGTCAAGTCTGTTCTACTAGATACCACAAGGTTCTATACACTGCACCTTTAGTAATAAGCTACCACAACTTTGCATCCAATTAAATGAAGACAAGAAATACGGAAATCATCTGACAATAATTCCATATGTTAGTTTTCTAAATTATTTATGAACATATTGTTGACACATATCTGTTAATCTCTTTGAAATGATCAATGGATCATTGGGGTCTCATACGTATGTTCTTGCAATAACAGAGGCTGCAGTTTCAGGGCCGCATTTTTGGATGGCATTCAAGGACCCCTACATTTGTCTGTGTTTTTGCCTTTAAGGCGATCAAAGTGAGCTCCTCACACATAGGCTTGCGAACGTTAGATTTGCCGTCCAATTCAAGACACAAGAATTGTTTTTAACTTTATCTTTCTTTAAAATTACGTTTAAGGTCTACATTGATAAATTCCACAATTTAGTTGGTAAGATAGTTAAGTTTAGGTATTAGGTTAGAGATGGTTAAATTTAGGGTTAGGGCAAGTATAGGTATTAGGTTAGAGATGGTTGAGTTTAGGGTTTGGGTTAGTTTAGGTATTTTTTTAGATATGGTTAAGTTTATGTTTCAGGTTAGCTGTGTTTTTGTGAATTATTCTTTAGTCACTAATGAATTCCTTTGCCATCCAAGTAAAAATAAATGTGTGTCCCAAAGGCAGTGTTTAGAGTAACTGGGGTCCTAGAAATGCGGTCCTGAAACTGCAGCCTCTGATATTGCAGGATAATCGCATAATAACTTAGGCACATAACTCGATCACAGATGGACTGGACTACACTGTACCTCCTATTGCCCCCTACATGGTGCGGATTAAGTCCTGTCTTAAAACGGTCATGTGCGATTGCAGATACGGTATTGCTCAAGAGAACAGTAGCACTGGCTTCTTGGCGTGTCTCTGGAGGGCAGTGACCTCATTTTACAGGAGAATGAGGAAGCGGATGAAACGGGTGCACTGCAGTTTAAGTTTTATTTTGCAACCTTTTTATTTGACCATTTAAAAAGGCACGATGTTCCTCACGTTATTGAGGACCATCAGTCACCCTCAGCCACCAACACATGACCACCAGTGACCAGAACATGATCAGCCCATGACCATGCCACAACCATAAGAGTGACCATCCTACAACCATTACAGTTACCATCCTACAACCATAACAGTAACCATTACAGTTACCATCCTACAACCATAACAGTAACCATCACAGTGACCATCCTACAACCATTACAGTAACCATCACAGTGACCATCCTACAACCATTACAGTAACCATCACAGTGACCATCCTACAACCATAACAGTAACCATCACAGTGACCATCCTACAACCATAACAGTAACCATCACAGTGACCATCCTACAACCATAACAGTAACCATCACAGTTACCATCCTACAACCATAACAGTAACCATCACAGTGACCATCCTACAACCATCGCATTGACCATCCTGCAATCAATAGTTTTTTTAATTCCAATGTAGTCAAAGCTTCTCTGATTTTGAGATCAACAGTTAGGTAGAAAGACTCAACAACAATAAGAAAATCACGAGTCAATTGAGAATTCTGATGGTGAAGATTTTAAGATTCAGTCAAATGTTGTAATTCATATCTCCTAAATCCCCCTTAAGAGAGCCTGCAGTATCCATTGCACTAAGATCTAAGATCCTCTACTCATGATCACGCAGCCTGTACATTATTCTAAATTTATGGCATAGCATTGTTAAATACTTGATACTGATCTGTCAATAACATTTCCAAAGGTGTGCATTATTTTCCACAATGGGACACCTCTGCTTTGAACAATTCTTAAATCAATGCAATACAAATCCAACAATAACAACAATGGTTGAATACAACTATCGACCAGATGTTTCCCTTACAACGCAAAAACAATATGCTCGAAGCACCGCAGAAGCATATTTTAATGTCAGCTGATTGAGTCAATAAAAAAGAATAACATTATAGATTAAATAACTAATATCTTATCATTGTCGGTAACTGTGGTATAGGTGGAAAAAACACTTTTCTTTCTTACATATATTAAGACATGTTAACTCTCTTCATGCTATCTTAATGGAGATTCAGGAACCAAGAAAGAAAGGTTCAGAAGACTGTTACGCCACTGCTGTGTTATAATGTCTCGTTGTAGAACGATGCTTTGATGACCCGTAAATGAGCAAAGCAGGTCCACAGCACTGAGACAAAACGAACGGATCGAGAGAAGGGCCTATTTGGTTCTGAGAAAGACATAATTGGCCAATTAACTATGGCAGCATATTGTAGATGGCCTATAATATAATGTATGCGGTGTAAGAAAAATATCTATATATGGCGGCACCTGTGTGGGTGTGTACAGTATGTGTATATGTGCATGTGTGTCCACCGTGAAAGCCACAAGAGAGGCTACATTTATGAAACAACATCTTACTGTGCTATTAAAGCAATACTACAAGAGAGGGTGTGCTTAACAAAAGCAAGCATCAGTGAAGTGCCAATAATGACGGCAAAGCACACCCTCTTGGGTAATATTGCAATTATACCACAGGTACCAACTAAATAAAATATATAATCAAAATAAAGTCATGTTGTGGGGCAATTTGCTCTCAAAACAATTCCTTTGATGTTAGTTGTATCTCGTTGTTAGTTCTCACATTGGTAGACTCCTATGCAACACAAATGATAGTTTACTACTCAAGCCAATAGGATGGACCTTTGTAACTTCCTAGCAATTGTCGGCAGCCAGAGAACTTGAGCTATTGCTTTCTAGAGATCACATGCATTTCCCATGCATTCTTAAGCTAGTATCGCCATGTTATGGGTTGAATCAATGGCGGAGTAATATTCATAGGGATGAGGCATTTTTCATTTGAGCAAAACTAGGTGGCTGTCATTCTCATATGATCACTTTCTAAAGCTCTAGTTGACCAATCAGATTAGCAAACACTTTAATTCAGAGCGACATATGACATATTCTTGCTCAAGGATTGGGGACAGTGCCTTCCAGCTGGAAGTCGAACACATGATCCACTACACTATCCATCCTGCTGATGTTTAATGTGAGTCTAGCATAGGGAGTGATAATGGGATTGTGTTATATGTGTTCACATATATGGATCCAAGCAACTCATACATGGTGGTGATACACACCAGTGTTTGAGTGTGCGGCCGTCTCAAGAACACATTGGGGTGTGAGGGGCCAGTCGATGCAAGTGCTCCCAACCCAGCAGTAGACACACAACAGAAAAGGATGGGTAGGAACAGTGGATGGAGCTAATGTTAGCATGCCTCATAAAAACACTATTCGGTTAAATGATCTGACTCACACAGCCAGTTGCCACGGTTTCTGTGATCGTGCGCGTGTGTGTGTGTGTGTGTGTGTGTGTGTGTGTGTGTGTGTGTGTGTGTGTGTGTGTGTGTGTGTGTGTGTGTGTGTGTGTGTGTGCGTGTGTCAGACAAAGCCAACACCATCTGTTTAACCTTCCCACACTTCAGTTGATGCTTCTGACTGAGCGCGTGTGAATGTGTGCTTGCGTGTTTGTGTGTTTGTGTGTGCAACTATTTGTGTATTTGGACTCCAACAGGGAGCTCACAGAAGTGTTGAAGGACCATTTACATGGTGATGTGCACTAGAATGTGTGGATGAATGGAAACGGATGCACACACACACACACACGTCTAGTCTGACTCGATCAAACATACACATCGTTTCCTGACTAGACCTTACACACCCACACACACACACAAGCAAGGGTTGTGTGTGTGTGCATTTCAAACCATGTGCAACTAAGTTAAAGCCACAGCAAACAGGACCGTCGACTTGTTCTGTTCTTGCCGTCTTTCTCTGGGCTCATCCATCATCACCTTTAAGGCCAATATTATTTCAATTTCTTTTTGTTTTTACATAATACAAACACACGCACCGGATATCTAATAACCAGTATTGACTTGTTACTCGGATTCCAGGTGAGAACCAGAGACACAAGACAACCATAGAACACCTGTTCTCTACAAAAGCTCCTTATGAATATTCTTTAGCGGTGAACTGGAGGTTTAGGTAAAACGTTGTGGTTGTTATAATGATGTATGTTGTGTTCTGGTCTACCTGCTGGTTCCCCGTGTCTCCTCCAGGACTGAGTGCTAAACCCTCCTGCTGTCACAGCAACACATTCATGGACAGGACTGTCTGCTATCGCTACAGGAGCTAGTCATCCAGTCAACCTGCTCCTCTGGTACCTGGAATACAATACAATCTGTTGCTAAAATTCTTTGATTGTTGATATTGGTTTGTGAGTGTATACTTGTATTAGTTTTACATTGACTGAAAATATGCCCAAAACAATTCTATATAGACTACAAAAACAGCTGTATAAAACATATATTTGATATTAAATCAACCCAATTTTCAGATGAAAGAGAGGCCAGATATCCAATGTACAGAAATGACGACAGATTCTTTGTGATGATCCTAAAATAGTTAATAAATAGTAAGCATTGAGTAAGTTGGAAACAGCCGAATAAATTTTTGCTTGGGGAAATGGAGCCCCTGCCATATCTAAATGAGTATAATATCTTCTGAATCCATACTATTCTTTTATATTGTCTAAACACCCACATCCAAATGTTTGATTCAGTTATTCATCACAGCTTGGCAACTATTGGGCTGTCCTTGCCCACCCACCTCCTACACACAAATGTGCACGCGTACACACACACGCGCACACACACACACACACACACACACACACACACACACACACACACACACACACACACACACACACACACACACACACACACACACACACACACACACACACACACACACACACACACACACAAAATGTCTCATCAATCTTTTTAACTCATTATTGCTTATATTTCAATGCACCAAATTCTGTAAAGCACTGAACTCTTCTTCATGAAACAGTACATACAATTTATATTTATTTAGTTATAAGTTTTAAGTATAAGTTATATAATCCAAAAAGTAGTTTTTTATTCATAAATGTTGTTTATTATACATAGCAATTAGGTATGTTCTGCATATTTAACTACATACTGTCTTTATTGATATACTTTTGACTCACACATGCACAGCGGAGGTATTACGGCATCTAAATAGTCAATATTAGATGTTGTCTGCATGGTTGAATCCTATTTGCTCTGGTTGTAGCACGGGGGTCACCAGATGCACCAGCTTGGCGTTGCTTCACGCTTGATTTAGACTTGAAACCCCAGTGGTCCTGCAGCATGCGAGGTCTGACACACTGTGTGTGTGTGTGTGTGTGTGTGTGTGTGTATGTGTATGTGTTTGTCAGAGAAAACGATAATGCCACTGTGACTGTGTGTGTGTGTGTGTGTGTGTGTGTGTGTGTGTGTGTGTGTGTGTGTGTGTGTGTGTGTGTGTGTGTGTGTGTGTGTGTGTGTGTGTGTGTGTGTGTGTGTGTGTGTGTGATTGTGCTGCTGTGTGCGTGTGCCTTTGTTGGACTAAGAGGACAGGACCTTTGGTCTCAAACACCACCTCGCTCGGGAAGAAACGCTTCCTTGGAAATCAATTATGTAAATACTGGTTTATGCAAATGCCACATTTGAATAAATCGGTGCGTTTTGGGAGTAGAGGTTTTTGGCGTGGCTTTATACTTGGAACCATGGGCTAGGAAGGGCGACCGCGAGAGTGCGAGGAAGCGAGAACAAGCAAGAGCAAGAGAGAGTAAGAAAATATATGTAGGGCAAAAAAAAGCCAGGTTTGGGACTAGGCCTGGGAATGTCAATGGCAGGCAGTTTGCACAGTGGCTTCGTAATGAGAGTATGAGCGAGAGTAGGAGAGTGATAGCGGAGCATAGGAAGACAGATGAGAGAGACGGGGAAACGAATAGAGAGCTAATGTGCTGACAGCTTCCTCACATCAGATCTCCAAGGGTACGGCTAAGTTAAGCACATTCATCATGTGACCGAGCACCGTACTCTCAGCCATCATACACAATACATACACACCGGACAAACACTGAATACTCACACACAGTACATATATACACACCGTACAAACACTGAATACTCACACAGGGTAGATACATACACACCGTACAAACACTGAATACTCACACAGGGTAGATACATACACACCGGACAAACACTGAATACTCACACAAGGTAGATACATTCACACCGTACAAACACTGAATACTCACACAGGGTAGATACATTCACACCGTATAAGACTGAATACTCACACACGGTGCATACATTAACACTGTAAAAGACTGAATACTCACACATGGTGCATAGCAACACACCCCGTAGACATCCGTTGTATACACACACACACACACACACACGGTATGTACATATACACCATACAAACACCAAATACTCACATACGGTCCATGCATACACACACAAACACAAACACAGTATAAATACACACCATACACACACCATACATACTTACATCCGTGGTACATACATACACACACACACACACACACACACACACACACACACACACACACACTGTCTCCCAGCTTCGCAAGTCGTTGTTTAAACCTCTTTGGTTTGTGGTTGTCCAAATGTAAATGGTTGACATACTTCCATGGATGCTACAGTGAAGATACAACATAACATCCCTGAATGTCCCCATAGGCAGAAGCTCGTAGATTAGCTCTATTCTGGAGCCTGAGGACATCCACAGATCAGGAGGAACACAACTAATTGTGAGCTTGATTAAACTAGTATTTTGTTGTTTCACGTTAAGATATGTTGGATTGATAGCCCAATGGGCTGTCAAGCAAACTTAAATATTTTACTCTCACAATAAACATACAGGAAGGCTTGTTATACATGACAAATACAAAGTAGTCTTTTAAGCTAGTCTCGTAACGGCCGTTTCAAAGTTAACCAGATTGATGTGTTACCCTTAACACTATAGAAAGACTTTCTTCAGTGGGTCCTGCCAGTCGGGCTACTAATCAACACTGACCACAGTTAGACCAAGGCTTGTGTCTTTAGGACCCTTGTGGAGGGGCACAGACTAAAACGGGATGAGAGCTGGCGAGGGCCTGGGAGGGAGTAACGTCAAACAGGTTCACTCTCTCCACAATAAGGGAAACGTACGTCGCACTTCATTTACACAAACCCATACTGTGCTGATGACATTTCCCTCACACCCACACCAAGTGCACACATGCTAATGAACACACACATAAGTTAATTCACACACACACACACACACACACACACACACTATCACCGACACACACACAGAAACCTCCAGAGGCCACGTATTGGTTAGCGTAGCTGTTTGCTCATTAAAAGTGTGTTCTCCTCTCATAGCTGGGGGAAGCTAAATTAATTAGCACTTCATCACCAGGCTGCTAACCCATTGCAGACTGGCGGAGAGACAGACAGAGTGTGATGGCATTTAAAGGTGTGGTAGTGGTGGGAAAATCTGGGAGTGGAAGCTGGAAGGAGAAAGGAGGCAGACAGAGTAATCCCAGTCTGAGTAGAAACAGGCTGCACAACTAATTCGGTCCAATCGCAGTTCACCACATCAGGCGAAAATAAAAAATAAAAAAATGAATTCAATGTACTCGCAATGTTGCAAGTAAATAGAGCGTATAAAGTTCTCTGTCAGTGAATATGAAAAGGCTTTTCTGATGAGCAGAAATTATGTTGAGTGCTGCAACCAGAAAAATATTCTCGGACTAAATTGTTTAGCCCTCCATCAAGATAAAATTCAAAGAGGATTTTCATCATGGCTACCTAAATATTCCCACTTGGTTACTCTGAACACCTTGATACGGCTCTGTTGATCGCCCAAACAAACACAAACAAATCTCTATATTACGGCTGTGGGATTTATAACGTTTCAAACTATGAAGCAGAGTTTCCAATGAGAACATGGAGCAATAGTGTTGTATAGTGTTTTCAACACATCAAACGCCATCGCCATATGTTCGTTTGGACATAGCACTATCTAATTTGCAGATGAAATGTGTTGAATTTGCATATCAATGGTAGAGTTCCTTGTAAATGCATATCTTTTAATAAATAGGGTCTACAATTTCCCACCTGAAAATAAAAATATTATTCACACCTGCATATTTAACCTTTACTCATGTTTTACAATTGACTTTATTTCACATGTTTAGAGCTGTATGTCGGATTCCTTTTATGGGAGAAATCCATGGCTGCCATATCAGGTGGACAATAACTGTCAGTCAGATGTTCCTGCATCTTGACGCGTAACCATTGGGAGAGCTGTTCTTCTCCAAAGCATTTGGCCTTTATTCCCCCCAACAAACACACTGGATGCACAATAACACCATCCCTCACACACCACACACACAAACACACAAGTGACACAAAAACACTTGCATGCACAACACACACATAATCGATTTCTCTTATTGTTCTTCAAACGATTGCATTCTCCTCGAACCGGTCTATGCTCTGCTCATCAGTAATTACTGCTCCTCACAAAGCTGTGGGAGCTGGGTAGGTGTGGGTGAGTTGGTGGGCAGATGCTCAGAGACGGACGGGGCTGTCATGCTTTAACATGCAGAAAAGCTTTCATGATTCTGATTATCGCTGATGAGCGGATAAAATATGGTTAATATTGTGTGAATGTGTGTTTTGCACCTATTTTAAGTTCCTATGGGAGTGGGATTACAAAGTGTTTGTGGAGTGTGTGGGTGTGTGTGTGTGTTGTGGTGTTCCTGTGTGCTAGTGTGTATGTGTGTGTATATATATATATATATATATATATATATATATATATATATGCAGTGTGTGCGAGTGTGTATATATATATGCAGGGTGTGTGTGTGTGTGTGTGTACATAAGCAGTGTTTGTGTATATATGCATTGTGTGTGTGTGTATGTGCATATACTGTATAATGTGTGTGTGCTGTGTCTCTGCAGCTGTGCAGGTATGTCACATCTGAAGACTTAAAAGCCGTCTCTATGGTGAGAGCTGATATTCGCCCGCTCCATTTCAAGATGAACCGCCCTATCTCCTTTCCCATCTCCATTGTCGTTCTCTCTCTCTTTCTCACTCCCTCACCCCTCTCGGTCTCTCTCCCTCCCTCTTGTCTACAACTCCTCCTGGTTCCTCCTCTCTGTGCATGCTTTGCTGTTCCCTGTCCACATTAGATGCATCGCTTCCTCTTCTCCTCTAGCTCCGTCTTTGGCTAACAAGGAGCGTTAGCTATCTAGCTCAGCTGGCAGGTTGTCATGATTCAGACTTTGTAATCCATTAGCATGCTGCGCTCAGGGGAGTGTGTTTCCCTGCCTCTCAGCTCCTACAGACTCCTCCTGTCCAAATCCCCTCGCTAGCTAGCTAGCGTAGTGTTGCCATATGCTGGCTACCCCAGCAGCTTCCTGCTTTAATGACAGCATCACTCCGTTCCTCCGTCGCAGGTGTTCCCTGAGAGAATAACAATGACTGGAGACAAATTAAGTGTTGGGAGACTCACACATACATACACCCACACCCACACACCATATATGTACAATATGTACACAAACAAAATGAAGCACATGTCTTGGCCACAAGGCACTCCATTACCGGTTATAGCAAGGTATGCTTTATCTCTATCTTTATGAACTGAAAATAACGAACAGCCAACAAAATCGTAAAAGGGATCTCTTTTTGTGCATGTGTCTATGCTTTATGGCTGAGACACATAGTCACTAAACATCAGGACAACCTGCACCATAGTGCAGTTTTGTAGACTAAGGCAACACCCAGGTAAGCAGATGAAAAGCTCATAATTGTATTCCAACAGTTTCATCATTATTGTTTCACTAGCTAATTTCAAATGTGCTTTAATCAAACTGAATATCGCCTTAGAGAGGTTGATGACTTATTTTATCCAAGTTAAAGAACATCATGAGCCAATAACTTTGCTCATCGTGTGTGTGTGTGTGTGTTGTCGTGTTACTGTGTGCTAGTGTGTGTGTGTGTGTGTGTGTGTGTGTGTGTGTGTGTGTGTGTGTGTGTGTGTGTGTGTGTGTGTGTGTGTGATCATAGGTCTGACTTTAATGAATGTTCTGACTTTCACGCTGGGTTTCATCATCTTTCTTTGGACCAAGTTAAAAGCAGTGCTCTGGCTCTTCACTACAAATACACATTCATGGCCTACCCCCCCCCCCCCCCCCCCCCCCCCCCCCCCCCCCACACACACACACACACACACATAAACACGGCAGAGTGAAAGGGGGGTGAAAAGACGAGAGCAAGAGACAGAGGGAATCAGAGAGAGAGAGACAGAGAGAGGGAGCAAGAGAGTGCGAGAGCGAGAGAGACACAGAGGCGGAAGAAGATTGTACTCAGCAGCACATGTTGCTGTGCAGAGTAGCTACCAATTCTGCTTCATGGTCCTCAATACACAAACACACATCAACACTGCCATCTTGTGGCCAAAACAATAGAAACTAGCAATTATTCGATCCGTAAAATGTGCTTGCACATGGGACAAGCATGGTGAATGATGATCGGTATGTCAGTGGAGGATGTAATACAGCACAGATGCTGCAGTTTAAATGGGGGTTACCTCTTCCACTAATTCCAAAAAGTGAGCTATTGGGTTCTGTTTGAACCCAATCCGGTGATGTCACCTGTCAACGTTGTGGCTGTCCAGAGAAAGAACAGAGCAGCACAAGCACCAGGAGAACCACTGGTATGCCTGTAATGGTACTGTTCAATGTTACTGGTACAATAAATGACCTAAATCAGGTCTAAACATATAAACATATGTTAAGTACCATCTTTACTGGTGTATGTTCCCCGTGACAAGTTCAAAACAGTTAACAACTATTCCTCTTTTCCCACATTGAAGGATATATGAACAAAAGCTCATATTTGGATTTACTGCAGCAGAAGCAGATGATAACCTACAACCCGAGATGGTAGCACATTGAGTATCAAAAGCCTATTACTCTCTCCTGCCAAGGCAGTGACTGAAACTCAATTACTCAGAACAGATGCTGGTTCCTCCTATGCGTGAGTGTGATTGCTGTTTGGCATTATGAGAAGCCGTGCACTCTATACGTGTTTATTTGCAGCGCAGATGACACCTTGGAGGTGCAGAGAATAGAGAAGGTGAATAAAATGAACGCAGAAGGTGCTAATGAAAGAGGGACTATAAAAAGAAACGACAGGCAAGGCTGTAGTGTGCTAATGTAAGGTGTCTTCCTTGACTTAACTTAAGGTGTACAGCATCTTCATGCAACAGTATTAACAGGCAGGTCGTTTTTAGAGAACACATGCTGGAAGGAAGGTAACAATTAGTGTGGTTGGATAAAATTTATTGTGGGTTATGAGGTATTCCTATTGAAATCATACCCACTAGCAAGCGGGCTACTGGTCTAGATGACTTGGATTATTGCCTTACTAGACATTTGTTTTATTTATTTTCCTCCAAACACATACCCACAACCTTACCCTCACTCCAACCACATACACACAACATGACCTTCATCCAAACACATAAACACAACCATATCCTCATCCCAACACTAGCACAAAACCACCACTTACACAGCTGAATGATGAGTGTGTGTGGGTGTGAGAGAAAGTAGAGGTGAAATAAATATAGTATGGTCTACCATATCTCACTTTATTCTCAGTTTGAACGCTGCATAAAATGGAGGATTTTACTCTATAAGGACGTGGATATGGTACAGAGGGAGGGTTAAGATGCAGAGCTTTACACCCTAAAAGCTGGAAGTAAGACTCCCGTTGGGCTCAAACCAAGGGAAACCCCACCTGCAAGAATTTTGAAAATAGTGCTGGAATCAAATTTCCTGCTACTTCAATTTACAAAAATGTGAACCATCACAACATGCCAATTTTCCCAAAATGCTCTTGACTGTAGAGGACTTGTGAAACGGGGTAGAAGCAAAGCAAGGAACGTTTAAAGATCAACAAAATGTGCAAAAACGTAATGAGGAAGCAATGGCAAGCTGCATGCCAAAGCACATGCAGGCAAACACACAAACACACACACACACACACACACACACACACACACACACACACACACACACACACACAAAAGAGGCTAAATTGACTGGCGCTGTCAGTAAAAGAGAGAAAACGAGGCTTGGGAGGAAAGTGTGCGCTCGCCAGGTCTCACGGCGGCAATGCAACATCATTAAACGCTGGGAGTTGCGTCAGTGAAAGCCAAGCCAACGGCTTCATTCAATATTCATTACAGCAAGCTAGCACACTAAGACGCTGCAGCGAGCGGGCACACTAAGAAGACGCTGCGGGGCGACTGACAGCGAGGACCAGGGGTCCACCAGGTGTTCGTTTTAGTGGAGAAAGAGAGCGAGAGAAAATGCGTGCTGAAAGTGACAGGGGTCGTGATCGACTGCAAATTGAGTGTCCACTGTGGAGCTTTGTGCATCAACGTTACCGCCGATGATGTCGCCATGGCGTTGACACGCTCTACACACACACAGGTGTACAACGCAGTTGAATGATGTCACCCGCCGGAAATGTATTATTTCCCACACCAAACGTTCCCCATGCACACTGATCAACTCTCAACAGAAACCCTGTCAACCCACCCTTCCACCTCCCCTTCAGAGATGAATGTATGATTGAGGACTAGGTGATTCTCAGAAATTTGTAGCACAGATATCGCTTCTCTCTTATGCCATACCATTAACCATTTACTTAAAACCCATGGGAGTATTTCAACAAAACACACCACTACCTTTACAATGCAATAGGTGTGCATGAACATAATAATCATCTCATGGCTTTCCATTAGTTATAAATCATTATAGAATGCTTATGAACAAATTTCCCCCTTTTGTCTATTTAGGAGATTAAGATTAAACATTACAGTAAGGAACACACAGCATACAGGGGCTTAGTAAATTAGTAATATTTCATAGATAATTAGTGATAGTTCAACGATAATATAAATAAATTGTCATGCCTGCTGTTCCAAGGTACAAGCACACATACATCTCCCCCAAGGGGTGAATTAAGTTGAACTAGTCGTCTTATCTTACACTATAATATGAATAATTATTTAGATATTGGTGTTGGGGAATTCAGGATGTGTGTTAACAAGGTGAACATGTGAAGCTATGTTGAGGCAATTTTGTTTCACATGTAGGCAGATAATCATAATTCAATGCTACAATATTCAATACAACAATTTCAACATTTGAATCACCGCCCTCAAGAATTGTATTATGTAAAATTAGCATTTTATAAGAACATTTCCATAAACCATCCAATAATGAGAACATTCGGTAATAATGCAGCAATCGCATCATTTTCCAACGAGCTTAGTTTACCTTTGCGCTGAATTTATACATAATGTGAATATCTATAATCATACCAAGCAAAATCGTAGCGTTTGCACATGGAGTCTAATCTAAAAATAGCCAGTGAATGAGTTCCCTATTAATCAGGAGCATTTCCGTACACGGTGGTTTATTTAGTGTGACTTTTGTTTGATTACAGTCAGCTGCTACGCTGTGATGATTATGTGTGTGTGAATGTGAAGGAACACAGCAGGCATATTCACAACCAGCATGGGGTCTGTTGAAAAGCAGGTTATATCAGTGCAATAAGTTGGAATATGGGTAGTTGGCACAGTTTTCTGAATGCTCCTGGTGTGCGTCACATATATCAGGGAGTTCAGTGAGCATCTGAGGTCTGCAGCTTATAGTAGTTTTTAAACTTAAAATGAAGGCATGGGTTTTAAGATGGGGTTAAGGATCTTTTGGCAGCTGTAGAAAAACGAAACTCCATTGTGTGGACTACAATAATATTTCTTACAAATTTGTATTTCAAATCAATAGAGTCAAGCACTGAACTCCACATGATGGAAAATGTGAATTGGCAAAATACACAACACACAACGACACACAACAAATGCAATCTTGAATCTACACGCTTGTGCCTTGGGCATGTGTGTTGGTTGGAAAACCGTGCTGTAAAATGATTTATTTTACACTGCAGGTTGTAGCATGGATATATGTGTACTGATAAGGACAACCATGGCAGGGACTGGTCTTCTGATAGGATGGTCTGCAAAATGTTAGATAACATTTTAAGCTAACGCTAGCTTCTCTGGAGCAGAGCAGACATTGGTTGAAGACTCTTAATCTGACCAGTAGAGGTTGCTGTTTACATGTATATATATATATATATATTATATTTTTAATACCGTACAACAGGGGTCTTCAGGGGACCCCTTGGTGGATTGAGAAACAGAGCAGGGATCTCATATTTATATATATAACAATTTTATAAAATGCTATTGCATTTTATCCCAGGGCTATAGGCCTAATAATATATTTATTAAGTATTATTAACCGATTAATATAGCCAGCTTTGATGATTAGTTATAAGACATGTAGACATAATTAAAATCAATGTATCAGGCTTAAATTATATTTTTATTGTGAAATACATTTGAGACATGTCATGTGAGACAATTTATTAAAATATTTTTTACTTAAATTAGGAGATGGAGGTGCTCTCTTTGTAGTAAACATTGACTTGAAGGTGTAATTTGGGTGAAACCCAGTGGTAAGGTGGTTACTGCATTAAATCGCAAGTAGAAAATATTTGTACAAAATATATTATTACCAAAGAAAATACAAAATTAGACAAACATTTGTAGGACATCCAAAACATTTTGAGGACCCCCTGCAGTACCTACCCGGACCCCCTAAGGTCATGGACCCCTGGTTGAAGAACGCTGCTGTACAATGTAATTGAGTAAATAGGGGCAGTGGTGCGAAATAGAGATGAGTGTAACACATTATGTATTAACAGACGCTTCCAAATTGGACAGGCAGCCATTTCTGAACTAGGCTATCGCGATGAATACAATATGCTTATCCTTTATACATATGATACACATTACTAATAATACACCTATTCATTGACATGACAAGGTATTATCATGCACTCACATAAATGTATTGTCGGACAAAGTGAGTTATGAATAGTGGAAACGAAAAACGACAACAAATTGATTCCCTCCTTTTTAAATGGGCTCTCTATGAACAGCTAAACTTTGTTGATATGTTTTCTATGTTTCTATTTTAAGTATGGAATGCATCCCAGAATGGTTCCCAAACACTTACGACGGTGTTGTCGATTGCATGTTGCCAACAGAAGGATAAATGTTTCATGGAGCCAGCACTGGCCTACCAGTAATAACAGGCCAAAGCTAATCTAGAAATAACTCTTAACTCAAGGAGAGCAGGGCCCTACAGATATTCCACTAACCACACACTTTGTCACGGCAAGCTCATATAGAATTCCATGACTCCTGAATTAACCACACATATGCTAAGATGTAATCAGGGACGAAGAAGAGAACAGTCTAGCTGAGTGGAGCCTAGTGGAGACGAGCGTTACAACATCTTGTTCCAGTGTGACTGTTTGAATGACTCACCAGTATCTTGGCCTTTTCCAGCTCTTCGTGGGTTCTGCTTTGCTCCACGATCATGGCGGAGGTGACGTCGCCGAGGCCCTGGCATGCTCCTCCTACAGCAGCAAGAGCAGCAGCAGAGTCCCTCTCCTTCTCCCTGTGAGCCAATCTGGCCAGATGCTCCTGGACCTGGGCCTGCTCCTGCTCAAATCTCCAGGGAAACACAGTTGACTGAATTTAAACTGAAACTAAATAAAACAAAAATACTAAAACAAAAATGGTAAAACAGAGACACTGTAAGGGCAACCTATGAACTAGGTGTAGATTGCTCCACATTTGTTACTATTTTTTTAATTGATTAATAAAACAGGAAATGCTTTTAAAAACTAAGTCTGGATGTGTTTATTGTACACTGACCTTGGACCACCCCCCGCCTCCCCCCAATATTAATATACGCTGTTTGGATGCTAAACTCATTGCATACACACAGTAAGAGATAGTGAACAGGCTCTATTAAAGAGTAAATGGTTTTGCTAATGGGGGACTAAGCACAACCTAGGATAGCTGTCATTCGCTCTTGGGCTGCTCCAAGTATTTTATTTAAGTCATTTAAGAAAGCCATTTGTCAGTTACACTGAATTATGGTGCGAGTGACCTTAGAATAGCATGAATGGCCGTGTGTAAGTAAATACCCTGCAGTGGACATAATAAACCACCGTCGTTAAAAGGTCATACATTCCAGTGTATACATGGATGTAGTCTATTCATTCCACTACTAGACTCCATATTAGCACCAAGTCACTGTTACATTATAAACATGTCAGCACCACTACTAATGTCAATTGTACTTGGCTAGGCCAAGGTGAAATTAAACAGGTTGAAAAACAATTTTTATATCATTATATCAAATGGTATTTATAAGAGTTGTTTACATCACTGTTAATGTGAAATTATTAGGAGGAAAAAAGGTGTGTATGATTATATTTATCCAGTCAACTGCAGTTATTTTTAGTAGTCTCTCTCTCGCTCTCTCTCACACACATACACACACTTTATATTTTCTGGGGTAGAAAGATAAAATAATTGTATGTGTATATTATAAAATAAACCTTTCGGGTTGATGGTTATTTGTGTTAAACTTTGTGTTGGTCAGACAATGGTGAATGCTGTACTTAGTTGTCATTCATATAATGCCTTATGTCAACTTACTTCTTACGCATTTCCTCTTGTATTTCACCCACTGAAGGACCTAAAAAACAAAGTTTAATATTAATCTCAAGATTGTAAAGCGGCACTATAAACCTATGATCAGTTAAACAAATGCAACATATCGTTTTAAAGCACACTACGGATTTAAAAAGAAAAAATATGTATTATACTACCAGGAGTGTGTTTATGTTGGCATACTCAAAATACACATGGTAAAAAATGTAATAGCCTACTGTTTCCTAATTATTATTATCTAAAAACGTATACGGTTGTGCAGCACCAAATGGGATTTCATCAAACTCTGGCTAGGTCGTACACACTTGAGGGCGGTTTTTGGCGGTCTGGGTGAGGGGGTGATCTCTTGCCTTCAGAGGCTTGGGCCTCCCTCATCCGCCGCAGCACTTCATCTGACAGCTGGACGCGCAGAGGGAGAAGGAGAATACACACGAGACACAAATGCAATTGTTTCCATTGCGTACAGTAGGCTACTTCCCACGTTTGGCGCAATTAGGAAAACGGGAGCACAAATCATCGTAACATTAAAAAAGAACGTAGGCCAGTTCTCTATCCTGACCAGCTTCTGTGCGATGGGATAGGCTTGGTTAATTGAATCAACATGCTTTATGCATTTGTAGGTGGATAAAATGGTATTACATCATTTTATTTATTTACTATATATTTGTGGTTCATGGATTTGGTGCCGTTATCTGTACATGTAATAAGCAGCACTTCACTATAGTCGAGTAATAATGAGGTAAATTACGTTATTAGTTACACTACAACCACTACAAATCCTTACATAATTTCACTAGAGCCAGAATATGTTACATTTTGACAGTTCTCCCGCACGTGATACGCCGAATATATGATTGGCTCGTTTGTCATTGCGCCTGTGTAAAAAATGCAAATGTAAGCGGAGGAGGCACACACGTTTAGACAAACCATTAACTTTAAGCAAGTATAGTAAGCTACATGAAAACTGCCCACTAATAACACATATGGGAGCATTATGGTCGGTTTCGTGGGAGGAGGAATAAGATATGCGTTTTTTGAAACGCCTAAGAAACCTCTCGTGCGGTCGTTCTTCGGTCTCACGTTATATGACATTGTAATATAACTGGACCATGAACTTTGTCAATTGTGTTACCTTCACTCCTTCAATGACTGTGACCTTCTCCTCTTCGTCCAGACCAAATGACACATTCCGCGACGTGCTTCCATAGCCCCCCATGTCGGTTTGCCCAGTACACTTCGCCTGTCAAGATGAGAACCCCTATATATGTTGTGGAGTCACTAAAAGGAAAAGAGACATGGGTCGCTACATACAGCAACCGGCGAATAGAATACGCCAATAAAGGTCACTCGAGGATAAACAGT
The DNA here is from genome assembly GCA_026745465.1 of Lota lota. Classification (NCBI taxonomy): domain Eukaryota; kingdom Metazoa; phylum Chordata; class Actinopteri; order Gadiformes; family Lotidae; genus Lota; species Lota lota. The sequence goes on along the minus strand of JACYXH010000363.1, from coordinate 2,334,779 downwards.
ATTCACACACATCATAGGCTGAGAAAAGGATTACGGACCCAATTAGATTTCACTATGTATCAATGGTGGCCAAATGGTGTATGGGAGATGTAGTCCAGTAGTCAAGTGTAGGTCTGCACTCAATGAAACATATTACATCGACTAACAAATATGTTAAGGACTACAGGCATTTAGGTTGTGTCGACTACCTGTCACACGATTGTCGAATAGAAGAGAAAAAATATATAATTTAAAGAAATAAGCAGTTTACTTGTTTTTAATACCTTGCGTAACCAGCAGGCGGAGCCGTAACCTAAACCATACATTTCTCTGGACATAATTCACAACACGTTTACTTCACTGTTGGTCCTCCTTAAAAGTTCAACCCGTTAAAATCACCATTATCAGTAGCATATACTATTAACAATGTTGATATAGTATATTGGTGCGGAATCGTATATATCGTTATTGTGGCCCAAACGGAGAGCCTGAAACTTGCATAACATTTAAAAATAATAATTTTAGCACATTCAATCAAAATTATGTGGACAAATCAGAAATTCCAGACAGTGTTGACAGCAATGTTTTTTTGACAACACTACAAAGAAATATTTGATGTAAAAATACACAATGATTTAACAAATTTGTTATATAGATTCTGCATACAGTTCAATCTGAGATGGAATGCACAGCACAGTACAGCTTTTAATACATTCATATTTCCAGTCTAAATGTATATATTTTCCAGCGCTATGTCAATGGTCAGAGATTACTGGCTCGCAGGCATAAAGAAAAAATAAAGTAATTTGCTTAATTGGAATGTTTAGCCATGACATCACCCAAATTATTGACAAGATATGGAAATGAGTACCTGCTCTTTTAAATAAAGCTCTACTCAAGTAATTTAATTTAATTTAATATGCTGAATACAATCCTGATGTTATAGACGGCAGTATATTATCACTGTAATTGTATATGCTGAGCGAGTGAGACAAAAACAGCATAGCCCTAAGACCTATCATAGATCTGTGAATACCTGTTGCATACAGTGTAAATACATAGTTTGCCACAAATAAAGACTGAACCACAATATGGAAATCACTCTTAGTGTATCAAGAGGGTGAATAGAACATAGAATGTCCCAAGATTGGAATGTAGATGTTCGCTTATAAATAATTGCACCTTCTGGGATGAAATTATATCTTTCTATAACGATTGAATGCAATTAAGTGTCATATCTCTCCTCTTGAGGCCACTCCATCTCAAACAGGAGAATGATGACTTGCCATCAAAGTGAAACTCTGCAATAAATACAAGGGACTAAGACAAACACTATGGGATGAGCGTCTTGTGTCTCGGCCCCCTCTAGCAGCGAGTGTTGCCTGCTTTAGTAGCTAGTAAAACTGGTGTTCCTCCATCACAAAGACATATGAAGCCAGCGTTTTTACAGGCATTTCCTAAACCTCCACTACAACAGTGATACAGATGACACCACGGCACAGCCTTTCACATGTCTACAGGAAGAGAACAGCGGCACTGCTTGCAGTATACATCAATGGGACACCAATGGGAATGCATTAGTGTTAAGTCCTTGCTAAAAAAAGAAATATCCAAAAATGGGTGGGAGGTACTGCCATTCGACACAAGGGGAAAATGAACACCAAAAAAGTCAGCCATAGATGGAATTGTACACACGGTTAATACTGAAGAGCTTTTCACTAGAGACTCCGTGCAGACAACAGATCGCTCGACCAGATCAAGAGGCCAAGAAAAATCATCTGGAATGAAGGCAGGGGAATGAACCAATATGAAATGCTCCATCAACCATTGGGTAGCCATTGTGAACCATACAGAATGAAGGTGTTCTTTGTGGTGGACAACAAACGCTGCTCCGGCAGTCACATACTGAAGAGGTCTCTCATTCGTCGGTTAGTCACACAAGTGGCTTGCAACGTCCCCTCCAAACAACTCCTATTTTTTAACCTTATCCTGGCCGGACTGGTTTTTATACACACCAACAGCACCAATCCTCAAGCCGGAACTCCGTGGTTCATATCTCTCTCTCTCCCCCCCCCCTTCTTCTTACACATTGATAGGCCTCCAGCGGTTGATGCTAAAGACGCTGCCGGAGACGACGTCGTCCAGGTAGGCCCCTGCCGTGGCGGGCCCCGAGCCGTCGATCTGCGTGGAGTAGTAGAGGCCCTGGTCGGGCTGCTCCTTGCGGCCTATTCCGGTGGCAGAGGTGGGAGGCAGGTGGACGTCGCTATCCTCTGGCTCGTCCATCTGGGACTTGTAGGAGAATAGGATCTTGGGCTCTGAGCTGTAACGGGCGAGTGAGGAAGAGGTGGGAATCACAATAGATGAAGGGAAGAAAAAAATGGATAGGTAGAAAAGGCACAAGATTGAAAGTCACGCTAATGGAGGTGGAGCGTTCTAACAATAGATAACCGCGGTGTAACCAAGGATACCAGGGGCGTATGGCGCTGCCGTTACATACCCAAAGAATCTCCGGAGGAACGTGATGTAGATGAGAGGAGCGAAGATTGAGAAGTAAAGGAAGGTGGTGACATCCACACAGCTGCACAAAAACATGAATATTAGCAAGCCAACAATCAAAATATTTGGGACAAACGCAAATGACCATAAAACATGATCAATCTTTAAAAGACTTTCCATCGAGCATTACAGAACATTAAATATGTATATATAGTTTCCGACTACATACAACACTTTGCTTCAACAACTTAATTTGGTTTAATAACCCTTAACTCACTACTAACTCTTACCTTCATGGCGGACATAAAGAGTGTACTAACCATAGTCCCTCTATGATCTCAGCACAAAGCAGGGCACTACCCAGGCCCTGGACGAGGTTCAGCAAAGAGAGAACGGCAGCATACACATAGAAACTCTTCTTAGCTGTGAAAGCACACACAAATAAATTAACCGACTGATCATTGGAAATAATTTCTGAGTGATTATGAAATCATTCAGAAGGTAGACGGAGACCTTATGGAGACATTTGTGTTTATAATTTCAGAGTCAAATACACAAAGATCGCATAAATCAAACTGTGTCACACTAACTTTTGAAATTTCTCTCATGATGAAAAGTAATTCTGCTCCAAACTTACATGGCAGAGATATCCTCTCTCTTAATGGGGTTTTAGGCAAGATGACGATCAGAGAGTACACCTGAAAGAAAAACAAATCAAAATACAATGCAGTAATACAAACTGCTTAGATAAACGGAAAAGTATGAGTTTAGCTTTTTCCATTTGCCATCAGCACATGTCTACTGACCAGAAAGAAGAAGCAGGAACTGGCTAACCAGAAGTGTCTCCCTCCGTGGCCATAGATATTAAAATCCTCCGCAGACAGATGATGGTCTGGATACCGAATCTCAAGTGTGCCCTAAGATGAACAGAAAAAACTAACTTTGGACGCTTTTCCTTGATCTAAAGAACAAAGGGCTCCATTGTACAAAGAACATCCAAAATAAACAAAACAATCACCCTCTGCAGGGCAAAGCAACCGCAATAAGTAAACACACTCCATTATAACAGGTTGCAGCAAAATTGCTCCTTGTTGAGCTAAACCGAACATCTGACCTATCCCAACCAAATTATCTATATTTAGACAGCTATAGCATGAATAACATCATTGTTGTCATTGGCTGAGGTACCAATGTAGTTGCGTTTCTCAAGATAGTATTCAGTTAGCACAGTTCATAGTTGCCGTTTCGCTGCAAGATTGCTGTGGACGGCAGTTGACGCACTCTGCCTACTGAGCTTAAACTTTTCAGATGTGCGTGAAATGCAACAAATTGCCATGTGAACCCTGCGCGAGGGCTGTGGTGATTCATTTTTGGTTCTTGCTGGCTTGCGCAATTTACACACGTAATGTGTACACAACTGTAAATTAGGTTTTAACATCAGCAGACAGGTTCGACATCACCAAAACGCATATGACTTATTATAATAATAATTACTATAATAATAGACAGCTACCTGTGTAATAGAGTAAGCCAAAGCGAGTACAGCAGTGATGGCCAGCACGCGCTTTATACTGGACTTGCTCTCCAGGTGCCCTGAGAAATAAATACATGCATGTGAGGACACACACAAACACAGACGGCATAGTGACAATAAGACCCTTTCATTTACACTACAAGTCAAGAGGAGCCAACCATAAATAGGATACGTCATGGAACTGAGACTGAGTGCATGCTCACTGACCAAAAGCAAGGCCCAAAATGATGACGCTCAGTTCAATAGCCAGCAGGAAGAATCGAGTGATCTCCCACAGCACCTAACACACCACACACAACAACAGATAAGCCACCACATACATTGGGGCTGCACAATTAATTGCATGTTCATCAACATTTTGGCCACAGCAATTATGTTATCATGAAAGGTCATAATTAATGCATAACATTTTATATTCATAAAAAGAAAAAACTTTAGAACTCAGCAATAGGCACTCTAATAAATAACCTGGTTGCCAAATTGTCAAATTTAATTCATAATCTGTTAAATCACAATGAACAATCTCAATCTCAGACAGAATTATCCCAATCTCGGGCTAAATAATCGCAACTATCCTATTTGTCATAATTGTGCGGCCCTAACATACATATGACATAATTTATAACAACCATCAATTACACAAACAAAACAAAAACATTCCCAGTGCTGGCATTAACCATAATGTTCCCTTGTGGATGAACATAGTAGTCTTACTAGAGGAAATAGCGAGCTCGGTGCTGTTCTCACCTTAGGGGTCTGTCTGGTATGCAAGGAATGTCATGTTTTCCAATTTCAGCATAAACAGAAGTCATGCAGAAGCTGTACTAATGGGAGTTTCTGGGAGCTTCATATAACAACGTGCTGTCATTAAGATTCCTATTGCTTATTAAACTGGATCAGGCAGCAGGAGCTGTCCACAACAGTGGCTGTTTATGTCCCAGCCCTACACAATGGAGTTGCGGTCTTCTGCATTTAGTCTTGTGTGTTTAGTCATGTGTTTTTAAGGAAGTGAAAGTTCATCTGTTCAATACCTTCTTTATGTAGGTATTTATGCTCATTAGGATTGGGGGATGAGAACAGAACATTTTGTAACCAAAAAACACACACATTCAAATGATGGGCAAGGCAATGTACCTTGTCTATGATGGTGGCAGCACTGGACGCGCTCACTGTCATGGACACTATGGCTCTTGTAATTCCCACCGCCGCCACCACAAAAACCTGAGGTCAGAAAAGTGACATTGGGCTAAATAAGTATCAAGTGAAATTGGCCTAGCAAATTCCCACAACATTAATATTAATACAAATTCATATTATATTTGGGCTCTTCAACATGGCTTGTCTAACGTTCTCTCCAAAACATCGTTATTGTCTGAGTGGCGCTAAGTTCATGAGACTTTGTAGAATTATAATTTCCTATGAATAGAATCAAATGTGTAGGTGGCCATTATCTATAAAGTGATATTCTATCACAGGTCAATGCATAATATCCAATATGTCTGCCAGAGAGCACCCCACCAGCAGGTAAAAGGTGATGAAGATGGGACTGGAGGTGAGGCGGATCTTGGCCCTGGCGGAGGGGAGTTTCCACATCAGGAAGATGAAAAACGCCACATTGGGCACCAGCAACAGCAGGTCCCAGAAACGCACCCTAATGTTTAGGAGGAGGATATATATATATTTTTTTTTAAATGCATACACCGGAAAATAAGACAGACATATGCTGTTGAAGTGCAAACTGTGCACAAGAAGCACAGTTTGTGCTTCTTGTATGGTGACAAACATGGGGGAGGGAGACTTGTGGATGGGAAGCAACAGGTACAATATTCCAGTTAAAGTCTGAAAGAAGGTACACTAGGCAACATGTGGAATTGTCTTGTACACTATGCTTTACCTTGAGTTCCCAATGTCCTCATACAGAACCTGAAGACATCTGTGGGGCTTAGTGATGTTGGCCTCAGAGTCGGGTTGCCAGGTTGGGAATGTTGATATGTTCTCCAAAGGCGAAGGTGTAGTGCTGCCATTATACTGCGCAAATCTCACAACGTCCAGCATGATGTCGAGGCCTGGCAGGAGAAGGTAAATACAGTAATTTGCCAACTATTAGCAAAATACATTTGTGACTTGTTAATAGCTATGAAGGGTTTACTTCCCCTTTAGGGAACACTGGTCGTTAAGCAACTGGGATGGATGGAGAGAGAGAGAGAGAGAGAGAGAGAGAGAGAGAGAGAGAGAGAGAGAGAGAGAGAGAGAGAGAGAGAGAGAGAGAGAGAGAGAGAGAGAGAGAGAGAGAGAGAGAGAGAGAGAGAGAGAGAGAGAGAGAGAGAGAGAGAGAGAGAGAGAGAGAGAGATGGGAATTAGAGCATTGTAATATATTTAACAATAGAAGCAGGGATTTCAAAAAAAAATATTTGGAAATTCGGGTCATATAAAAACCAACAAAGCAGTTACATAATATTTAGTCCAAACAGCGTTAGAAAGGCAAAGCCATCGTTAGGTTCTCGTCGTAGACGACACTGGTGCCTTGTACAACCACTGATCATGGATCATTTTATGACAACATCGGTTTGTGTTGTTTTGGAAAAAATATAGTTACAACCAGGTCGCCCCTTTTCAAACTCACAACAGTTAACAACGCATTTGTGGACGATTAGGGAAGCGTGAACACAAGGAACACATATGAGACATGATTACAAACTTATTCTCTATAGTGGTCATCTTATCGAGTCCACAAATCTAATGTGAAATATATATCCACTGTGTCTGCATATCAGCCTGGAAGCTAAAGCTACGAATAGTTAGCATTCTAACACGTTGAGCTGCATTCGACTGAGGGTAGATAAATACATCATAAGGGCGAGTGCTTCGAGCTACATATTATATACAGACAACTAATCATCGTTTGCCTTGCGATTGCAAACCAACATGAACCTCGATACGATAGGACATTTTAAGGAAGCAAAATATAACTTACCCATTCGAAAGTTACTTTGTCGAGGAAATGGGAAAATTCACAGAATAAGCTATAAGTACACGGTATGAAATTTATTTTAAATTCAACGATTTCAATCAATAAACTGAATATATTTAAAACGACATCTCTGTTGTGGACTAGCCGACGCTCTATGACTACGTTAGCTCACCAAATTCCCCCAGTGGTCAGCTGAGACGCTCTCCGCTGGGCATACAAGTTATCGCGAGAGCATTGAGCAGCGACAGGAGGGAGCCTTTCCTTTTTTTTAAGGGCTGTGGGTACGCTGAGAGAGCATCCTGAATTATAGCGTTGTCCCGGTCTACCACCACAGTTTCCAGTCTCTTACTTCCATATTATGAGCTGTGTACGTCAATTAACAGTCGCTGGGGCAAAAACAATAAGAACATGACAATTATATAATATTAAGAAATATCCGAAACATGTAGCCAATATCCCTCTCTTTTTTAAGTCCAGCCCTCTCTCTAGCTGCTAAACCTATGTAACTGAAAGTCCCGTCCTCTCTCTCGCCAATAACGCTCATTTGGAGCATCCCGTTCCAGGCGTACCGTCATGACGTGAACGCCTCGGGACCAGGTCGGGACGAAGTTAGGCTGTGGGTGAGGTTCTGTTCCCGAGGTATCGATTTCACTGATCAAAGCATGACATATTTACATAAACATATTATTAATTTAAAAGGTACAATATGTAACACCGAGCGTTTAAAATGGATACTGCATTCCAAATTCACAAAATTGGAGTTGTTTCCCCCCCGCCCACTCCTCCTCCACAGACTCGAAGCTCACGCGGGTTGCCTGGTTGAGGACACATGTTATATTGAAACAAGCGCAATTATTCTATTTTGACAATGACAAGGGACGACGACATAGTGACGTCATACACTGTAAATTGATCAGCTAATGTATACGTTTGCAATTTATTTATTGTTTGCAAATGTTAAACCAGCTCATGTGGCATCCGTCTTGGCATCAGTTACTTTGATGTTTTATCTTATATACAAATGTTCGTCATGCAAAACCTTTGTCAAATCAATCATTAAACAAAGTTGTTGCTTTTTGACCCACAGTATATTATACTGGTATATATCTATATAGATTATTAAGCTTCTACACTAAAGAATTCCCAAACATTAATTAATTTGTGTAAAAATATACATCTAAATAATACACTGATGCTGGCAACATGATTTCTTGTTAACAAGAAAAGTAAGTGAAACCTTAGCAAAAGTCAAAGATAAATACCTTATTACAGGTGTTTTACTGAAAGCTGACACAATGCTTTAAAACTTTTGTAAAACAATCAACACCCAACCTTTTAGAAAGGTTACTCTCTAAAGCGATATTTCTCTCTAGACAAGTAAAAATACATATGTTGCATTACTTTATTTCTACTTGCATTATATCCCAAATACAAACAATATAGTCGATAACTGCTTTCTAAAAATACATAGACTTCTGCATACAATCACTTCTAAAAATGTATTACAAAAGCTGCATTTATTTATATTATGTTTAAAGGTGCTATCTGTAAGAATCAAAAAAGATTTTCATTACTGGCCCCTTCAGCTGGTAAGTGAACTGCAGCCTGCTCGAGCTTATGCATTCAGAGCACTGGAGTGCAAGCTCCGTGGGTTGAGACAATTACAATCATAAAGTTATGATCATAAATAAACGTTGTTTATAAAAAAAAGAAAGAAAGAACAGACATTTTTGCAATTACCAGCGCTTGCCATTATCAGAGGTCTCTGCCTTCCTTGTTCCCGATAAAACAAGCCTGGTTCAAATATAATATAACTCCGCCCACAGGTTGTTCTACGCAACAGAGAGTCAAGGAGGGGCCTAATTGTTTTAATTTTAATTTTATTTATGCATGTAAAAATCCTACACATAGTCCCTTTAAATATATGCAACTACAGCTGTTGGAGACCAGACAAATATTCCCTTAAAAATGAGGAGCCCATATCTCTCTCTACCTTGTCTAATAAAGTGTCTCTAGTTTCATTACTGACGGCACTTATTATAAAAATATTTTATTGTAACTCTTCACCAATAGTGATACGGCCTTTGGGGTGTCCTGACATCATCCTGTAAGCAAGGTGAACTGGCTCCGTCAGGAGAGCTTTGAAGGTGTACACGTGAGTCTTTTCACTGCTCAGGCTGACGTTGTAGAAGCTTAGCCTGTGGTTCTTGAAGCTCAGCCGGACCTCCAGCGTCCGTGACAGCGTGGTTAACTTCAGCGGCACGTCGTGGCCCTGCTCAAAAGCTCTCAGGCGGTTCTCGAACCACATCAGACACCAGGAGCTGCGGCTGCTCTCTAGCGCGCTGGGCAGCCCGCTGCGCGCTAGCCTCCTGCTGTAGCACACACCGATGGCCCACGGGGAGCCTTCGAGCTCCACCCGCCAGCAGTGCTCACCGCCATAGAAGCTCTGGCTGCTGAGGACCTGAAGGAAGCTGCTGAACCTCTGCGGAGAGGTGGGGTAGGCCCGCTTGGTGGCACTGTATGTCACCGTCTTCATGTCGCCCGACAGCACCAGGTTGGGGTGGGCGGTGTCCGGGTCAAAGGTCACCTCTGACGGGTTCAGAACGTTCCGGAGCGTGCGGTGAACGTCTCCCGTACCCGCCTTGAAATCGGTATTCATTTCCTCCAGCTTGGCGCAAGCGAGTGAGACGTTCATTTTTGATCCGTCGCCGGGCTCCACCTCCTCTGCCGGAGGCTGGCTCATCAGATGTGCGATGCGTGGCTGCAGAAGGTTCAGATCCTCGGTGAACATGGCTTCGTCCTCTTCAGTCAATAGGGACTCTGCACTGAGCACTGCGTGTCTCAGCTGCTCGGTCAGCTGTGAAGCCCGACTCACCCGGGCGCGTAGAGTTCCCTCACCCGGGCTCAGCTCTCCTTCGATTAACTGGGTCACCGCCTCACTGTAGTTCAGGGATTGAGTTCTGATGGCATGAAGAAGCTTTGCTGCGCCCGCTCTCAGCTCATCATTGGCCGCTCTCACTTCCTCTTCCCTTTCCTTCTCCTTCCTCAGAACACACTCGGCCATGTCTAACCTGACAGTCAACTCTGTGACTTGAGAGGCCAGTCTGAATTTAGGTTCGTCCATCTCAGTCTTTGTTGCGATGCTTTGATGTTTAGGTGGAGTGGGAAGGTGCTGTTTAGGAGATATGGGTACGGGCCCTGAGGAATCTAACTCAGTCCGGGAGCCATCTTGGCCCTCCAAGAGATTCCTCTTCTGTGGCTTCTTTGAATGACACTTTGAGCTATCCAATTGGCCCTGAGTGGATGCAGTTTCTTGGTAGCATGTTATCTCTCTATATTCTGTTGGTTTAATTTCTTTGACATAGTCTAATGCTTTGTTTGTGTCGACATTACTTCCAAGTGCAGCTTTATGTGCTTCAACCATGCTGCACATTTTCATGTCCTTCACCAGGGCATCGGTTCCTCCGTACTCCTGCTGGCATTCAGGGCAGTTGTTTTGATCAAGTCCTGCAGACATGGTCTGTAAACATTGCAGACAGTAGGTATGACCACAGGGCAGAGACATTGGCTCAGAGAACAGCTGCAAGCAGATGTGGCAAGTCGGCTCCTCTTCATTCTTGTCAGAGATGGTTTCTCCAGTAAAGGACATGATAGATGGCTCTAAACAAAAAATATGAACAGTCATGAATAGCTTATACAGGTTTATAGTATACATGCACACATAGGCTTATAGATTAACAAATACTAGCCAAAAAACTAAATATTTGCCTTTCGTGGTTGTCGTTGGTAGGCTATTAGGCAGGCCTACACTTTATACCTAGTAGATCAAGGTTCACTCGATGTCGCAGTGGGTTTGGTTTGTTTGCTTAAGTTTCGGTTTGCAACACAACATTTCTAAGGACACCTAGGCTTGAAATACACATAATCAAAACGAAGTAGTTCGTATCCCAACGGTTCACTATTGCGTTTAAAAAAATATAAAAAAAAAATATATATATATAACGTTATATTGCTATCAAACCATGCTTTCTTATTTACAGTATGTTTGTCATATGATAATTCCCATTTAACTTTGGTACCGTTTTGAGTTGAAATGACTATAAAGCGATCCTTTGTTACACTTAACATACCTGTCCAGTATATTCAACGTTGCAGCAAAGCTGTGCTCCTCTCAAAGGCTACTCGTCCTTCGGTCAATACAATGGCTGTAGCACGCCGCATAGACCAGACCGCCGTAACGTTACACGCGTTTACGATGCGGAAATGTGGCTAACCAGTGGAGTTGTCAAGATAACTTTTGAAGTTTGTCGTACTTTATAGTTTGATTTGGAATTATTCAATATATATCAATTTCTTATAAAAGCATGAGATGTCGTAATGCACTTTATAGTCCGATAGTGGGCTACAAAAAAAAAAGCAGCGTTAATAACAGACTGTATAAAATCATGTTGTCGCATGATTAAATATCAACTACGCCCATATTCATGTGGTATAACTTTATGTCAATAACACAGATGTGAGCTTTGAAATTAGTCAGTATTTGCCATATGAATTATGTAAAAAGTTCTGAAAGGTGCAAATATAACAAACCTCAGCACACGTTACATTGAAGCTTGCAATTCATTAAAATGATTGCAACGTTTTAGTGGTTAGCGTTAGAGAACGAAACATCCACATCAGCTAATAATGTAGGCTATAGTGACTGGTCTGCACCCCAGCTACTTCAAATAAATACACTCTTATTATATAGGGAGGACATTCAGTTTTCAACCATGATAACACAATGACTAGATAAAACAATATCCTCAATCCATCTCATCTGCATTTCATTTAGGAATAGCAATTTGGGATACAGTTGCAGTAGACTAATGCTCAGTGTAGCCTTCACTTGATTAGACTTTGACAATGACAAATTCAGCAACAGTAAAACATACATTTAAAGTTTTCCAGGATGGGCAGGGCTTTATTTGAAATCCTTAAGGCACCATTTTTCTTTTTCTGTTCTGGCTCAGCTTAATGTTTCTTTGGAATGTCTACGGGGCAGGTAAAGTTCATCAATCAAATGCAAACCAGTTGAAATTCCTTTTTGTTTTTGCATTTCTATGATAATTATACGGATCCTAAATGGTTGCGGTACACAGTATTGCACAGTAGTCTTTCTTGAAACAAAGTCATTGGTGAATATTATAGATTCCAAACTAGCATTATGTTTGTTAAAAAATATATATCAATATTATATATATAAATAAACAGCCCTGCGGCTTCCACAAATAAGTTATATCGATTTCCTATATTTAAAAAAGATTCTGTAAAATAAAAACTAGGATAGGGGCATAGAGGGAGACAGAGGATGACACAACCCCAGGTGAAAGCACTGTGAGTGGGCACGTCTCCCTCAAAGCATGGCCTCCAGGTCCAGTGGAGGCAGAGGTTCTTTCCAGTAGGAGAAGTGGCTGAACTCGGGACACTCAAAGCCGCATGCCGAGGTTCCCCGGACAGAGAGCATGGGGAAAAAATGCTCCACCAGCTCACCGAGGTGGTTGTACCTGGAACACACAGACACAAACGCACACGCTTAAAATCAATAAAAGCTGTAAATATATTGTGATCTCCTGCCTTCTTCAACAGGCCACTTACGAGGATTTGTTTCCTTTGGTCTTCTCCTGGGTGAGCTCTCCTTTGGGGTTGATGGTGAAGATCCTGGTGTCGGGAACGCCCACTTGCTTATAGGCATAGGCATCCTGCAATACGACAAATATTTAGATTAGATTAGACCTTATTGTCATTGTACACATTACAATAACAACTCAATAAAACGTAGTAAGCACTTAACCAGGTAGTACATCGTGGCATTAAGTGCATGCAGGTTCCAAATTAACCAATGGCAGGAAGATATGAACAACTACCCATTCAAGTATGAATGGGGGATTCAGTGAGTGGTCAGGAACAACCGAGTATCATCGTGTATCGATGTTTATAACATAATCTTCCCTGGCACTGGATGCTAATATTAGGACACTTACATTGGTCCGGTTACCAAAAGCTGCATAGAAGGGGTGTCGCTGTGGGTTGAAGAGGTCCTTGATATCAGTCAGACAGGCGATCTTGAACACCTCAGGCTTCTTCTCAATCACCTCTCTACACATATTGGGAACACATTGTTTAACAATAATAAACACACAATAACAATACGTTTTAAATGATTTTAAGCAACATGAATTAATACTTGAATCAAAAACCCTGGCTCGACCGATGGATTGAATACTTTTATACCAAAGCATTGTCGATTTTGATTTGTCAAAAACATTCCAAGGGTGTGCATTATTTTCCAATAATGGGACACCTCTGCCTTTCAACAGTTCCACATCAATGCGCTACAAATCAACATCAACAACAAAGGCCAAATGGAACTATCCACCAGATGTTTCCTTGACAAAGCAAAAACAATATCCTTAAAGCGCTGCTTGAAGAATATTTTGATTTCAGCTGATTTAATGCAATAATATAATATCACCAGCCTCACTGTACATTATTTTCCAATAACAGGACACCCCATCGTGGTTTATTCCGTAATTGAAATCTTCAACTCAATCCATCAATGAGATGTAAATTGTCTGTTGAGGGTAATTCCGCTTGCTTAGCATTGACCCTATTCACCAATGAGTGGTTAGGTTGTGACTTACTTCTGGATTGAAGTCAAGCCTATTCTTTCATAACATTCTATTTTACCTTGTGTGCCTTTCCCAAGTAGTACCAAAGAGTAAGCCAACACTAAAATCTCATCATATGGACAGCAGCAAACATAAAGCCCAAAACGCCACAGCCATGTTGGGACAGAGGTAAAACATGCTAGTTTCTTTTCGCATCCAAAGTAGGCCCGAGTCCTATACGAAGCAAAATACATGTGTGCTTTGCTCCATTTAAACATTATGATTCTATTTATTTTTTGGGTCACTTTAGCTTGGTTACTCTTTTAAAGTAGGGTAGGTAATTTTTTGTCATCTTTGTGGAAATTGTCTTTACATCCCGACAACAATCAATAAATCAAATGCTCTGACAAAGAAAGGAAAAAAATCGGGCATCTGTGGCAGTCACAGGCCTGTAATAATACTGTCCAATCCTTTCATTCTGTATGAATGAATTGACTGTCTGTCTACCTACCTACCTACCCAGCTAACAGCACACACTCTCACCATGCATTCATTGCGCATGAAAGGCAGACCTGTGCTAAAGCTAGCGAGCTAGTCACGTGTTTTGGGGGAATGGCTTTGGAGGGAGGCCTAAAGGGAGGGGTGGGATTTTTCAGTTGGATACTTTCAAAATCTAGCTTATACTCTGGCGGGTTTTTCCAAATTGCCTATCCTACCTGTAATTACTACCTTTAATGACTTTTAATGATGCTGTTGGATTTACCTGTGTAGTGCTGAGAAAAGACTGCTGGGAGCTAGCAGGACGGGGCCTTTAGGAAGAACTGTTCCTTTGTCGTTGACCCACTGCAGGTAGTCCTTAGTAATAGCAGCCATACCGATGGCCCGTGCGGAACAGTACAGGAACTTATAGCCATTTCTATGAGGGAGAAATGGGAAACATCACTTTAAGAACAATATTTATAAAAATCTGAATGTTATATTGCTTGAAGAACTAATATATTATATTCAATGTAATTTATAAAATATACCTTTTTTATTATTCAATTTGGTACAATATTCCTTTATTAAATTTTTGTAACATACTTGTGTATTTTGTGGTATAGTTTGGCGATGCCTTGGTGTGTCCAGTCTTTGCCAAACTGAGGCAGGATGTGGCCGAGTGCATCAGACCTATTGGAGACGGACAGGAATGTCATAACAATGTGAGCATGTGCATATAAACATCTACTGTATATAACACACACACACACACACACACACACACACACACACACACACACACACGTCATGGAAGCAGGTTTCTATTGTTACTTGGTGATGGTTCCGTCGATGTCGGAGATGATGACGCGGTCGTCCCAGTTCCACAGGTAGATGGCGGCCTCACAGCGACAGGTGCCCTGGTACTGGGTGGTCACGCTGAACACCACCTGGTTGGCCCCGTCACGCAGCTTCAAACGCTCCTGAATACACAGAGGAATAGGTCTGAAGGTTAAGCTGCGCTGGAAGGGTTTGAAAAGGACCAACAATAATCTCATGTAAAACATTTACACAAACGCTGTCTGGGTTCATGCAAATGTGCAAAGAGAGGATTAGAATAGGCTCAGTTGAAAAGCTGTGTCTCTTGTGTGTAGCTCATACTATTTGCTCAGAGGTGAGGCGCAGGGACTTCCTGTACATCTGGCTGATACACTGGCAGGTGCTCATGGTGTCCGATGATTGGCTGTCTGTTGGCATGACGGCTTGTCGACCAAGCCCCGCCTCCTCGTCGCTGTACATGTCATCCAGGGTGGCCCTGGGAGATGAGGGTTGGAATATTATTCATTTACTTAAATATTGCTGTCCAAGCTAGTCTTGAACTGGAATTAAAGCAAATTCCATATCCGAATGAGGACTGCCATCCATCCATAGTAATACATGCTTTATGTTTCTGCCTTCACTGTCCATCTTTTTTGTATTTTATATATATATATTTAAAGTGTTTTGGAGATGTTTGGCAGCCCAACGTATGTCAAATGTACACATCCAGAGAAGCCAACCGAGTAATGGCTGATACAGTAACTAACAGTACTGACTGACTATACAGTTTTCTGTAAAGGAAGCAGCTTGCCATTGATATTTAGATAGTCAGCACCACTTCCTGTCCAACTATTGACTTTTGCACACGTGACATCAAACCTCAACAGAGAACCAGAGGGTCAGGAGGATTGAGGTAAAATCGCTTTGTAATGACACCGCCATTTCTTGCTCTATTGCAGACAAAGTTTATTACAATGGGATATTGTCTACATAACTAAAATCTTGGCAGATTTATGTTTAGAAGGGTGATTATTATTATTATTAGTCCAACCTACTTTATTGTTGTGGAAGCAGAGAGTGACACCTCTTGTTCCTGCGTTGAGGGCTTTGGCTGAAATATCAAAAGGTAACAAAGCAGAAAAATAACCAAAGTACTTCTCAATGTAGGTATGATAATAAAAAGGCTGAACATTTAGAACTACTAAGACTAGAATCCCCCGAAGATCATTTCTAATAGTATATACATATAAATATTGATGAACACTCGTCTATTGATACATACAAAAAAATTTATGCTCTTCATCATCACATCATAAAAGTGTATCAGAGAATGTACGTGAAGACTAGGGAGAGTTACAAGCTCTTGTACCTGGTTGATGTCCATGTCTCGTCTCCCCCAGGAGAACCACCAGCGGCCAGACTTCTTCAGCATCTTGTCCTTCACTAGCTGATCCACAGCACTCTGTAAAGCACACACACACACACAAAAAAGTTTTAATAAAAATTAAAATGAAGCAATTGAAAACTGAATTGAGATTTGAATACCTACCTAACGAACAACTATTAGAATATTCGGGCTCAGCCCTAATAATAAGTGTGTATTTTGTAATTATTAACTAATCCACTACATACTCATATCTTGAATTGAGTCTGTGGCTTTTAGAAGCTGGAGGACTTTATATTGCAGACGTAATATATGATATACCTTTGGAAGATTCTTCTGGAAGGCTTGCTTTGACAATATCATTGGAGCTGCTACGGCCCAGTTATAGTACCTGGAAAATAGACCAAAACATCAGTGTGAAGAAGCAATGGATCGATTTGGAGGACAATAACACGATATTTAATAAGGGATGCATGATCAATTATTGGCCGATAATTATTATGTATTATTCCGATAATTAAATGATAGCCGATAATTGGAAGCCGATATTGCTTCCATTGGCTTAACCATAGGGTTTGTCAAGCGCTGCACGCTGTTGTCATTCCCATTCAATGTGCAGCCACACCGGAGCTCAACTGGCCATGCAGTTTTTTACCTGAATTTCACTATTGCATAGCTGGGTTTACAATTATTAGTGATGGTTGGTTGGTTGGTTAAAAACTACAAGTTATTAACTTATCGGTAATCGGTCATGAGAAACAGGTATAATCGGTTATCGTTATCGGCTGAAAATACACATTTAATATGTTGTTATTTAATGACTGCATCTTACTGGGAGTTGATGCGGATAACCAGGTTGGGATCCTCAATGATCCCTGGGTTTTTGAAGAAATCCTTGTAGGTCACAATATGCTCTTTAAACTTTTCTGTACAGATGGGCGACACAAGGAAGCAAAACACAACACAAAAAGTATTAAACCACCAATCACCAATCCTGTATGAATCACACACATAACCTTCATGTCTGCTACACACCTTGGCTGATTCGGCTAGTGTCTCCCACGCAGCCACAGAGTGACATGCTGACGTCCATGGGATCTGTGGTGGAGTCTGACAGGTAGTCAGTGCCGCTGTCCATGGCCCCGCTGCCCACCGACTGGGGTGACTGGGTCCCCGAGGTGGACCCCTGGTCGGCCCCAGAGCGGGACATTGCCTCTGTGTCACTGGGAGAAGAGCAGACGTCACATTTTTAAATGATTCAACTTTATTCATGACGCAAAAATGTGGTTAATTTTTCTAAATGTCGGCCATATAACAGGATGCCAATAAGCAATTTTAGAGTGAGTCAGATTTGATTTGCCAAACTCTGAAATATTTAGTTTTGTGACCTGTTACCCTTTTCATAAAGCAGTCCATTGGATAAACGGTTTTAGATAATATGCAAATATCTCAGGAGATCCTTTATATCTTTGTGACTTGAATCCTTCTGAAGCCCCTCATATTAATGAACATTTTGCAAACCTAAATAAGTTACCTTTTGGGGAAGTAGAGTGCAGCTACTTCAGGCTCCAGCTTGGTCAGATCATCCAGGTAGATGCCCGTTGGTCCCAAGTGTTGACTGCGTTTACCTGTGGAGAAATCCAACAGGGATGCCAACAATCAGACATTGTCTTAAGGTAATGGTTAGTATATTTGATTGTTATTCTGAATCATGGTACTATTGCCTTAAATACAATGGTTGATGCATTACACTGGAACAGTATTATACCTTTTTTCCTGTCCTGTTTCTCTGCTTTGGTGGAATCTTGAGGAATGTCTGCCATTTGATTTGTCAGGAGGAGGCCTTCTGTTTCCCTGTCGGTCAATGTTGACCCACCCTCCTCTTTTGCCTCCGCACAGTCGCCATTGCCGCCAGAAATAGTATTCATGGCACCCATTTCACTGGGCTCAACCATGGCACTGTGCTGTTCTAAAATGTCTGTGCTACCCAATAATTCTACCCTACTGTTTTTTGCTGTGACAGATATAGATCTGCCAGTGGATGTGTTGATCAATTTGTCACTGGCTAGCGTGTCCGTGATGGTAGTACAGGCTTTTCTCTCTGTAAAGTTCTGGCTTACAGAGCCAACGATATTAATCAGAGCGATCTCACGCTCCTCAGTGGTTGTGGTTTCATCTTTGTTTTGGCAGTTTTCAGGGCAGGCAAATTCAGAAGGGTCAGTTGACTTAACCGGGGAGGTTCTTTGGTCCTCTTGCTCTGGATCGGACAGGCATCCCTTCGCTAACGTCTTCTCTGCCTCACAGCTGTCCGTCTGGGTTAGTGAGTTGTTATTGAGTTGTTCAACAGGCGTGTTAACCATGCTAACGGTGGCTAACGCGGCTGGAGTGTCATGCAGTTCATTAGGGGTTGAGTGGGTTATAAGATGGGTTATCTCCAGTGTTGGCGTGGAAGGCTGTGAGGAAAAGAGATCTTGGTCTAGGGATATAGTCCTGGGTAGCGGCCTCACCACACTCACACTGCCAGCCCGGCTACAGTGAATGGTGGTTTCGAAGTCATTGTCGTCGAAGGAATCCTGCCTCTCGATGGTGCGGAAATGGGATCTTTCTAAAGTGGAGATGCGCTGCGACTCCGCAGGTGACCTCTCTGACTGACAGACCTATGAGAGACCAGGGGGAAATGTAGTCATTAAAAATGTGGTACTATTCATTATCACAATCAGATTTTCTGTTTCTGTTGACTGATGTTGTGGATGCTGTACCTTGGGGAAACCACCCCAGTTCCACTGCATCTGAGGGCCAGAAGACTCTTGGGGTTTCACCACAAGCTCAGAGTCACTCTTAGGAGAGGACGAGCGACTGTAAAACACACTGTTGAAGAGGAGAGGAGAGGAGAGGAGAGGAGAGGAGAGGAGAGGAGAGGAGAGGAGAGGAGAGGAACAAAGACGGCAACAGAGAAGGAAAAAGAAAAACTATCAGGGAGAGAAGATGCTAAAAAAGCTGCTAATAAAATAAATGTATTATTTTTCTTTTTCTTTTTTACATATGAAGGACTAGGAAAATTCAGAACCAATTAAATATTCTGTAGCAGTTTTCCAACACAAAAATCCTCAATCGTCCTCAATCAACTTGGTTCGCAAGTGTAACAGCAAGAACTACAACATCACAAACAGGAAAACCATGCTCACCATTCTGAGGGGGAACACTCTCCTTCTGAGTGGGGGTGAACCTCTCGGGCCTGTGTGGATCCTGGCTCCTCGGATATTGAGAAATAGATGGACTTACTGGAAGACACACGAGACAAATATTCATTTGTAGTGATCGGTCAACATCACTGGCTTGAGTTTATTGTCAATCCATAATGAAAAAGCATACATAGCACATTTTATATAACTTTTAAATCACAGTACTGAGGTACTGGTACAGTTTGCTTCAATTAATGTCAATGTCTGATAGGTAAGTGGTACTTCCAAACATGAGGTTGTTCTTAAATGTTCAAATGTCTCAATGTTTCAGACTCTAGATACTTCCAATGTTTTACGTATTCTAACGAACATGCATCTTCTTTTTTAGATGTGTCACATTTGCATATTTGTCTTTGTATAAAATGTACATTTGTCCATAACCAGTCAAAATGATTTTCTTCTAGCCTTAATGACTGACCTGACTTGCAGTGAACTGACGTACTGCTCCTTAGCAGGGCTCTCCTGCTCGTTATGCTCCCTCTCCCTCTCGTCTGAGGAGGAGCAGCCCTCCTCTCTCAGGTGGGAGCCGGAGCGATGGCGTTTCCGACGCCTCTTCTTCCTGCGGATTGGCTGCGCCCCACCGCCAATGGGGGCAACCTCGCCGGTCTCCTCCCCCCCTTCCTCTGGGAGTTCCATGGGGATCGGGGAGGTGCAGAGGTGAGCTGGCACTATGGACTGATACACAAGTTATGGAGGTAAATGTACTGACACAATTCTTTGGGGAAATGTCTAAGTATAGTTGGTAAAACCAACGTTTTAAGTATGTGATCATTTTTGTATCAGCCTACCTCCATATCCTCATTTTCCTCCACGAAGAATGCTTCTCCATTGTCCCCTAGTTTCATGTGAAGGTTGACTGGCTCTCCATTGATCTTGATGTCCACCTGACCACATCCAACAGCATCGAGAGCAGACGTAGTTAGTGGAAGAAATCTGGGACTAATTTACTATTTAGACATGTAGGACACACGAAAAGACTTACATTGAATTCAGAAACAGGTCATTAAGGAGCAGTTAGGGGTTAGGTATCTTGCTCAAGGATACTAGATAGGCTGTGGACATTTGGGATCGAACCAAGTACCATGCAGCTGGAGGTTGAACACCCTAGTAGCCACTAAACTATCCTACTTTCTGTGGACATACAATTTATCACAGTGAGCTAAGAGGCCAAGCAGAGAGAGAGAGAGATCTACCACTTTTTCCCTCGAGCGCAGCACGCCCAGTTTGCCGAAGCGCACGTGAAAAGGGGAGCACTGGTACGACCCGTCAGGTTGGCGCACGACGATGACATCGATGCCCCCGGTCAGCGTGGCGGGGTTAAGGCCTCGGTAGAGCTCCTTCACCGTCACGAACACCGTCTCCGCCAGCTGGCCCACCAGATTCATGGTCTGAGACTTGGGTTAACAACAGATGCGTAACGGTTAGGTCAGACCTAGTCTAATTCATGCCCATTGCCAACATCATACTGGTCAGAATTCAATCTTAAATGTCTTCAGAAAAGCATCTTTTATATGATGCTTCTGTCTTACCTAGAAGCAGTGACTATATTGATAAAAAAGTATATATATTTCTTTCCTGAATCAGTATTTTAGAAGTCCTGGTTCAGTTTTGTAGAAGTCTTGGTCCAGTATTTAAGAAGTTCTCTTGGTCAATTTCAGTTTGCTCAGGTCTGATTGCTCACTCTGATGTACTCATACAGTGACTCTAAACTAAGATAAGTCTTGTGTTTTGACAAATGCTAAACCTGACCTTTGGATTGGGGTCTTGTGAGAAAGTGGACTAAAGGTAAACTGTGCGAAACTAATGAGGGAGACATAGGACTGCTAACATATCGTCATTGCATGATCAATGAGGTCTGTTAGAGTGCAATTTCCTTTGGTAGGTCTTAGTCATTTTAATGCCACATAGGGTTGAAGGTTGACATTTTAGATAAGATTAAATAGCGAACACCTCACTTGGTATCACACATTGGCGTAGTGTGCTTGATGACATCATCACCAAGACATGTTTGCACTTTGTGAAGCTTTTCACAAACTGTGAATACAATTTATCTATGGACATTGATATCCATTGTATACTGTAATTTGTATGTATTTTTAAGTAACTATTTTGTAGCCATCCCAATAGTTAAACCTTCATGATAGTGATGTCCTTGCGATTGAAAAGGTTGTACATTGTTTGTACACAATAGCGGAAGAGTTATTAGTCATTATTAAACATATTATACACTAAGAATTGGTAAGCATTGGCCTAAAAGACCTAAAACAGCCCCATAACACAAAAGTCAAAGATCAAACTATCAAATCTCTCACATCACCAGTGTGTCTTACCCAAAGTGAAGTATGCAGGTGTCTCTGCCCAACCAGGCCTTGTCTCCTTGAGCCACTTTCGGCCATTAGATGTCTCAATATCCTTCATCCCCCAGAATCCTTTTTG
This sequence comes from Lota lota, assembly GCA_026745465.1. Taxonomy (NCBI): domain Eukaryota; kingdom Metazoa; phylum Chordata; class Actinopteri; order Gadiformes; family Lotidae; genus Lota; species Lota lota. The sequence goes on along the minus strand of JACYXH010000363.1, from coordinate 2,312,791 downwards.
ACACAGATTTTGTCTACCATACCCCCATCTTTGACTCTCAGCTGAGATACTAGTCTACATTTTGCTACAGGACATTATTGTTTTCTTCGGTAACTTTAAAATGTCAGACTCCTGTGAGGTTGGGTAAATATTCTTTCCATTTGATTAGTGATCATCAATGTGAACAGAATAGCTCAATCCATAACAAGTTGGCCTAAAGTATATATATATATATACACACACACAGTATAAGTATAATCACTATCACTTACATATTATTATTATCTTGATCACTTATACTCCCCACCACCCTGCACTCCATTAACACACCAGTCCTGACATTACTAATTCACACGTCCAAAATCACACTGCACATGACAGCCAGAGCAGCAGTTTCTGAAAGGGTCGGCCATTCTATTCACATCGGCTTGGAACAAACGCGCACCCGCATGAACACAGTGAATAGCTGATCCACAGACACATTCTGGGCTCGACCCCCAGTGCTCTGGGCTGCAGGGTCTCTTCGGAAACTATAGGCAATCTCGATGGGTACAAGCTCGGTCCTGTCACCATTAGGAAAACTGACGCAAATAGACATTTGTAATGAGCCTACGTCCATGCCAATGCTGCCTGTGGGCAAACACAACAGTTCAAGGTAAGTAACACATCCCTAACCCGTGACTCCGCTTCATTTATTTATTCATTTTATTAACTTAATTACTAACACTTAATTGTTTACTCACTTGTGTATTCTGTTATGATGACGAATAACTATGGTGATTGGCTAACTTGACCATTGTTGTTTTTGTCAAAACAGTGGCAACAGTATGCACCATTATAGTGTAAGTTAACGTTAAGCATTTGAACGAGTTTCATTGTGCTCGGGTCATCGTTAGGATAAAGCATTTGTATCCACTACAAATCAGACTACAAGTTTGGCTCAAGTTAAAACGATTTGTTTCCATGACTTCAGACGATATTCCAGAAATACAAGGTTCTGACTTCAAAGCAATAGGCCTTTTGTCCTTTGACAGCGAACTGTCTTGTTTTGGAAATACTGTAAGGACTGCAAACCTAATCGGCCGCGGGACGAACATTGATCGATTTGAAAACTAAAGAAGAGTTAATGTGGAAATTACTTCAGCCCGTTTTGAAAAAAGAACACATTCGAAAACAGTACTTTTGAGTTCCCGTCTAAAGATCGCCACGAAATGTTGTACACGTTTACCTTCCAGACACAAAAAATATATAGGAACTCACACTTGTCTATTTGTAGTGTGTGCTATCTGTTACTGATTTCAAGAATAATTTATCTTTGAACTTTCTTACCTTTTATGCGGCCTTTGAGATGTAGAGAAGATTTACCTGAATCCAGGACGCTTCCTCGTATTGTCTTCGTTTACTGGGAGGACCAATAAACTACTTCCCAGACGTTCTCGTCTCACGATGAAAGAAGGAGGTACCCCAGATTAGCGTTATTGGCGATGGAGAGAGATGCCAGGACTTTCAGTTGCATGGCGGCGACAGGCCAGAAAGAGGGAGGGACTTTTGATAAAGCATTATCCGTTTCCGTTACATGTTTCGGATATTGCTTTGTCAAATTCTTCTTCAAAACTATATTTTGATCACTAAGATTCCATGTCATTGTTGCTTTTCTTTTCATCGTATTATTCTCGCTCCGTGGACTGGTAACCGATGTAGACAGCTCATAGGAATCAAAAGACCGGAAATTGCTTTACGGTAGACCGGTGTAACGCTACAATTCAGGATCCTCTCTCAATCTACAGGACCGTGAAAGACTGATTCCGTCAATCATTGGAAAAGCCAACCATCAGACAGAAAATGACAATATCCCGCCTCTTGTGTTTATTTTGCCATCAAAACGTGCTGTCATGCATAACACAACTTTTAAACGTCACCGTGTACAGTTATAAGCACCCATCTGGTTAATGAAAATATATAATTGTACATTCTAACTTGAAAACGTTTTTGCGTAATGTGCTCAATAGTGCAAAACCGCGATGTCATCCCATTATTTGTCCTACCTAACTACGTATCCAATAATACACCCATTTACAACCACACGATGTAACGTTACTGGGCTCTTACAAAAATACATTCCTGACTATAGAAATGCATATGGATAATTACTTTCTCCTAGAATCAATTACCTAAGCATAATGTAAACGGCAAGATGTATGCTCTGAGCCTACTTTTCCAGCAGTAGCCTACCATCAGAACACAACAATTGCTATTGACCAGCAGAGAGCGCACATATGCAAGGCTCGGATACAAGAGTCCTGTATTCTACACAGCGTTCTTTAACCAGTTTGTTGAACAAAATGCCATAATAGCGTTATACAAGTTTCTGACCTCTGTTATCACTGTTATATTGTATTGTATTTTTAATTAACAGTGTTTAATGTGTTGGCTATAAATTCGTGTCTGTTTTCTTACATTTTTATTTTGAACCTTTATGCATAAACCTATTGTCTTTGTCTATATATTGCCCATTATCTGTTACTGTTTATAATGTATCATTAATAATTCTAATTGAAAACAAAAACAATCAGAGTTTTTCATCTTGTTTAAACAAAAAATAATTGTCATGCTAGTTAAATGTTACTAATACCAATAACAAACTAACTGCAGCACAATAAATGCAGTGCTATATTGAGTAGAACAACGACTTACATAGAAAACAGCAACAACCACAAACATATGGATGACTGTAGGCACATAACAGGAAAAAACATGATGAGGTACCTTGAAAACATAATTCTCAAGGCAAACCTAAAACAGTTATTCTAGGGTAGGCCCTACCATACTAAATGTTAGAAACAACATTAAGTAGATTCAATAGCATACAAGCATACATGGGTCCACCCGATACTTAAGATGCATGTTGGGGGAAAGATAGAGTAACCCAAACAGATGTTCCAACCCTGACATGACAGAAACCATTCCCTGGTGGTTCGGGGTTCAGTGGTGGCCTGCCTATTTAAGGAGACCTGCAGGGCTTGGACTTAACAAACAATAGAGTCTATGGTTTGTAAAGCTCCACCATTCTCTTCACTCCCTGCAGTCTTTCCAGATACCCCTCCACCACAGGCAGCCTAGTTTTTTTCATTCTAAATAAGGCAGCCATATCATAGTTCCTGTAATTTCAACCATGTTCCCAAACATCCTCTGCCGAGCTTGTTGCATTAGCAAGCTGGAGCTTGTGCATTCTTTTCCCATGTATGGAGAAATGGCCCAAACTGGGACGCCTCTGTTTGGGATGGCCTGGCCACACCATTGGCTGGTGCCGAAGGGGGAGGGGCAGACAAGGAGTGTGACGCTTTAAACAAACTTTTCAGGACCTCTGCCTGCTTCCCTTACCACCACTGTGTCAGACCGAGACTGAAGGGGTTGACAGACTCCAATAAATCATTTCCTGAAGTAAAGGTGAGACAGATCTCCACTTCTACCTCTTTGTTTTCTTTATATTGTGATTGAAAATCAACAACAGGGTCAAGGGAGTTTATGATTACTGAATATCTGGTTGTAGTGGTACAGTGGTTGTGGTTAACTGTCAGAATAGAGATGGTCCTGAAGGAGATGTAAAGTTACAGAGAACTACTGAGAGGACCTAAGTCTCAGAGGGTTGAGCTGATATATTTGATCATCTCTTGATGAGGGTGGAGGTCATCCTGTGTGTGTGTGTGTGTGTGTGTGTGTGTGTGTGTGTGTGTGTGTGTGTGTGTCTGTGCATGTGTGTGTGTGTTAATTAAGGATTTAGAGTCATTATTATGGGGGATTTTACAAGTTTCACTAAACCCCTGACCCATTTAGATTTCCCACTCTCTCTATTTGTCTAGTTCACTGACCCAGACACATACAAGCCTACGTAGAGACAGGGACACACACAGAGCAGCTGCCAGGATACTCTTTTTATAGATGGTGAGAGGGCTCGCATGCAGCTTGACTTTGTTTGCATCTAGAATTCCTGACTGTTGGCCCCTTAGTCAAAACTCCCTGTTAGCACTAGTGACCTCTGATAGGTTAGGGTGGAGATTGACTGCTTGATGATATCATGGAATGTGTCGTATGTGTGTCTTAACTGTGGGGCTGTTTCACCAAGGAAGAGAGCAAGGGAAATGCAAATCTCAATATAAGCCACAACTATGGCGCGCAAGTCAAACTGATTGCATTTGTGAGATCAAAAGGTTGTACATCAGCCGGTATTTAGATTTGAATTTAAATATAAGTAAGAGAGTGATCCAATTGGTCCATGAGTTGGTATTTTTTCTAACACCTTCATAGTCCAAGCTGTGAAATGACAGAATAAAGTTCTAAGTGAACATTTTCACAGAGTGTTACACATGCTGTACATGTTCAGTTAAACCTGATCTGATATTTGATATATTGAGTTGATAAATTTACTAATCAGCACTTCTTAGCAGACTGCAGTCTTCTCTCTCTGGAGAACAGCAACAGATAAGGGTGACATTCCCAAATTACAATACCTTGACTGCATGGAATGTTTACTTTAGTCACTTCATCCAAAATACCACTTAACAAACTAATTTGCTAGCATTCAACCAAGCCACGGCATAGTCGGCTTAATGGCTCATTAGTGGCTTTAACCAACAGGGTGGCCAAGAGAAAATAAAATTAATTAAACGTTCCACTGTTCCTGAAATCTGCGTAAAAGGTAGTTGAGTGCTTTCGCTGTGGTTCATAGCATCTAAGACAATGGATGGGAATTTGGCCAGCAGCTCAGAAACCTTTAAAATCATTTTATCTTTTGATAGGAAAGGAGGAACAGGATGTAGTGAAATAATAATCAAATGGACTTGAATAACAGAGATCTAGGGGGACAATTTAACTTTTCAAGTGTACTTTGTCATGACTCTGTCTAGAATACCCCATTACTTCACATCTAAAGTAGATTTGAAATAACTCCCACTTATTTGAAATAAGTCCCAGTATACGTTATAAGTGTAACCACCTATTCAGACGTAGGTAGTGTAATTCAATGTGATGTAATACTTTCTATGTAAAGTAGTATATTATCAGCTGTTATCTTGTCATTTATGAAGTATTTCCTTACTTATCTAGCAGGATTGTATGTACTGCGATAAGTAACTGGTTATGGCGTTTTGCAAGTACAATAGAACCACTGATACCCTTTTTTGCTAACGTACCAAGCATGTTATATTAATGAGAATTTCATACAGCTATCATACAACTGTCTACTTGGACGGGGACTGTTTTGTGTGACTGAACAATATAAAAATGGACTTTAAAACAGCCTTGATACCATTTCCTGTGAAGCGTTAATCAAACAGATTATTCTGCAGTGAGTCAGACCACCTTTCCGTTCCATTTTCCCTTAAATAAGCACACATAGAGGATTACAATGTACATTTAACATTGAAAAACAAAATTCAGTGGTTAACAACATTTTAACATGTTGGTGCCTCTCTCTGCATGATATCATCTCTCACCCTGGCTTTCTGAGGCCTGGGGTGTTTCTATGAGACTCATCTGGCACCTCACCTGCTCCTTTCTAAACAAACCGAACGGCTGATACCGTGCATCAGACATGACGATATCAGTGAGCACGCCCACGCACACACAGAGGCTGACAGACACAAACATGTCATCCTTGCATAAAAATAAACGGGACTGACAGGTTTAATTCTGCCTGCCTCTGATGCCATTTTCACTGTCTATATAAGAAATACAACTGCTGAGGGGGAAAGCAATTGTGAGTGAACCGTGCTCCTGCTCTATAATATAAAATATGAAACTGTGCAGGATTTTATTAATTCTAAGCTGACTATTTACGTGCAGTGCATAAGAGACCGTACCTACTTTGGTCCATCCACAGACTCCTCCAGCTGCCAACATGTCCAGCAAACGTACCAAGAGCAAGACCACCAAGAAACGCCCCCAGAGGGCCACCTCCAATGTGTTCGCCATGTTCGACCAGTCCCAGATCCAGGAATTCAAGGAGGCCTTCAACATGATCGACCAGAACCGGGACGGCTTCATCGACAAGGAGGATCTCCATGACATGTTGGCCTCTCTTGGTATGTGTCCTCCTCACTTGACGACCAATCCAAAGACCACTGACCTTGTTTGGGTTGGAAAGAAGGTGCTGGAATTAGGGTTATATAGCATTGTGTCACTCACTTGTAACAAAAAAGCCAGTGGTAGAACCGCCACCAGAACAGAGCATTTTTGAGCTGGTATCTCATGCTGCTTCTCCTTCTCAGGTAAAAACCCGTCGGATGAGTACCTGGAGGGAATGATGAGCGAGGCTCCGGGACCCATCAACTTCACCATGTTCCTCACCATGTTTGGAGAGAGACTCAACGGCACAGACCCAGAGGACGTCATACGCAATGCCTTTGCATGCTTTGACGAGGAGGGATCTGGTGAGATCATAGAAACACCCAATACAGTTACAATTGGTTTGTCATGACACTAATGTAGCCAGCATGAAAGTTGTTGAAAATGATGTAGTCATTGTTGATAGACAAAATGTTGACACACTTTGGATGGCATTACAATGGTCAAAATCATAGCATGGTCCATTAAAGGGTGAAAAGAAATCCCTTGGTTAGATATTGACTTTGCAGCAGCTATTAGGGTTTGGGTGGGGCATGATATGCATTGAATCTAATGGGGGGGACGGTAACTGTTTTTTCAGGTGTGATCCATGAAGACCACCTCAGGGAGCTTCTGACGACAATGGGCGATCGCTTCACAGATGAGGATGTGGACGAGCTGTTCCGGGAAGCGCCCATCGACAAGAAGGGCAACTTCAACTACGCAGAGTTCACTCGCATACTTAAACACGGCGCCAAAGACAAAGATGACGAGTAGAGCAGGGATACAATGACTGTAAATGTTCCACATCTATTTTATACTACAAAATATTGTGTTTGAAGTTACAATTGGAATCCAGGTTGTTCTTAAACACAACTAGACCCCTTTCAAATTTGCCAATGTCAATAATGGTCATTGGAAGTGCATCACAGTGTATCTGCATCTAAACTGCTTGGTCTTCACGTCACCTGGATAGGTCAATTGGTTATCGAAAAAGCTTTTGGCCACATTGCTTTAACTACTAGCAATACAGGGGAAGATTCTTATATATATTTTTTTTTTACTCTTGAGCTGTCCAAATGTATATGTGGGCTGATGACCCATAAGCCATTACACCACGGGGAGAGCTGGTGTAACTTAAGAACAGAATATGCAAATCTTTGTTAAATTGGAATGATGAGGATTAGAGATGTTACACCCACGTGTCATGGTTACTCAGCTAAAGCATCATTCCCCCATATTGTGTTTTGCTGAGAGGACAAGTATTGTCTATATTAAGAAGGGATTCAGCTGTTAACAGTAGGATGTCAAGATGAATTCGACCAATTAAATGCATCTACTTATCAGTACTGGGCCTTTGCCAGATATTTTATAAAAATGTTCTATCAAAAATGTCAGATGTTTAATGATGTCAACCATGTTATAAATTCAGTGCAAATTTGTGATTTTCTATGAAAAATCCTATCCTTAAAATAAATCTTGATAGGCTCAGCTGGTACAATTTCTAATCCATCAGTATTAGGTCATAGTCCCCTCCCTCAAAAGTCAAAAATTACATTGCACGTCAATATGCTAATCATACTGCTTTAACATTTATATTAACTTGGAGACTGAAAAAACTCTGCTTGGCTGTTTTCACAAGACTTCTATTTTACTGCACAACATGAAAAGAGACTAGAAGGCACATTTACCAAAAAAATGTACTTTATTTCTCTGAAATGCTCATAGAAAAGACATAATTAGAGTTTAAGGCATATATTGCACAGACTATAGTAAAGTTATTTATGTTGACGAGGACATGTTCCCTCGACCCTAGGCTTAAGGCACAGTAGCCAGTTATACTGCCCATGGTAGTTCACAACTCATAAAATGAACTTGAAAACATCTTTTAAGAATGCATTTGGTTGTATCAAAGCTACATAAAATCATGCCAGAAAATAACGAAAGAAACGTACAAGAAAATCGAACAACATATTTACATGCTTATCACACCATCTATCCTCAAAGTGTCATTTTGCATCGTATAACTGGCAATAGAAGCTATATAAAAAGAAAATTGTCTGCCATACCCATATTACTCTAATAAGCCAATTCCAGTAAAAAAAAAAAAAAAAAAAAAAAGAAATCACCAGCAATGGGTTGTCACAGTGGCATGATGTAGTGTTAAGAGTCACCACTATCTAGTTAGTATTAAATATATAGATATATAAAGTTTGTTGAAGTCCTCAGCCTGACCATAACCTGTGTAATTTGAGGTATTAAACATTCTGCTATGAGCAACTCACCATCATGTACTCGCATGCATTAAATACAATTCATGATGCAACCACTGAGCAGGGAGGTGGGGAGGAAGAGGGTGGGCCGCACTGTTATTTGGGAAAAAGACGCATGTCAAAATGAACAAAAAAATAAAAAAATCTTCGGGGATTGTGCTCAGCAGTATTCTATTAATTACAGATCATGTTCGGGTGATCTACATGCAGAGGTTTAAAGTAAAGATATCGCAAAGCAAAAAAAGAAATACCGAAAACATTAGAAATACAGAGGAATGAAAAGTAAGACCCAAAATGACAGTTCACTTAAATGTTGCTACAGTAAATTCACATAGGAACCCAGCTTACTTACAACTGTTAATACAGCTCTAGTTTTCAGATACATAGTGATTCTTTACTAAAAGACAGTTTCATGGAAACTACAACCTTAGATGTAATGATAAACAATTCTATAGAACCCATGTCACTACAAACAGATTGTGAGCACTGTTGAGAACACTTGGTTTGTTTCCCAGTACCGCTGAACAAAAAGGTTAAACAACAAAAAGCAATCAAGTGTTCAGTTAAAGCTGCGTCTGCTACATTTGCTTTGCCAAGACACTTTACATGATTGAAGACACACTGGTTTGAAATACATTGACCAAAAACCCAGGAAAACCAAACTGGAAATTCCGGAACGATAATACAATCTCTTCTATTGAGCCTGAAATATTTGTATGCCATATGTAATTTATGGAAGTAGAAAAAAAAGAAAATGAAAAGGTGGTACATCTCACAGCATGGACTGCATTTCATTTCCACATCAGCAGAGATAAGACCATGATGACATCATGTCGTTGGGCATCTCACATTCCCACAAAAATTGATTTCTGTAACTGGACCAATGTGGTGCAACCCCCCCATTCACACATAAGTGGGCCCAAAAAGAAGGAAAACCAAAATAAAACGTTTGGCGAAACCTAAAACAACTTCTTACTTTTCGTAACAGAGACATGAACATACATTCCATCTTCATATATATATATATATATATATGTATGTACACATATATCAGAATACTGCTTGCCAAGATACCATGCTAAAAATGAAATCACAGAATACGTTCTAATCCGGGCACTGTATAACGGTTGGGTTATTTCTGAGAGTAGGGGGTGAGTGTCAGTAGCACTGGGATAAAATGGAGCACCACTGCTCTGCCTTGTGAAGACAACAGAACGGCAGGATGGGAGAGCGCGAGATGGGGACAGGCGCAGTGGAGGCATCTCATGCGGTCAGACCCACTGCAGTCCAATCAATTTCTCCTCTTCCCCATCCCCTCTCACAGGGTGAAGGGTGGGCTGCGTGGAATGATCATAACAATTGTGCCCACCTTTAAAAATACACAATATCTAAAGTGCACAGCTATAGTGGAGCATGATGCTTTTATGACCCATGGAATAAACTCACATCTGCCTTTTTTTCTTTAAGACTGGTGGGGAATGATTAAAAAGGCAGTCTGGCAGGTTATCAAATACCATTTCTTAATACATTCAATACAGTCCAGCACTGCTACTGAAGGGGCTGGCTATGCAGGTGCTGGCAGTTACACCGATTTAAATTTGTAACGCTTTTTAGAGCTCTTCAACCCTTTACTCAAACAAAATGGAAAAGGCGAAGACAGAACAAAAATGGCAAACTGAATGAATACATTTTGCATTCTGGAATGTTGGCGTGGAAGGATGCCGTTAAAATGTTTTGACCAAACAACAAATGCCTACATCTGGAACTCTATTTAAAATGCTAAAAATGTTGCTCGGGTAAGCAAGTCTTTAAAACATGACTTTTTTGCACCTCCCTTCTCTTCATCCAAGATTGCAAGCATGTAATCCAGTTCTTCTCCTCCTACAAGCTAATACTCAATCTAACAAATGATGTGGTTACATTCTCCTATATACACATCGTTGGCCAGTCTTTGACAGTTCAGGCCCCTTTCCTTGTGTAATGTACACACACCCACCCATATAATAGTCTCACTATTCAGTTCACTGGTTCACTCACTGCACGCAGGCCATGCTGTGGGTTCCACACGGTGGGGATAGGACTCTTGACTACAGGATGGGTGGAAGCTTGCCTTGCGTCACCATGAACGACACTCCACACACTTGGCACCATCGCAGGACTCCTCTGGGTACTGAGATTACTGCTGCTGGTCGGAGTGTAGGGCATGGCCTGGGGTGTTGTGGGGAGATGGGGAACCTGACCCAGGGCTGGTGTAACTGCTTGGGTGGGTGAGGAGGCCGGGGTGGAGGAGGTGGGAGGCCACATGGGAGCTTGGCCTGAGGCCGACACTGGGGTGTGGCTAGGAGACGCAGGCGAAGACAGGGTTCTGCCGGGTGACGGGCTTGGAACTCTAACTCGGATTAATGGGGCTTGGTGGAACGGCAAGTTAAGGGCCAAGACTTTCTTGGAGGCCAGGATGGGGGAGCAGGAAGGAGAGACTCCAACAAGACCCATAGTTGGGCTGGAAGCCTGGCTTGAACCAATAGAGAGTTGGTGAAGCACTTGCTCAGAAACAGAAGGGGAACTACGAGCTGCAGTGCCAGATGGAATATAAGTAAACGTTGTGGACACCGGAGCCAAACTTGACGTCATAATTGGCTCCAAAGCTGGGGCCACAGAAGGAGTAAAGGTGGGCTTCTGCGAATGAGGTTGTTCTGAAACGGGATTGGACACTGGCATCGAGATGTTTTGGTGGGCAAGTAGAAGTGGAGATTGACGAGGGCTTGTGGATTCTACTATGGACTTCTCCACAGAGCTGTAAGGGACCTTGGCCATGGAAAGAGGTGACTGCCATGGAGAAGAGACGAGGATAGACTCTAGACATTGAGTTGGTACTACAGAGACTGGTACTGCAGCCCTCATGGGATCAGAGATTGGAGAGGAGACCGGAAGGACCATGGCCATCTCCATGAGACTCTGCACTCGGGAGGCTTCCATTACTTGATGGCGGTCCTCTGGAGGAGGAGTGGGGCTCATCTCGTCGGTGCTGTCAGTGCTTGGTGCCTCCATGGGCTCAGTCTTTACAGCGGACCTTATCTGGCCCTCTTTGAGCCGCTTCATGTTTTCCTGCTCTGCTGCCCTCTGAAGGGCTGCATCCACCAAAAGCCGCAGGTCACTGAAATCCTGGGTGGGGAATAACTCTGGAGGCGTTGGGGGAGGCGTGTTAAAGAGCCCACTGTTGGTGCTCGCAGCATACCCTGTGCTGGTGATAACCGTAGCGCAGACCCCTCGCTCCTCGGCCTCCTTCAGCAGACTCCGAGTGTCCAGCTTCATCAGGGCCTGGACTGCACCTTCCCGCCCAGGGTAGCCGGCACCGGTCAGAATGGCTGTCGCCGTGTTACCCAGAAGACTGAGGTCTAGTGTGGGGGCAGAACGAATCACGGACGGCCGAGGTTGGGGCAGGGCCGAAGGACTTCCTGGGGACATCGACGCACCTAGGGAGGTTGGCGAGCGGCCTTCAGACTTCCAGCCGACTCTACGGGAGATGGTGAACTGGGTTGGGTCTTTACCGTCCTTGCGGAGCAGGTCGGGGAGAAGGCGACGGCGTGCATTGATGAACCAATTGCAGATCTAAGAGGGGCAAAAAACATAAGTAATAAAAAAGTGATTTGTAACATTTCAGAAATGGTCTTTAAAAATTCCATTGTAATGTATGTAATCCTGTGTATGCATTAGAAATGTTCACTATAGTTGCAGGCCTAGTTCATAAATGTTGTGATGCGTCAACAGAGACCGGGTTGTCTTGGAACACAGCTGGATCCACAAATTAACCAAGGCGTTTCTTTCAAGATCAAAAAACGTTGCAGAGTTTCACCCACACATTTTCTATCTTCATCTGGACAAGGATTTGCTTGCACTCCTAGTTGTACAATTTCAATTTTATATATTCTGTAAATGGATACCAATATACACATTCATTACAAAAAAAAACTGTTAACAGTTAGATACGACACTGCTGACATGGTTATGGGGAGGACAATAGCTGTAGGTTGGGCTACACCAGGGACTAAATATGACTTGTCCTCACAGGATGGGAAAACAATCTAAACTTGCTATCACTATTGAGAAGAAGCAGATATTTATATAGATGTAAAACTGTCCAAAGTGGGAGTATCTAAAAAAAGGGACAACACAACAGCAAGGAAAAGACATTGGCTGAACAGACTATAGAACAGCCACGTTTCCTGCCAGCTCGCCTTAATCTAGAACTTAAACAAATTAGACTAATGATCTGTAAATGTGAAGAAAAAAAATAATAATGTCAAGATTGCACTGTAGTAAAAGAAGATTGAGATTCACACGACTACAATACAGCTATTGTTAAGGGAACCCCAATTTTATGCTAACTTGTACAGACTTGATTGGGAAGCTAAACAGGGGAGAATTTGGAGGTGAATTTTAAGCATGGCTAAATTATCAAAATGTATTGTCTTTTACATTTGAGATGTAGGGTGCACCTTGATTAAGTAAATCAGAAAATAACAACTACTCGAGACTAAACACATCACACAGTCTGTAGCATTTAGGTCACTGAAGAAATATGCATGCACAGGGATTTAGACGGTGGCCTTACCTGCAACACCGACAGGTTGGTCTGACTCGAGAGGCTCAGCTTCTCCTGCTCAGAGGGATAGGCGTTGAAACGATGATCGTAGAGCCAACTTCGCAGAACCTGCACCGCCTCTTTGGGCAGGTTGCCACGGCGACGGCGCTTTCCAGACAGCCCTCCGCCTGACAGATCAAGGGGCGAGGAGTCATCGCTGTCCGACATGGCCGACGAGAGCTCGTGCTCCCTGAGGTGCTCCTCTTCCAGAGCTGTTGAGTGAGTGACAGCCGTCAGTTTTTAAGACCTAGCCTATTCCTAGCTACTATTCAAGTCCAATTTTGTATGAATGGGAGTGGTAAAAAGAGGCTCTATGAAAAGTATTGATAGCAAAAATGCCATTATCTTATTGTGCAGGTTATTTGCGGTAGCCAATGCCTGTTCTACTTCTTTAAAGTAAAAAATATATACATTGGCTAAATATAAAAACTTTATAAATAACCTTTATGTTTTGACACATTTTAGAGTGTGGTTTTGTATCTAAAAAGAAAGGATAAATCCTAAATAATCTGCTTTTAGTAAAGATTGTGATTCAACTTATTCAAACGCTGGCTGGCCAGGGGCCATTGGAGGGAATCCCTTCAAATGGAGCAGGGGGGGGGGGGGGGGGGGGGGGGGGGGGGTTAGAATGCAGCAAATGTCTTTCTCTGGGCTTTGGTGAAACCTGACCCCTGGGGCAGCGACTGTCTTCACAAAGGAGATTGTGTGCATATCAACATCAGTGGTCAGTAGCCTAGGAATCCATTGACCATGCAAAAGGGGTCTGTCTTCACCTCCAGAACTACCAGTGTAGCGCCGACTACCAGACTAGTTGACCATGTTTCAAATTAAAGATTCCTTTTCCGCAAACAAAAATATTTTTCCAAAGCCCCAGTATAAGCAGCAAATTGACACGAATCGAACAATGTGTGGCTGGGTAAATGTTGATATATGAATGTCGATGCTAGTGAGAAGTAAAACGTATTTTGTGCGGCACTTTTTTCGACATCAACATATACTGTGATATCAGTGTCTCAGATTGAACACCAACGGCGTCTAATGTTACCGCGGTCCTGAAAATAACATAAGCAAATGATGAAATTGGTAGCTTAACTTCCACAAGTAACTAAATAAATGAAAGATACACCTAAATTCGCCAACAAATACAAATCTGCTCAAACGACAGAATCTTTCATATAGTATTTAATTGTTAATTGTAAACTCATTTTTAAAACGAGTTGGAGAGACTCGTGGTGTTTTTCTAAAATCAAGTCGGCCATGCGTTAAAACTCTACTTCATTAAGCTTGTTGACATTATCAAAAGTCTTCGTTTTAGGATCCATCCATTATTTATCCCCGGACCGGTTGTTAGTTCAAACACATCTTAAGTTAAAGCAGTATGGCAGCAAGATAGATGCAAAACCAGTCAAAAAGCTACCAACCAGAACAACTCCGACAAAGTGAAAAAGTACAAAATGTACCATTGATTGTTTCAGTTTTCTGCCAGGGGAATTTGAGAAGTAAAGTCAAAACTAAACTCATATTGACATCGGCTAGCTTACTGTAGCAAGGCTATTTCATTGGATACCTACTGTCAAACTAGCCAACCTTATAGACGGGCATTGTTTACAAATGTCCCTCCATCGACATACCAACACGTTGGTAACAAAGAAAGTGGTGATCATATGAAACATGAGCAGGGATTTCAGGGGATTTCTACCAAATATTGATCACATTGTAGATTATAAAATCCACTGCATCAATTCAACAAGAGTCATATGCGAGTCGACAGCATGTCAATGGGATTTAATACACTGAAGAAGTTTGAATTTTGATGTTTCGAATCACGGTCGAACCTCGACTTGATTAACAGCCGTGATGTCTGGAAATAACTGCGGTGATAACATATGGTCGTAACAGGCAGTAGAGGACATTTAGAAAATAAAATATTTGATGGGACTTTTAAATGAGCCGTGTTTAAATTTCGCTAAAGCGCACAAAGAAAGCGAAGAAACGCACACGCTCCCGCGGCGTGCACGCCAGTTCTCTGACGCGCCGCCAGATGGACACCATGCTTGAGATAACTAGCTAGTTAGCTGTCCCTCCAAATTCAAACACAAACACACGCTGCATTTGCTCCAAACAAAAAAGCACACATTCCATTCAAAACCAACACCAGAACACAGGGCTCACACAGTAGTACAGTTTTGAGGGGTTCGAGTGGAAATACAGAGATGAAAACACGATGAAATCCCCCCCTTACCTCGTTTGAACGGTTTCATTCTTTGTTGATGGCTTGCTTGAAAACACGCAGCTGTCGAAGTTCCTTGTACAATGCTCGTCCGCAGCCAGACGTTGACACAGAAGGGGAATTTTCTTGCAAGATGCCGCGCGTTTTAGGAAACGTGAACGTCTGAGTCGATCCTATGCCATGTATGGTTCACAGAACAGTACTTCCATCGCATTCCTCTTGCTGCCAGAACAAATGTTTTTTTGATTTGTCGCTTGTTCCCTTTACCTGCGCGCAGCAGCGCCAGCTCTTTGCCAATCTTGACAGCCGGAGCCGAACTAATCCCTCCTCCTAGGCGAACGTGATCCAATCACGGCTCACAATTTCTATCAGACAGACTGTGTCATCAGCCCCCGATGACTGATGGGCAAACCATTTCATTCAAAATTCAGTAGCCTGCAGTGATCACGGAGGGGTGTCATTTATTTTTAAACTGACATTTAATTTTGAGGTTTAACAAAAGCACTGCCCAATGTATTAAACTTAATTTAAAGAGCGATATCTGCATCTGGTAGTGGCTACCATGGCTGCATCACACGGAAGGCATTTTACGTAACGTTAATAGAAACGTCGTTGTGTTACATAAACCAGTTCAAACATGGGGAGCTGTGATTAACTTTGACGACGGTCTCTGGACTATTTGGCGACATGCTTCTTTTAAGAGACCTTTTAGAGACCAAATTACATTGTAAATTGTATAAGAATGCCCATGCATTGAAATATAAAACGTGCAGTGGTTTCAAAAGCAATCCAAGGTAAAAGCTATAGGATTTATCAAGTATTTAAAAACGTGTCAACTTAATAAAAATGACATACGGGTACTCCACCCCTGAAACGATGATGGCTGGGGCCTTGCCTCTCAGCGTGTAGGGATTGTCAAGCAATTTCCAGTTACAATTAGGTCTTCGCAGGAATGTGTTTGTAAACAAATGTACTTCACTGGTCTCTTTGTTATTTAATATTCGTGGATCCTGGAGACGGGTTGAGAACAACCACCAGCTACTAAATAAAAGGAGACAACATAAGTATCAGCAAACGAGTCACCAAGAGTCAATAACATATCCACAAGTGAAACTTCTGAGAAAGTATTGTGTGCATTTTATTGAATTTGACCTCTCACCGTTATACATGGGACCACCCTTTAAAATAGTATAAATACATCTAGCATTGCAAAAGATGAAGCTTTTCAAACTGTGTCTCTTTTATACAGAGTGATTTGTAACAGGCATGGGATTACATTGTTAGAATGTATTTATTATCAAAGAACCCATGTCTTTATCTTTAGTATTGCACATATACGTTTAATGTTAACAGAGAATAGCGAGAACAAATTTAATAAATCTATTTTTTATATAAACAACTCATTCAGCAACGTGTTCACCTCGTATAATGTTTATACCAAACCCCCTAAAACCTTGGCAAACAAAGTCTCTATATATAGCTTTATTGATTTCAAACAAATCCTACTCATTAAAATATGTGCTTGTTTTATAAAATATTTCCTCTAGGCTTTGTAATGCTACATCTTATCTCCTGCTGATTGAGCATAGATTTGTATGCCTCCAAGTTTTCACATCCCACCCAGTGGCAGTCAGCAGAATTATTGGCGGTAAATTCATTTTTTTTTATTTTAATTTTATTCCTAGTTGGCTTTTCTACAAGGCAGCATATTATGTTGTACTCCAACCTAGATTACTCTTAGGTTAGGTATGCCCGTCTCTGACGTTGCTTGTTGCCTATCATAATCAACAGAGACTCAGTGACCCAACCCCCCCCCCCCCCCCCCCCCCCCCCCCCCCCACACACACACACACACACACACACATGAAGTGGGGTGAATACAAATACAAGACCTCGCATGGATGCGGAAAAAGAGAGACCACGGCTCTGTGTTGATTTATGGGACAAGGAGTGCTGCTAACTTTTGGTGAAAAGTGATACATTTAAATACAAATAAAAGGAAAGTAATTTAGGACCTGGGGGATGGGGACAGGGAGCTGAACATGGGCTCCCTTGAATAAAACAGCTTGGATACTGAAGTACTGAATTGTAAAGGGCAATGAATGAGAAATGTCTGCAGGGCATTTTGGTCTGTATTTTTTAATTATAATTTCTGGTGTCCAAAGTTACGATTACGACACATTGGTCATGATTAGGATTTGTGCATCTGCATCCCTATCAATGAGCCCTACATTAGAATACATAACCCAAAAATTAATCTAAAAAGTACAGCTAATTTGACTTTTTGTTGTTGTACAAGTTAGTTTCTGCAATATGCGATACACAGTTGGTTTTACATAGACTTGAGTATTTTGTATCTTAAATTTTAATATAAGCAAATGCCCCCCCAAAAAACAAAAGGATGAAGGCAGAAGGAGCTATCATGGGACCATTATCAACTTAAAATGACAGACTGGGAAAATAACACTAGCACACAATGGAACTGTTTGGATCATGGATAGACCTCTCCAGGAAGTGGACCAGGTGTGTCCCATCCATTGCTGTGGCTGACAAGTGTGTATTGCAATGGGATCCTTGTATAAAGGAATAGATATGCCTCTGTCACCTGGCTGCATTTCACACATTCACACTCAAGTCTTAGCAAACTAGGAGCAGCAATGCTGGTCATCCACATTGTGATAGTTTGGATCACAGCGCACTATAATAGTTCTTTGTGCAGAAGATAGAAACCAAAAAACACAAACGTTTACATTCTTACAATGAACACATGTTACATTTTCAACTTGCATTAAAATGATGAAGACTGATTATCCAATTTTCAACCAACAAAACTACAAGAAGTTATTTATCAGGTTAAAATTAAATGAACCTCATATACTCCATGTTCTGCACTGTAAGGAACCCAAATCCCACCATCGTGCAGTTGATGCGGCCTTTGTGAAAAAAAAACAGACAACTGTAATTCACCTCACCTAAAGTGATTGGAGTAAAACTTGTCAGACATAGACACACACAGCTTTCTCTTGAATGCCATTGGAGCTGACAACAGAGGACAAACGGGACAAAAGATCTTGAAGGTGCTAACGACGCTAGGATTTTCACACCCCCCGGGCCATTACCTTAGTGAGTCATCCCCATCAAATACAACAGCACACAAAGACCAGCCATCAACAGAAAGCTCTGACTAGGAGACAGAGAAAAACCCTGCTCGTCGTTGGGCCTTTCTCATTCAAAGCCCAGCCCAGCCCAGCATTTCTGGATCACAGTGGGTGAGAGGCAGAGCATTAGAGCAGCTATAGGGCCAACCGGGTCGCATTGCATTTATTCAACAGAAACAATGACACAGGGGGCTAGTGGTAGTTTGCTTTCTGACAGAGTGTGGGGATAGACCATTGGAGATGGAGAGGAAGACATCAACCGTTTCACCCATACTCAAGACACTCTAAACATGTTATGTGTTTTATGTGGGTCAGTGCGTGTCCAGTGTGAAGACATAATCCTTGTTTGTAAAAATTAAATAAAAGAAATAATATAAAGGTTTAGCCTGGGTGTGCATTGACAACGCATTGAATATTTTGAATATGTTAATGACAAACTAAATAGAGGGAGGGAGTGGGGGAAGTGTCACTGGAAAGCTGAACCTTGAGGGAACAACGCGATACAACGCTGCCTACCAAACCTGGGACAGGCCCTTGTTGGCCTCAACTCTGGAGCTAGTGTTGGGTTTTGAAACCAACAGTATGTCATGAATGAATGAACAACACACACACACATACACACACACACACACACACACACACACACACACACACACACACACACACACACACACACACACACCCTTAACAATGAAGCCTGAAGTTAATAATGGTGTTGATTATATTGATTTTAAGATGTGTGGATTTGTCTTTGGCTTTACGGCATTTCCCCATTCACAAACAAGCCTATATATATGAATGATGGCAAAGCGCAATGACCAAGGCAGGCCATGCTTTCACTAAACAGTTTGGCAGAAATAATACTAAAAAAATGTAATTTTAACTGCAAGTTGATAATCTTGCCGAAGGGTGGTGAGAATACTGTTATATTGAAAATATATCAAATTTCACTAGGGGTTGGCATTTAAAAAAGTAATACAATGAAAAACAATCACTACACACGGTTGCATTGGATTGAGTGATATGGTTCAGTTGAAATATGAATGATTATGTGAAGCGATTTAAAGCATTTACCCATTATATGGTTCACAAAAGAATGGAATGGTGCTGCTACTGAATATCAAAGTCACCAAAACATACATCTCCAGACAGAGAAGAAAGAATGCTTTAAAAGGAAGACATTAAAAGGAATCCAAAAGGGTGTATAGGAGCTTATTTCCATAGTGCCAGGAAATCTCAGGACACGCAAGCATGGGTTCAGTCAGAGATTCTGATAGGATCACTGGGCTGGGTCATCACATTTTCAGCGGGATATGCCTTTGTTCAAAATGTACCTACATGTTCTGCCCTGGTTTCCCCATAGTATTTTAAATTGTGGATCTAAACATTTTGAAAGGATACACCATTTTAAATAATCGAGTACTAAACTATTTCATGATAAATAACCCCGTTCTGAACCCTAATTTAGTTCCATATTGCAAAGCCAAGTTATAATTATGGTTCTTAACATAGTAACGTACCAAATGTGAGAAAATGAACAAATAAATACAAGGAAGACAAAGTTAGCTGAGCTGTGTGTATATGTTGTGTATGTAATTCATGTGATGGCCAGAAGATGGTGTTGTGCAAAGCTACAGGATAGCCAAGGCCTTGGAAAGACAGGAAGAGGGGAAACAGAAAAGCACACTTATTTGACCCCTGTCTGATTAGTAGTAGATCTTATGGCCAAGAAAAAATATTTATAAACAGTCTTAATAGAGTTTCTTTAGGAGATAATAATACCAGCGCTAGTCATCATTTTTGATAATCAATAGTAGTAACAATAAGTGACAGAGTTCATCATCAAGTAACAACGTGGGTCATCTGAGGTTTCCACCAGCCGCCACCCCCCCCCCTCATCTAGGTGTTAAAATCGAGGGAGTTCCCATAGTCATCAGGGGTTAATAGTGTGGCACCGTGCCCACATTTAAAATACACGTGGACCCCAGACCCCAAATTTCTATCCCTGCAGCATGGTATCTTTTGTTAAATTTTTCTTTCATATTTTTTTGTTGGGTTTCTTCTCCAGCCGTTGGGAAGAACTTACATTGACAATCCTCAAATTTTTCAGATACGAGCATCACCCTCGATTACGGCATCCTGGGTGTCATCCTTCCTCCTCTCTCTCCCTCGGGGGTCCCTCATAGTCTGGTCTGAGCCTCCGGGACGTAGATCTCTATACTGTCGGCACTCTCGGTGGCCGAGTTCTGGCGGAACGAGGCGGCCTTCTTGGCGGCCAGCAGGCGCTTGCGAGCCTCCTGCCGCTGCTTCTCCACCGACGAGGTGGACGAGGAGTCCACGCTCTTCTCGCGGCCCAGCACCGGTCGACCCTTAACGGGCTTCTTGCCTGCCGGGCCTGCCGTCTCCTGGTCCTGGGAGGGGTGGACCAGGGAGCATGGGGTAGGGGATGGAGTGAGAGATTAAAAGGGGAAAGAATTAGTGAGGTGAGTAAATGGAACGTGGACAGCAATTTAGCGTTCCTTCTGTCTTTTACAAACACTAAAGAAAGGGCATTTCTTATGACGAGGGCATTTTGGCGGAAGAATTTCAGCATTTTTAAAACAGGGAGCCAGACATTCACGTTATAGACAATATACACAAGTAGATGGGTGCAGAATTGAAATCAATCAATTTGTTATTATGAAAAAGGGATAAATGGAGACATCAGTGGTAGTGTGGATTGGTGAGACATAAACTGCGCTCATACGCAGATTAACAAACTCAAAACAAACAAAGTTTGGCAAAATCACACCCATAAAGAAACATGGAGACACACACACACATACACACACACACAAAAGAGAAAGGGCTGGATTCTACTGGATATTTTTAGCCATGCTCAAGTAAAATTCAACACGGATTTTACTTGACTTACTTGACTTACTTTAGTTTTCCTGCAACATGCAAGAAAACTAAAGACACACAAAAAAATACAGACAAACCATTCCACACTAAAGGCCCCCTTTCAAATATTTTTTCCATGCATGTGAAAAGGGGGCGGGGCATCTCTAGCCCATCATGTCCGGCTGGGGTTGGCCCTGATCAGGGGCTCGCCCTCTGCGGGGGGACCGGGGGTAAGGGTGAAGGAGAGAGGGATAGAGGGAGAGAGAGAAAGAGAGAGAGGGGAGGGGAGGGTGACAGTGGAGGTGGAGGTGGTTGTGGCGGGAGGAGTGAGGCCGATCTCGGCGGCTTTCCTACCCCAGCCAGGGCACTGGGCAGCAGGGGTGGGAAGTACCTTCCGCTCAGGGGACGAGAGGGCGGATGTGGCGGCGGCGGCGGCGGCGGCAGCTGTGGAGCTGGAGCCAGGCGCTGGCTGCCAGTCGTTGGACTTGAGGTGGTAAAGCTCGTCAAACTTGAGGCTGATGTCCTCGATGGAGAGCTGTAGAAGGTCCCAGAAGCCTGCCAAGTCCTGTGCGCTGGGCCGCGGGTTGGCGGTCACATTCTGCCCCCCCCCCCCGAGACACGCACCATCACATCAAGTCAAGTTGGTTTGTATGTGTCACGTTGTCACATTTACAGTTGCAGTTCAATTAATCAATTATGAATGGGTAAGAAGGGTGCACGGTGATACCTTTAAATAAATATAATTACGTCAATAACACGTTTACTGTTGCATATTAACCACACCTTTTAGTGTGAGTCATTTTTGGCGTAAGACATAAAAAAAGAAGGAAATAATCTCCCCTTAACTACCACTAGATGGCACTGTGTCACTGCAACTTTTAGGAAACACTGGTTCACTGCAAATGTTTATCAATAAAACCAAATGACGCTGTCACTAAAGTCAACATCAAAAGCAAAAAAATACTAACAAATAAGACATTGAGAGCTTGTACTTATTACTTCAGAAAGAGCTGCAGTCGATATGGAAAGTCAGCAAAAACCCGATACGGCACAATTTCTTTCCACAGCTTCAAATTTTAAACATCACACAGCCTTTGGAAGCCGTCCCTCATAAACAGCCGATCTGCTGTATCAGGCTGTCTGTGACCACCGCTGACTTGTTAAAGCACCAGAAAGGCTTAAATAAGATGATACGGTGACTCATTTAGAGCAATGGGAAATCATTCAAACGATGATAGGCAGTGTCCCCGCGAGATGAATAAAACCCCACACAAATGGCTGTTAATAGCATGGTGTCAACACGATCAATAGATCAGTGCTGTGGACTGTAGGAGCTGGTCCTGTGACTAGTGTTAGCGAGATAGCTCCAGTCCTTACACTGCACTACTACCAGCTTTGATGATGATGAGACAGTTATAACAAGGCTTTTTAAAAGGGCTTAGGGATTCATGTATGCTTTCAGTAGGGTCAAAAACGTAGATTGTTTTTGTCCCGAGATGAAAGGGCCAGAGCAACGCTGTGAATGATAAAGTAGCTAGTCTAGGCCTCGTCTACACGTTTAAGGGTATTTCTGAAAACATATTTTTTCCCCCTCCATTTTCAAAGAAATACCACATTTTGAAGAAGATTAGTTTTTAGTGTCCTGAATAGCAGTTTTGGTATGGACGGGAGGCCAAAATGCAGAGAAAATATGCATGTACATTTTTAAATACCCATATACGTGTAGACGAGGGTCTAGTCCAGTAGCTAACTGAAATTATGAGATGGTTGCTGTTGTAACTTGGTGACCTATGGTGTTGCTTGAATCCCTGTGTTGTGTGTTTTGGTTCTGTGTGCTTGTGTGGTTGCTACTCACCAAGTTCTGCTCACACAGTCCCCGGAACTGTTGGAACTTCTGGGACATGAGGAGCTGGGCACTCCCCACCGCACTACGGACCTTCCCCAGCACTGCAGAGGACAGATCACACCAGAACACAGATCACACCAGTCTTGAATTCAACTTTGTCCATCAAATATCTTTTGAAATCTGGATCTTGGATCCTACCAAAAGAGAGAAAATGTATAGCTTTAGCACAAAGCTACAGACAGTAAGGTGAGAGAATATCAACATTCACACCAATAGTCGGTTGCCTTTCAAAGTGTAAAGCATGAGGAGTCATTGACAGGATTCAGGAAGAGCAGTGACATACATACATTTATTTATACATATACAGCGCTTAGTGCAACACTGGCTTATCTACAATATTAGTATTTTTAAAACCTCCATGGGCTGCCAAGAACATGCAGGGGGGTAGATTACAGTGTTTTGGATGGTGGTATCCTCTTTAAAGTTATCGAAGCCTGTAAAGCCAAGTCTCTGTGCCCATCTCTTTTCTTGCAGTCAGTCACTAGGCAGTCCTCAAAACTGGGAAAAACATTGGTCTAAGTTTACCAATAACCGTTGAATTAATGGTAATGTAATGTTAGCTCAACTAGCCCTATGCTATTGCTTAAAACTACAATGGTGGATTTTCCGTAACCATAGCCCACACATAGACCACCATCAGCAGTTTATACAAAAACGTGTCTTTAGTTTGATTATATGATCTCATGCATTCAGAAACGTGTTGTGTGCACGGACATGTTGAATCTCCCAAACTGATGTTGAATCACTAATCTAATCTGGAGATTTAATCAGTTCCAGGCAAGATTAGTGTAATTCTGAGGGATTATAGGCTTGCTTGTGTGGCAACCCCAGGTATTACCGTCTCATCCCCCATCCCTCATCCCCTGAACGGGGCTCTGGGTCAGTGGTGGGGAGTGAGGGATTGAAGGTCAGACCACCATTGGTGTGGTCTGGGTGGAGTGCCGGCACTTGCTACTTGTTATGAGGACACTATGGTATTTTGGATTTGCAAATGATTTGGCTGGACTTGCAGCATTTCTGGGCCAAGTAACTTTGGATATGGCCCCATTTTTGGAATAATGATATTCATCCTTCTGACTCAGAAGTAGGAATGATGAATGCATAATCATCATATATATAATTGGCTTGATGTTGCGTTAGAACTGGGCCACCCTTATTCTGCTCTTTAACTTTTTGCAAATACATTATGAATGGATTTAATAGCCATCATACCATTTACTATTTTGACATTTAGCAGCCGTCATTAAACAAAGCGACTCTTGTGATTTAGATTTTGTATACACCTTCCCCGGGGTGCCTGCAGGTAGACTGCGGAAATTGGGGTTGTGAACAATGGGGTGCAAACCCAGAACCTTCCAGCTAAGAGTCATAACCCTAACTCTAGACTACACTGCCCTGTTATCTGCTCCAACCAAACTCAGCCTGCTACTGAATGGTAGGTGTGTGTGTGTGTGTGTGTGTGTGTGTGTGTGTGTGTGTGTGGGGGGGGGGGGGGGTTCATACCATCCTCTGAGATCTGGTTCTCTTTGGTCTCCAACTCCATCTGCTGGCACCAGCCCTCCATGCGGCCTGTCTCCGCCTGCAGCAGCTTCAGGAACCAGTGGCCATCTCTCCTGCACAGCGTCCCGCCACCACCAGAACCACCACCACCACCTCCTCCGACCCCAACGCTCCCACTCTCCAGCCAGGGGTCCGGCGGCGGCAGGGACGAGGGGTCCAGGGCGGGGTCCATGCTCTCGGAGAATGAGGACGAGCTGCTGCGCGTGGTGGAGCGGTTCAGGATCTGCCTTGGCGGAGGTGGAGGTGAGGAGGTGGTGGTGGTGGTGGTGATGGTGGTGGTCGTGTCTCCGAGGCCGTCACCGTTGTCCAGCGAGGCGCCTCCCAGATGGGAGTCCGTGGACTGGCTGGCGCTGTTGACCATGACCTTCTTCTCAGCGACTCTGCCGTTGCCGGAGGCCAGGACGTGCAACACGGCGGCCGAGGGCAGATCTGGCGTGGCGTCAGAGTCCGTTTCCTGCGTGGAGGCCATGCTGCTGGAGTGACCGACCCTGGAAGACAGAGAACCACGGTAGGGCTCAGTGTCGCTCAATCTCATCATGACACTTAAATAGAAGACACTGTTTTCCGTTGCATTTTCTGTTTTCCAAATGAACCACAAACGATGAGATAAGAGCAACCAGCATAGCAAGGAAAGACAACTCGAGGGGAAAACTACTGCATATTAAATCTATTCAGACTACACAAAAACACTCATCCGTATCTCCTTATCTTTAATGATAAACATTGCCCCGATACAACAACACAAACAGTATATACACAGAGGAAAGCCATCCACCAGAGAATGTGGTTAATATTGTTTGCTAGGCAATGGTATGCCCACAATGTATATCAGCATAGTCTATCATGTTACATTGCAGTCTGTTTTTTTTGCATCCTCATGAATGAATGCAGGCAAAAAGTTTTGGCGGTAATTGAAAGTTGCAATCAGTTTCTGAGAAGAAGAAGAAGAAAAACAAGACTAAGGAAAAAGTTGATTACCTTCCACAGTTTGGGCGTGTACTCTACAGCCTTCCTCGGGAGATGTTACAAGATGTCAAGGGTGTGAGGTGTGGTTGGCAGCCAGGTGAGTATAAGCCTGTCTTGCCGGGGTGGGGTTGGGGGGGGGGGGGGGGGGGGGGTGTTTGGCCCGACTGTGTAAGCTGCTGTTTCCTGGTAGTTTTTTACGGAGAGGGTATGGCAGATAGTTGGTATTGCTCCACCTCCCCTAACCCCCACCGTCTACTAAATCCAGTATATCCAGTGAGGACTTCCCGATCCTTCAATAATCCATCTTGGGGATATAGTCCCTTGTTTAGTCCACAGTATGCTTCTCTCCCTCTCTTGAAATGGTTTGGCTTATACTTTAGCTTCTCTCTGGCTGTGCTAGTTTGCCGCTTCTTTTGCATGAATAAAAGAAAAGCAAGATGGTGTTCAGGTTATTTTCTGAGTGAAACCCTTCCCTTGATGGATGTAGTGCAGTTTGTAGAAACAGTAATCGGTAATCAGCTGACATTCCTTTTCAGTTTCAATCAGGATTTTTTATGAACCAACGAATGGCCCCGGCTTAAGAGTGCACTGCAGTGTTTCATCACAAGTAAGGAGATTTCTGGATTATTTGCCAGCCCAAGCAAACTGATGTTGTTTTCTGTTATCTACTATTCTGTCTTCTTGGGAGCTCTTTCTGGGTTTGGGTCCTGTACCGGTTAAATATTGAGTCTATCCGAGTGGGTACAACTGACAAGTTTATGAACTGCAGGAACCAGACTCTTTACCAGACCAGGTAGTGAATACAGAGTTTTGTGTATACTTTGAGCCTGCGGATGGATCGGTTTATTTCCCGTTAGGGGGTAGACTTGCTGTTTTCTGTTGACTTCCTGTCAGTTCTGTTTGGATCCTCACCAGAACATCATCCACATGCCAATTCATTTACCATAATATCATCATAATCGCTGATAAGGCTTGGTATTTGTGTTTAGCGACAAACCAAGTAATTATTTCTCTTTGTAAGAGATTTGGGCTATATATACACACCGCCAGCTGGGTAGAACTGCTCTAGTTATGGGCTTTTATGCGAATTAGAGCTAACCATTGACTCACTTCCGGGACCTTGATAAAGGTGTCTCCCTACTGACACGTAGGGACATCTACACAGGTGAGATACAGTAGGTAGACAGAGGTAAAAATACTATAAATACAAACAGAAAAAAAAGGTTATAACAAGAATAAGAGTACGAAGTGGCAAGTTAGGGGTTTGCTAAGCCACAACAAAAAGGGGCATTGTCAAAGCATATACGCAAAACAAACAGAACAAAAATGGGCAGCTATAAATAAAACAGTAGGCATTTATATATTCCGTAAAAAAATGTATTTTCAACAGGAACTGGTTTGAGCAAAGTTCAGTCAGGAGAAATGTAAATGTACTCAAAGCAGTTGCTATTTACACAAAACCAGGTCTATCATGCAAAGACAGGAATATTCGGGAGGAAGTGCTGAGTAAATGTCCATCTGCTTGGTGTCATGGAAATGACCCTGCTACAAACATGGGGCAGCGTAATACGTAAAGAATTCCAAGCGTAAAACATTCAACAGAAAACCCAAGAGACCAGTGAAAACACTGAACAGTTAACCCTCACTTAAATACAAGTGATTAACTGCACTCAAGCGATCAACGCTTTCAAGATCTGTTCAGAGGAAAACGGGCTCCCCAATTACCAGACCAGGGGAGAGGTTGATAGAAGCTCAAATATGGCGGCCTCACAACAAGGATGTGAGGAGGAAGAGGAGGTGTAATGACCGCAACAGGAAGTGGACTTACTGCCAGCCGTCCTCCACCTGTATGCCGATGGACTGAAACCTGGCCAGCGGTGGAGAGTCCTCTCGCTGGACCTCCTGAATACAGTCCACCTGAGAGGTAAAAACACAAAAATAACCTTTTAACCCCATAAAAGGCATAGTCTATATAATTGCCATTAGTCAAATACCAATGGTCAAATACCCTAACTACTAAACTATTGTGCCTTGCAAATGAATACCCATTTACCATTCAGTCTTTCATCAGAGGCTTTTAGCATATGTGAGTTTCAGTGAATTCAGAAACACACGGAGGAGGTAGGGGCTGGGCATCACGCTCACTTTAGCTGGTAGTATCTTTTGCTGGGAGTCGAACAACACAGCTACTGCACTGTCACGTCCCCTTGCGCTTACAAATGACTGGTCTTGTATAATGACAACACTAACCTTAGTGGTGAGGTCTGAAGACTATTAGCTGAAGCGTTAAGAATATCGTTTCCATCAAAAGGATAAATATTTCCAGAAACAGTTTTGAATATCATAATTAATGGTTGCTGTCTAATGGCCTTAGGAGAAGGTTTCGTTTATGTACATGGTTTGGAAAATGCAGGACACCATTGTTATTACAGAAGATAGAGGGGAAAAGCGCGGTCAAAGGGGAATGATAAATATACACATGTCCAGCCTTTCAGGCGATGGCGGTTACATGTTCAGTTTAGCAGAATTCACCGTTTACCTACCCTGAATTAGTTAGCTCATTTTCCACTACATTTCACTTGAGACTCGGAACGTACCAATACATTTAAGAGGATTATACCACGGCACTGTTGAATTCTTGTTGGTCAGTGACATTCCAACGGTGTGCATTTATATTTCAACAACATGAGACCTCTGGCTTTTAACAGGTCAGAATCAATGCACTACAAACTCAACATTACAAACAACGGTCAAATACAACTACTGACCAGATGTTTCCGTGACACGTAAAAGCATTATGCTCAAAGCACAGCAGATATATAAATTGAATTTCAGCTGATGAAGTTCATTAAAAAACAATAACGTTGTAGAGGAAAGTAACATATCTAATCATTGATGGTAACTGTGAGAAAGAGCTAAATAAACCACAGTCTGGGTTTATTCCTTACTTAACATTTCAAGAGAAAAAAGTGTTTAGAATAACAGCAACTGCTGTTGATTGGACATAATCATAATCAACCACAGCTGAACACCATCCACCTGCATTCAACTGAAAGCACTAACGAAACACACACCCAGGCAGGCGGCCCGTGTCCCCTACCTGTATCCCTATGGAGGACAGCTTCCTCCTGGGCACTGGCGCCCCCAGGGGCTCCTCCCCCAGCAGTCCTCCCTTACTGCTGCTGCCTCCTGTCCTCGGAGGGAGGTCGTGTTGGACGGCGATGGAGGCGTGCGAGTGGGCGCGTGCATGCGAGTGTGCGTGCGCGTGGGAGTGCGAACGCGAGTCGTTCGTGTCGGTGCACACGTTGGCGGTGGTGCCGGCGCCGATGGCGGAGATGTAGGGCTCGCGGGCGAGGGCCACGGGGGTGGCGGTGATGGTCTGCAGGGGCCTGGGGATGCCCCGGGCCAGGCTGTTGGCGTGGGTGCTGTCTAGGCTGTCGGACGAGTTGCTGTGGGCGTGGCTGGACTGGCTGGTGGCCTCGGAGCGCCGGTCCTGCAGGTCCTGCAGGTCCTGCAGGTCCTGCAGGTAGGTGTCCTCCTGGGCCGACTCGGTGCTGCTCTGCACCGTCACCGAGCTGTAGGGCTTGGAGGTGGTGCGGGGGGGCACGGGCGGAGGGGCCGTCCGCTTACTGGTGGTGATACACGTGGAGACTGGAGGAGGAGGAGGAGGATGAGAGAGAGTGTGATAGAGAGACACACAGACAGAGAAAGAAAGACACAGGCAGATAAAGGGAGAGACAGATAAAGAGAATCAGATAGACAGACAGAGGAAAGAGAGAGGCAGAGAGAGAGAGAGAGAGAGAGAGACACACCCACACACACACACACACACAGAAATATTGACACAGACAGACAGACAGACAGACAGACAGACAGACAGACAGACAGACAGACAGACAGACAGACAGACAGACAGACAGAAAGAAAGAAAGAAAGAAAGAAAGAAAGAAAGAAAGAAAGAAAGAAAGAAAGGATAAAAAGAGGGAGAGCAGAGAGACAGAGGGAGAGCAAGAAGAGGGGAGTGAGAGACAGATGGGGAGAGAGACAGAAGAGGGAGAGAGACAGAGGCATATTGGAGGAGGTGAGAGAGAGGGTAAGGGTAAAAAGGGTAAAAGGTTGCAGGATGTTAACAAAAACGGCTGAATTAACAAAACACATATACAGGAACGTGGGACCTTTGACTTTTTTCAACATGGGAAGGGAAGAACAGAATGGCCCATGGTTCTCAAATGCAGTATCATTGTCCTGATTAACACCAAACCCACAGGCAGACACTTAGGAGGTTACGGAGGGTCGGTGGCTAAACCCGCTAGGACCCAACCACATAGACAATAAAGCCTACACCTTGTAGTGACCCAGGTTCCATTATGACTTGCTGTTCTATGCTACATGTCTTTATCCTTGCTTTCAATGTACTTTCTTCACTTTACTGTCCCTAAATGCCAAATATGCCCATAAAACAAACAATAAGCTAACAGTTTACAATAAGGGTTCATTAACCAATATGCATTATTATATAGCATTAGCATAGGGGTTAGGGTTAGAGTTAGTTGGTTAGGGTTAGGGTTAACCCTAATCCTATTAAATAATGTATAAATGAATACCTTAAAACATAAAACATAAAAAAACATAAAACATAAAACATTAAAACATTAAAAAAACATAAAACATGAACACCATTATCTTAGTAAACATGAACATCATTAATTAACATGAAAATCGTTTGTAAACATAAACACATTAGTAAATGATTACTAGACCATTACTTAAGATTTTGTTAACGTTAATTAATGCTTATTACAGAATAAACGAATATTAATTAATGGTTAATTAATGTACCCTTATTGAAAAGAATTGTCCTACAAAAGTCCAGAAATAAAGGAGGGTACTTTAAAGTAGATAATCTAATAAGCTAGTCCACCATGAAGAGTCCTCAGAATGCAACTTGCTTAATCACGCACACACACTATCCAAGGTCTATATTTAAAGTCTGATAACCAGATGGAGTTTAAAGTTACAAAACAACAGCGACCTCCACCGATCTATCAATATGAATGATATCTCCGTTTTTTATACCGCATAGCTCTCACTCATATATATATATATATATATATATATATATATATATATATATATATACAATTGTCACATGGTGGCAGATCTACAAGCTTAAAATTGTTAAGCCAGGCTCTCCACAATGGAGACCTTCATGCAGCCCATACAAGTCCTGCAGGTATCAACATAGAGACAGAGGTAGTGTGAGTGAGTAGTGTGAGTGAGTAGAGAGCGAGAGAAAAGCCGGTCGATTAGCGCTTGCAAAAAGCTCCAGCCAAGCTCCTTGTTATCCTCTCTCCTGTGTGCTGGCCAGGGTCCATTATATCTGGCGGCAGTGTGCCAGACTCAAGATATTAAGTATAATGCGGGTCAGTGAGGCCACTCAATCACTGTGATTTGGATCCTATCTGCAGGGCCAATGAGACAGTCCAGCAAGGACAAGAGAAACCATTCTCACACACACTGGGGAAGAAAATGTCCCATCTATTAAAAAATCGTCTCCCCTGTACAGTAAACCACTGTGACAGCCCAGTGGCACAGGTTTAAGCATAGTGCTTCATATTAGTTGGCATGACATACGCATTACATTACAATACGTGGTCAAGACATCAGGGATATTCATCACTTGATCACATCAATTGATCATTCAATTGTATTCAAAATACTCATCTGCTGCTGATTTTAACTACCATACAAGGTGAGGGAGAGGGAATCTGTGTTGCTGGCCAAGCAAACGGACTCCTGTTAAACATAAACTCTGGGACCTGGGCTGGGAAGGCCCGTCTGGACCTATATAAGAGCATAGAGGGAGACCTTTAAAGATGAACAGAAAGATGAGCAGAAAGATATGCTTAAAAGTGATCTGACCACAAAACCAAATCCCATTTAACACAAAAAACAAACATCATTGTACTGATATGCTGTCGTTCTATATGTTGTGAAACTAAAGTGATCTTCCAGAGTGAAAGTCTTTTCTATCTTTCACTGTAGAATCTTGTCAGAAAACCAATCATCACTGTTTGTAGTGCAGTTTGTTGAACCACATGCTGTGTTTGAAATCCTTGAAGTGGAAATCCTGTATATTTCCACTTCCACGGGTTCATCATATGGCATTTATCTTGCCTTTAACATAGCCATGCTCAGCTCAGAAAATACGGTCTTCAAACAATCAAGGTTATTTTGTATGAGGAAAACTTGACAGCATCTGAATAAACTCATCATATTGTATCTGCTTTAGCAATAAGCCTTTTTAACATATATTCCACAAAGAAGACTTAGTTGTTGTGAAAATGGAATAGATTTCCAACACATTTAAACTGTTTTCCTACAGACACCAAGCACCATTGTTGTTTTTGCACAAACAGAAAGCTCAAGAAAAGCCTTGTTGAATGCAAATGCGCTTAAAAAACGGCCAAACAAAAACTCTTTAACGCCGTTTAATTCCATCCAACCTACTTAGCCATATCTCCAAATAGGCACTCTTTAATCACAATCTTTCATGATCTCAAGATCCCCGTCACGGCCCCAATCTAAAACTTCAAACTGCTGCTAACCTTCTGCAACGTAAAGCGTATGACATCATACTAGGGAACGAGTAGCAGCTACTGACAGACAGCCAGGGCCTGCAGAGACAAACCTTGACTCAGGAACATGGGAACGACTGGGGCTGTCATCAAAGGCTTTCAATCATTATCACTACACAGCACACCTGCTCCTCTGTGTGACTGTGCAGGCCGTGTGTGTGAGCACTAGCCGCCAGGGCAATGTGTGTGTGGCACTCCAGGTGTGCAAGTTCATCCTTCTGCACAGGATTCAACCCCTTGGGGTGGAACAGCGCACACACACACACACACACACACACACACACACAGACACAGACACACACACACACACACACACACAATCCATAGACACACAATCCATAGAATAGGGTACCTAACTGACATATGACATTACATGGGAGATTAAGTATTGACGTTGCCGGGTTAACTTAGGTCATGATGAGCGTGAACAATCTGTTCTTGCAATGTTCTTTGTGATATGTACATGCAACACTTGACAGTTGATGAACCATGACAACGATGCTGATGTTTTTGCCAAAAAAATGAATAGGCTGCAATAAGCGAGGAGCTGATTTGAATGTTGTCATTTGTCTGCCTTGAAGCCCAGCTGTAAACAGATATACATGCCAGCCACTCAAGCTCACAACACATCTTCTAAACAAACCTGGAGATGAAAGTCCAGGGAGTTTCCAAGCCTGATCACCGACAATAGCCAAGTTGTTCTGACTTGTTGTTCTTGTGCAACAGGTTGAGCATTTAGACAGAAGCAACAAGCGGCCATGTAGTGCCAAATGGTTCCAGTGGAATCTTGAGTGGGCATAGGGCATCGCTGTTGTGGTGCTACTTTAGACAACAGTGGCACTGCTGTTCACAGCAGGCCTTTTACCATCATGCGTTTTCAAGGCAGGAGAACAACATATAACAATAGTTTGGGGGATCTCCAAGCCAAGTCCTCCCTGGTTGACCCATTCACTATCTCACTTTTAATAGTGAAGCAATGGGAAAAAATGGTTGACAGCACACCACAAGTCAGGAGGAATACAGAGTTACAGCAGACTCCTCAATCAGATATTGTCTGCAGCAGTCTGTTTTTCCTGGTCCATAGATGCATTGTTAATTTACAGTTTTTTATTCAACAAAAGTCAAACTTTCTCCACACCTTGTTTTCATAGGCTGGTTTACTACAAGTAAAAACATATAGGCACACACACACACAAAACACACACACACACACACACACACACAGTGGGAATGATCCAAGCCAGAAAGCCTAGGGCCCACCCGACCACCTCCATTCCTCCGCTGCAGTAGCAGACGCCACTGCTCCTAACAAGGTGTCCACTAAACAGCTGCTCTATTGGCCCAGACCTGTGCTGCGGCGTGTCGGCTTACCGCAGACTTATCTGGCCATTCCAAGGAATCTAGAAACGGAATATAGGGTTGGTAGGTACAAAGTGAGAGGCCAGTGTCTTAATGGAGTGTTACTGATGGTAATCGTGGTGGGCGAGGGAGAGGTTTTTCTACAGGAACACGCAGGAGCCAATCAGCTGGGAAATGTGCTGCAGTTTCCTCCCTCAGTCCCTTATAGGTCACAGTCAAATTTGAATGTCAGAGCATTAATATGGAAATTATGGAGAATTGAAGACTGAAATGGGCCGATGAGCTAACTGAATATGGCATTTTGCCTACAATTAGAAGAAACATCTGTCAAAAGCCAACAACTATATGTTAAACTAAAATGGATGAGATAGTCCAACAAGCTGTTGCTTTGTTGCAAATAAATGAAGTACAAAGATATTGGCATGAGCTTCAACATAACCGGGTTGTCCGTGATTTGAACCCTTGACCTGCCGTACCCTTTTGCTCCATGCCAGATCAGCGTGAGTAAAAATAAATGAACTATGTTAAGCAAACAAGGTCAAGAGTGGAGAAATAAATGCCACCCATCAGGATTGCATGACTGCATTTACTAACATAAGCACATGTCATTGATGTTTTGCAGTCAAGGTCTAAACATGACAAAATGGCTGTGGAAAGGGACATCCATCCATTATTGACAATGACAATGCAAACTGTTTTGAAAACTATTTTAATAGAGCTTTTAGTTGACATAGGCATATACTTTAATATAACAGATACTTATGGCTGGAAAGCACCTCAGAGTGGAACAAGTGGCATTACATTTGTTTAGAAGATAAAAACAAGAGGCAAACAAACACATACAGCCATGATAATGTTGTCTCGGCTTTTCCATATGATGCTGTTGTTTAACTGATTTGGGAGGTGTAGATAGTGGTACTGTTAAGTGTTCTGACCCTAGTGTGTTACGGTACTATGAGGGGCTCTCGGGAGACGGCCCCCGGAAATGGTTGTGTATGTACGGCGGGAACTCGAGGCAGGTGGACGCTATATCTGTTGAGCTGTGGACGTTAATAAAGAGAAGTTAAACTTTCACTCGGTTACATTATTGACAAAACTACAGGAGGATATTTAAAAATCAAAAGCAGTTTAATTGGGATTCTATGCAGCTCTGTAAGAAAAAAAAGGTTTGGGCTACACTATCAGCACATACGACTGCTTAACAAACATTTATGCTTGGTTTTGGACTAGTAAAAGCAATCAATGATTTATTGGATCAACGTGGATGCAGGCCTTAGCCAGTGCAGGACACAGTGGTCAGAAGTGGAGTTTATCCGACCAGTTTATATGAGTTAATTCCCTCACTGAGCAAGTTACAGAGTAGTTGAACTCACTGACTGTGTCCATTGTTCCATGTAGCCCTAGAGGTCATTCCAAACAGTGCATCATTACTCAACAGCACAGGGAAATTATGTTATTGTGCATAGTCTTGCATTGGACTGCCAAAACACAGCTTTGGTTCAGTTTGTTCCTGCCTGGTCATTATTGCACTCGGTGGGCCGTTGTAAACCATTATGACTGAGTTGCCAAAGTGAACAGTTAGCTCCTTGTATTGTTTTGTCTAACAACAGCTATGAGTAACAAATTGGTAACACGTTTCATATCTTGGCGTGTGAGAGATAAAGTCGGTCGAATTAATCATAGAGATGTCATCATTGCTAAATAAGTTTTCTCAGGCCAAAACCGCTTGTCATGGACTCATGTAAAGAGGATAGCACAACCAGAAAGAGAGGTCAGCAACTGTGAGAATGACGAATAATCTACAAAGTATATAGTCTATAAAGAGTGCATTGAGAAACATATAACACAACAAACACACCGTTTTGGGGCTAAAACAGTCAAAACAATATTTAATTTGAAATTATTTTGATATTCAAAGTAGGCCTAGATTGTTTGTTATTTCTTCACACATATATCCGCTTAATATGATTATTATCTAGCCCAAGACACATACGCTCTGATTCACTCAAAGTAGAGCCATTTAATCAGCCACCTAAACCTTAGTCGTTGATAGTAAAATGCATTGCACATTGCACAGTGCACATCTTCTTAAATAACACCTAACTGTTACAACACAAGCACAAAATTAAAAATAAGATTCATTATAAATTATGCATTTTGCTTGTTTGAGAAACATTAGTAGGTTAATAACTTTGATGAACAGAAATTGAATAAATTATAAAAGAGCAACCGAGCTTCAATCAAGAACACCTGACAAATTTAAACGAGATCCACTTTTTAATCCACATTTAAATAAACGAAGTTATCTTGTTTGTTTCCATAATTCTTACTGAGTTTGACGAAACCAAAAGGTTTAAAAAGTCTTCTTCACTAGACGCAAATATAAATGGCCTTGCGGGTGACATAAAGAGCGTCCAAGCATGAAGTGCGTGTGCAGTCAGCTCACATTAAAACGAAAACAGTATTTTTTTCATCATGAAACTCCGTAATATAATCACATACATAATTAACAGTTGAGACACTTACCCTGCAGACAGACCCACTTCAAAATAACGCCGGCCAATTTTTATAGCAGTGTTAAAATATACAAATATTGCAGACAATTGGCAGCCGGAGTCAACTGGGCTTCTGTTGAAAAACAGCATAGACGAATAGCTGGCGTGTACTGCGTGGTGTGGTGTGGTGTGTGTTTCCACTGCTGTTTTCTCACAGGGAGGCGTGGCGGTTCGGCGCCTGTACAGAGTATATTTGTTCGATAGCGCCGCCTGGTGGTGGCCATTTCGTACGACAAAACGAACCAAGTCGATGATCCAACAATTGGGGGCCAACACAGAACACAGATTGTGTAAATGCAAGAATTGTAATGAGTCAAACTATATGAGTCTACAATCCGTTCAACGACCATTCAACGTCCAATTTAATTGGACGCTGTTATGATTAAAACAACTAATCAAATATTGAGTAAATGAGTGAGAGAAACATCAAATTATCCAATCATATTATTGGCTGCTTTATAATCCTGCTATATAAACTTCAAACATCTTTGATCCATGCCCACATGTGCTGGTAGCAACAAGAGCTATTCCTCTTGGACCTCCACAGATGTTACTCTCTTCTGCTACAGCCAGAAGAAATATTTCCTAATTCATATGCAATCTACTCTGTAAGGTCCTAAATTATATGTGCATGTGAGACATTGAAATCCCTGAACCGTTGTGCTGTTTAAAGGAATTGTATTGGCAGCAGGCTGACCTGATAAGGGATATTAGCCACATCTGCCATACATATTTATCTGTTTATTGTATTACACACTGGATATTCAACCCAACCCCAATAACTATATAGATCTA
This sequence comes from Lota lota, assembly GCA_026745465.1. Lineage (NCBI taxonomy): Eukaryota > Metazoa > Chordata > Actinopteri > Gadiformes > Lotidae > Lota > Lota lota. The sequence goes on along the minus strand of JACYXH010000363.1, from coordinate 2,275,745 downwards.
ATAAATTTGGCCATTTAGCAGCTGTTTTTATTCAAAGCGGCCGTTTTAAATACATGTCAGTTAGAGGTTGGTATCTTGCTCATGGGATGCCTGCAGGTAGACTGCAGTAGAAAACAGTAGTCATTTTTTACACTGATGAACATATATAGATTATATTAACTAGTAATTGCATGAATGTATTTGTTACCCTCCAGATGTGATTCAAAGTTACTCTGAGTAAGAATCGGAAATTCCTTCTCATGACTGATCCCTTTAGGCTGTAGTTGAACTGACCACACACTGCAGTGGGTGGAGTATTTGATGGTGTTGGCAGGGCTGGACTGGGACAAAAAACAGCCCACCACCATCTTTTCTGTGGCACACCCTACCGGTAGGTTTCATTGTCTCTGCCGGCCCCAGAAGGGCCCTGTATTGCCCTGATGTACTTCCACTGAATTCATGTACTTTATAGCACACCTATCTAGACTAGCTTCTACAAGGAGGAGAAACTGCTAGGACCAATGTTTTAGAAACAACAGCCGGCATTTATTTAACAATTCAGTTATAACCTTCTTCACACAAATGTCAATAATGTAACCAAATACAATTTCCAAACACAGAAATAAAGGTTACAACAGTCAAGGTAAGTAAAACACTGTCTTTTTTTGGCCCGCAATTTCTCCGTGCCTCTTTAGTGTTTTGTCTTATCCATTTTTGGCACCCTTTTTTTGCAGATGTGCTATTTAATGAAGGCACTGAGGCCAAAGGGGAGGGGTTTAAAGATGTGATTGGGCCAGCCCACTTTCAATTAAGAAAAATAACAATAAGCCGATCTACCCGTTTTTGGGTCAGTCAGCCAAAAACAAATGAAAAAGACAGTTGGCTGGTCAGTCCAGCCCTGGGTGTTGTGATCGGAGCTGGCTGCTTGCTTGTTGAAGGGTCCATTTCTCGGCAGCTAACTACACAATAATGCGGACTGGATAAAGCTAGCTCTTCTTTATATACCAGGGCACTCGGGAGTGCACTGATGTCACTTCCTTCCTTTTTCCTGGCAAAACCATACCGTTTCAAACATAATAGAAATCAGTCCACAGGCTGTTCTACACAACAGAGACAGTCGGGGAAGGTCTCATTTTTAAAACGACAATCACTTCAAATATTGCCATTTTATGTGACTTATGCAATTCAATTCCTTATAAGTAGTCCCTTTAAGGGGGAGCAGAAAAGCGGGTTGTCCTCACTTGGCTTCAAGGCAGTGAGGGGACTCTTAGTGGTCTGTCTGTCCCCAGACGCTCAAGGAGTAATAAAAGCTATTTCTCCTTGGGGGCTTTGTCCAAGCCCCTGGCTATCAGCGCAGCGCTTTTTATCAACTGCTCTTTCCAGGTCATCTTGTGTGAGTAAGAGTAGGCCGCAACTAAGCCCAACATGTGTTTGTGTGTGTGTGTCTAGAGTGGGAGTGACTATAGCATTGGGAGCATGTTTTTATGTTTTTTTTATGTCTAATTTATTATGACATTTCAATGATTCTTTTTGTTCTTAATCAAAAGGTTTGTTATGTGGAGATTGTCAATAAAAATGTTTTTTCTAATTCATTTTATATTCCTATAGCAGTTTTTTTCACCTTGTGCAGACACTACTTATTGTTATTATTATCTTTCCCAAGACACATAGACTCTGATTAACTCAACAAACAGCCTTTTCATTAAAGCCACTTTAAATTAACATGAGTCATTGATATTCAAAGCCATTGTACAGCGCACATGTTCTTCAATAACACCTTCAACACAAACACTTATGCAGTCATTAGCAAAGATAGGAATATGATTAATTATGAGTGCATGTTCTTTTTAGCTTGGCCATTGTTGCTTGTTTGAGAAAAGATCAGCAAATGAATAATTTGGATGAATAGAAATTAAAGTAATTCTAATTAGTTTTCTTCTTAATTGAGCCGTGTTTCTTCATCTTGTTTGTGATTACACTAGTCAGTTCAAAAGAGACGAATAGGATTCATTATAATTCCTTTTAAACCATTTAGTTAGTGTGCTGGTGGGGGTGGTGGTGCCTCACCAGTGCTGGTGCTGTAGGTGCGGACTGTGGTGGCGGTGGGCGGCGGCGACTCAGAGTCCAGGGACGCAGTGTCGTCGTCCTGGGAGCAGCCGGCCTGGATGGCCCTCAGGTAGCTGTGGCTGCGAGAGCGGAAGCACGTGGGCATGGGCAGGTCGGGGGGCTCCGGGTGGTCCTGAGAGGGCGGGCGGGAGTCTCGGTATGTGGAGTCGGAGCTGCGATCCTCGTAGCGCTGGCTCATTTCCAGGTCCCGTAGCTGAGGAGACGAGAGGAGGTGTGTTACTAAAGGGGCCACAGTGTGTGTGTGTGTGTGTCTGTGAGATGTGGAACACTGAATGAACACAAAGACACTGTGAGGCAGAGCTATGGATGGGATTTTTCTTATTGTGTGCGACTATGGCCACATCGTCTACTACACAACTGCAGTTTACAAGTTTAAAACCATCACCGTCATTCCAGCTGACTCGTCTTTTCTTTAAAAAAGTGAATCTCCACCTGTGACGCACATTTGTCAGAGTGCAATAAACTAAAAGTTGAGTGTGGTTTTACAGCACCTTAAAACCACAGTCAACGAGAAGAAGTGCAGCGCTCTATTAGAATCGACTTGGGCTTCACCTTTATGTGGTCCCACTGAAACCTCTCATGTTGCTGCTCATGTCTACCTTTAAACTGCAAACTTCAAGCTGTGCTATGAAGAGATGAGATGTCTGGACTAGAAAGCAAACGCCGACGTCTCTCAGCCTGTTCTTTCAGGCTCACACTTTACAGACAGCAAAGACTTCAAAGAGAAGACAAGATGAACATTATTAATCCAGGATGAGCGATTTGGAAAGAAGAATGATCTTAATTGGGGATAAAATGTTCAAATGCACGCAAATAAAAACAGGGTAATGTAGTGTTGTTTGTGAGGCTTGTTAAAGGATGATGAAGGGGAACGGGTGCTGTCTTTAAAGACAAAGATACAGCCCTAAGGGTCGTCTTTTTTGTCTTGACTGATTATACGGTGCTTATACTATGTAGTAAAGTCTTTTTGAAAGAAAGAAAAAAATGAAAGAAAGAAAGGAACCAAAAAACGAAGAAAGACAGAAATAACAAAATTAAGAAATGAAGGACAAAAAGACAGAAAGAAAGAAAGAAAGAAAGAAAGAAAGAAAGAAAGAAAGAAAGAAAGAAAGAAAGAAAGAAAGGGCATAACAAAAAATACTAAAGATGAGGGTTGAAATAACAACTTACGCAGTAAACTCATCTATGTTTTAATTTAAGTTTGGTCTTTATGATTACACACAACATTTATGTGCAATATACCAAATATCAACAGAAGCATATGAATTCAAAAGTTAACTCCACTACATATAACAATATATTTACTTTTTTTATGTTCAAAGATTTGTCAATGCTTATGTCCAAATGTTTTACTAATAGCTTCCGATGCCTCCTGTGATAGCCCCATTGAAAGACATCATAGCCCATTGAGAACAGTAGTTGATCGTTATGGTAACCATGTCAGTGAAAGGCTAATAGCTCTAGTATAAGTGGACAAATTAGATCTGAAAGCGATCGGTCACTCAGCTTTTGGGCACAGGCCATTAAAAAGAGATTTACGGTAGGAAGGATGGTTCTTTTAGTCCTATTGGAGCTCGTTTTTATTGAAGCCATTCACGCTGATATCTGTGAAAAGGTTTACTGTTTTTACTCGCAAAGGAGTAAAAAAATGACATAGTAAAAAAGTAAAAAAGATACAAAAAGTAAGAAAGTGCAGAGGGGCAAAACAACAACGACGCAGTAAACTCATCTAGGTTTCATTAAAACTTGGTCTTTAAATTTACGTGCAAGATTGATGTGCAATATAAATCAAGAAAGCATAAATTCAAACAATATGGGTAGAGAGCTCAAATTAAACTCCCCTCCTGTACCGAGGCGTGTGTGGAGGGGGCTGACCTGTCCTATGCAGCTGCCCCGGCCCAGAGTGCTGCAGGCCTGGCTGAAGTCGTCATCGTCCCATCGGGGGAAGGAGGAGCCCGGGCCCCCGATGCAGTCTAGGTTGTCCAGGCTGCGGTTGTTGGAGAGTTCGCTGAGAGACGGAAGACAGCTGGAGGAAGGAAAAACAGACCACGAGGGGGAAAGACAGAGGGAAATGTATGAGGTTTTGAGTATAACACGTATGTTACACGTGTTATGTTACATGTTTCAGTCGAACAGACGGAAACAAAAGCCAAAACGAGGAAAGAAATAAAGGTACGGAAGATCAAGTATGAAATGACCAGCAGAGCCAGAAATTAATTAAGAGATTCTGAAAAAAAAGGCAAATAGAGAGAGGAAAAATGGGTCATCCTCTGTGTCATTACTTTCATTGTAACTCACATTTAATCACCTTGTTGAATGTGTGACAACCAGACCCCATTCTCCAATCTAGATTTGACGTTTACCACTTCAGCATCGAAGCGCGGCAAGCTAGTTACATTTGCGCTAAATGGATGCATTTTCTACCAGCTCCATCATGTTGCCAAAGTCAAAGAAAGTTTGGATAAAAGTCCTTCACAAAACAAATCCACAAATCTTTGTTGGCATACAGTGACAGCGACATGACGATTCGCTTGCAGGTTAGCCTCCTTGACACTTGCTAGTGGAAGGAGTCAACTAGACACTGGACTCTGTGTTTTTTCCACCTTGAAAACTTCCCCAGCAGATGGTATTAAGAAGCTTGAGGGCGTTCTAACGGCATATGAGGATGGCATTTCACACCGCAATGACTTCAAAATTTACATCTCAATTTGCATCTGGTGCAGAGCGGGGCGGGTGTGGGGTGACGAATGGGACGTCCTATGATCTAGAGGACGCGTTTGCACTGCAGCACTCCCTCTCCTGGAGGCGCAGCTGACGGGCCAATCACTGACCTGCTCATTGACCTGCTCAGATGGTGCAGAGAGGACACACTGTGGAGGGGAGACCACAGGGCGTCCAGCTCCCCCTGCAACATGCTGTAATCCAGGGTTCGGCTGCTCATTTGAGTCAGGGTGGAACGGACCACAGAAAGAGTGTGGGGGTAGGCAAGTCAGGGATCAGTAGTTGGAGCAAGGTTAAACAATCAATGCACACTCAAGTAGAAACAAGAAAGTCCTCATGTCTCTGGGTTCCATAACCTCTTCTGTCGCTTGTCGATATTTGCATAAGGGGTGTGACTGGGTTATTAGCATAAATTACTGTGTCGATTTAAAATAATATACATAAAATAAAAAACAGCAAGCACAGCGCTTGTGTTAAATAGCATAACCCTATTAAATATACAATTATTTCCACATTTACAACTTTCCATGAATGCCAAAAATGTATGTCACAATTGCCTCATACGTGGAAACTCGACGAATTCAGCAATTCTATGACAAATATACTGTTGAGTCTTTAGGTTGCAATTACGGCATTGAAAACCTAATCCATCAACGATTTGAGTGCAGCAGCGTAGGTAGAAAACAATAGACTGTAATGTCCCCCTCATCATCTCCAGGGTCATGATCGACTCACAAATCTACCAGCATGGCTGTTTATTTTCAACAACAACGAAACAACACAAAAAACGAATTAAAGCCAATTCCTCTACGACCTGCTGTGCCTCTACTCCATGTGTGTGTGTGTGCTTCATGGAGCATGTGATCCAAGAAGTCCATTGAGTCAGAGAATCAGTGAACATGAGATATTCGTGTGTGTGTGTGTCCTCTCATGCAGCCACAGACGGTGGAACCCTGGGCCAGTCGGCCCACTCGCAGCCCACCACCGCTCAGCCATAGTAGGGATGATGACCCAGGCATGTGGAGGTTGGCAGGGAGTTTGACGCGGCCGAATACTGCGCGTGAGTAAGCACAGCGTGGTCCACTGCTGAGCTGCTCTCTGTGTGGGTGGAGAGTGTGTTTGTCTCAATGTGTGTGTGTGTGTGTGTATGTGTGCGTATGTGTGTCAATCTTAGTGTAGGTGTGTTTGGCTCCCTGTGTGTTTGTGTGTGTGTGTTAATCTCAGTGTGTGTTTGTCTCAGTTTGTGTGTATGAGTGTTGGAGTGTGTGTTTGTGTGTGTATGTGCTTGTGTGTGTGTGTGTGAGTGTGTGTGTGTTTGTCTCAGTATGTGTGTTTGTGAGTGTTGGAGTGTGCATCTGAGTGTGTCTGAGTGTGTGTGTATGTCTGCATGTATGTGTGTGTGCTTTTTTCAGTGTGTGTGTGTGTGTGTGTGTGTGTGTGTGAGTGTGTGTGTGTCCCCAGGTGTATTTGTGCTAACAGTAAGTAGGTCATGTAAATAAGTATGCTAGGAGCATGATGGGTTCATTGCTGCATGGCACACATCTTTAAGTAAGGTGCTGTGTGGGTGTGTGTGTGTGTCCCTGTATCTGTTCGGTGCCTTTGACCTAGTTCCTTATTTGCCTAAATGTCAATGGGGGTATGTGGCTTGTTAACTATGTAAAATATTGTGGATTAGTGTCTGTCATTATAAAGTGCCTGTACTATTTGTATTATGTTTTTGCCAAAACACTTAATCCTACTCCCTGGCTGTCAGTTTGTTGCTGTTTGAAGGCTATCTTCAGTATAAAAAAGGGGTTATGTCATTGTGTCTCCACCTTCAGTGTCAGGTCGGGGGTGTGGGTGGGTGGGGGGTCTTACTTGCGTGTAGGAAGTTGGTCGCTCAGAGACTGCTGGGTGGCCCTGAGGTAGCTCTGGCGGCGGGCGGTGGCTTTTGGCGACGGTTTGGGGCTTCCGTCTGAGTCGTCGCTTTCCTCCATGTCGCCCATGGCCTTCACGTAGCTGCCGCTACGCATGCGTCGACACGGGATCTCCTGGGCTCCGCCCGCCCGGCCCAGAGTGCTGCTCCAGTCTCCCTGTAGGGTAGGACACGGCAACACATGTCATTCACCTGCGACAGACCGCAGCACTGGAAACACCCTGCTGCATTGGCTGTTGTAAAGACAATGTGATGTAATAGAGGCCAGGAAAGTGTGCAGTCTTTCCCCACTTGGGGCCGGGGGAGTGGCTGACGATATATATTTGATTTTACCTTTTTGATAAAAATTAAGGGTTGGTGTAGTGGCGCGGTGTGTAATGGGGTAGTGGCTAGGGGTACTGACAGGTACTGTGTTCGATCCCCAATTAATGCAACCCACCTGTAAGCATCCTTGACCAAGATGACCCCTAACCTGCCCCACCATCTCATGTAGCTGAATTCACTGACAGTCGCACTGGATCAAAGAGTGTGATCTGATCTTATGCCTTTCATCCATGTACATATGACACCAGAACTTGTACTCACCCGTCGACCCACCTGCAGATAGTTGCCCGTAAGCTCTGGCTGGCAGGATTTGGACTTGAGCATGGATCTGTCCAGGGTGGCCGAGACCTTGGATGAGAGGGGGAGGACCTGCCTGGGCTGGCCCATGGTCAGCGTGGACCAGGAATTCCCTTTCATGATGTCACTGTCATGTATCCCCAGCGATCCTCCTCCCCCTCCCCCTCCTCCTCCTCCTCCTCCTCCTCCGCCACCACTCCCTCCTCCTCCACCTCCACTCACGGCCACGGAGAGGGCCGGGTACCGCATCTCTTGGGTGCTCTTGGAGGAGCTGATGGTGTTGTAGCCGCTGTGGATGTACCTGCTCTGGGGCGCCTGGGTGTCATGGCCTGTGGCGCGGCCCACCGTCATCATAGCAACGGGGTTGCGGTAGTTGCTCAGGTCGCTGCTGTCCAGGTCGTCGGAGCTCCAGTAGCCTGACATGTTGGAGCGTGGCCGCCGCTTGGCCTGCCCTTCCGACTTGGTCCCCCTGTCTTTGCTCTTGGAGCGCCGGCCCTGCTTGCCGCCGTCCTCCGTGCCAGAGGAGGTGCCCCCGCTGCCGGCCGAGCGCCCGTTGACGTTGCCCTTCATGTTTTGGCCCTCCAGCGACTGGGACTTGGCGAAGAGCTTCTGGACCGAGTGCAGCATGTAGCGGATGCGCCCTGGGCTGTCAGTGCGCTGCTTGGCAGCTGCGGCGGCAGCGGACGTCCGGTGGTACTGCAGCGTGCTGAAACCGTCCCGGCCGCCCTGCAGCTGGCTCTCAAACTGCTCCAGCATGTTGGCGGCCGGCACCTGGTTCTTGGACGCGTGGTGGTGCGATATGGTGGCAGAGCCACTGGTGATCATGGCCGTCCGTCCGCCCATGCCTGCCATGCCCATGCCCGTCCCCATGCCCATGGACATGGAGGTGCCCAATGTGCCCGTGCTGATCCCGCCGATGTTGTCCCCGGGCGGGGAGAAGTCGGACTGGTCGTAGGAGTTGTAGTGGATGCGTGGGAAGGTGCTGCTGTTGGACAGCTGGTTGTTGAGCGGAAGCATGCAGTCGGAGGGGAGGGAGACCGGGTTGCCAGAGGGGTAGTGGTGGGGGTCCATGGTGCCGTAGTGGTCCATGGTGGCAGGGCTGAGAAGGTAGGGGCTGCGCGGTAGGGTGCTGGTCAGGTGGGGTTGGGGGTACATGGCTTCCGGGTGCCCCGATGTGGGATCGCAGGAGTCGGATAGGTGCCGGTGGCGGTTCGCCCCCAACCCTCTCATGGTAGTCAGGAAGGGCCCGGCCCTCTAGAAGATCCCCGGACCCGGGAGCGAAAGACAGTGGGTTTGGCGGTGAGTCCTAGGACGGAGCAGAAAACACACAAGCATTAGATGGGTTGCACACGCAGACACACACACACACACACACACACACACACACACACACACACACACACACACACACGCACGCACGCACGCACACACACGCGCGCACAAACCCATCAAATATCTTCATATCAAAAGTTATTTTGCATAGGATGTCTTGGTTTTTCTTCAACCGAATGTGATGTGAATGGTAGAGTCTGTCTGCATTAACATTCAGGTGCTGTCTTGATACGGTGCTTTACTCTTAATCCTTGTGTCTCATAGAGTGAATCTGGATGGACGTGCTGATATTTCTTGGAGAAGATGGTCTCTGACTCTGGCATGCATTCAAGGACATGCACACCAGAATAGCATAATCAGAAAGTAATGTGGCTGACAAACACACACACACACACACACACACACACACACACACACACACACACACATACACGCTATCTATGTAGCAATGCTGGAGGTGGGCTGACCAGCATGTTGAATGAACAACTGCTGGACTGTAGCTCCTAGGTTACAGAGTGCATAATGGGAAAATGAACAATCTCTTTCAGTCATCTACAACAAGACACTGATAACAGAAATGCTAATATGTACAAATGTTTCTCATGTGGATATAGCAAACACATGTTTTGCCTTGACAACTATATTTTTCTTAAGGATAAACAACAAGTCAAAGCAAACTATTATGCCTGAGGATGAAACCCCTTTTGTCTTATTTTCAGTTTCATCGACTTAAAACTTACAACTTTAGCTAAAGCTAAAGTTTACCCTTTGTAACTGAAGGTTAAAGCTAACTCTGGGTAACTACAAGTTGAAAAAATCCTTGGTAAAACATATCAGGTATCCTACTGATACCCACTGTGTGAAGAGACAACTTTAAGTATATCTTCCCAGCAGGCTAAAACTCAGTGAGATGTGTCAGAGAGAGAGAGAGAGAGAGAGAGAGAGAGAGTCGGAGCAGTGTTTTGCATTGAATGTGTAAGGGAGTGTTATCATGCATCCTTGTAATCTGCCTATAAGTCAGTGAGAGCTCCATCTATTCTCAGGCTCCACATCAAAGGAGCCTCCACCCCACGTCTGCTGCTCGCTGATAGCCCGGCACTCAATAGAAGACTGCCTGGGTCTTACGGGTTTCCCGCAGGTTAGCTTATGTCCAACTGGTAGCCTTCTCGCTCTTCCCATCTGTCTATCTATAGTCTCTATCCTCTCTCAATCCTCATGCTCTATCTCTCTCACTCCGCTGTCTCTCTTTCTCTCTCTCTCTCTCTGTATCATATGTCTCTCTATATTTCCTCTCTCTCTCTCTCTCTCTCTCTCTCTCTCTCTCTCTCCCTTTCCCTCTCCCTCCCTCTCTTTGTCTCTCCCTCTATATCCTCTCCCACCTCCAGTGGGCATTGCTGGCATGCCCACTTTCCTGTCCTGTCTCAACAAGGCCAGGTTTTTCAGAGTGAAACCACAGACAAGATTGGAACAGTGGGTGGCAGGTGTGGGCAGCCACCCATCGCTGGGCCTCCACAGAGGCTGTCCACGCCAGTGTCCTGCTTGGCGAGGTGTCGGCTAGAATACTGCTTGCTTGCCATGGAACAGGATGGATGGTAAACTGGCTAAGGGTTAACACGGAACATTATGCTAGGGTCTCCTGGTCGGTTCCTCCTCCAGGACTCAATTTGATTTGATTTACCATTGCAAATTCAACAGCCTTCTTATGCTGGTTGAGGGAGATGCAGAAGAACAGGAGAGAATGTGTGTCCACACACATGCACACAGTATATGCAAGTATGGAAGGCCAAAAGGGTCAAAACTACGGCTAATTTCAGACGTGTATTCATTAAAATCGAAAGCGTTATAAAATATGACAAATATAAAATTTTAACTATTTTGGCCTTCCACACACACACACACACACACACACACACACACACACACACACACACACACACACACACACACACACACACACACACACACACACACACACACACACACAGATGGGTGCACGCACACCCTACAAGCACGCACACATACAGACACACAAACACACAAACACACAAACACACACACACACACACACCTACACATGTACACAAACCAATTCATTAACCAGTACACCTGTATGACATGATAGTCAGCCATGAGACAAATGTAACCGTGTAAATTATAGGCCAGAGAGGATAAATTCCCCCCGCTACAAGCTAGCTGAAGGCACAGACCAATGTCATTAATAGAGGCTCTCAGAGTGCCATCTCCTCTGATAGGGTCGAATCCTCTAAATCCTTTAACAGCATATTAGCTGTCTCATCTTCGCGGTGACACGCCACTTAGGCTTAACATAGCCTTCTTAATGTGTCAACCAGTCTGGCTCAAACCTCCAGACAGAAAACCGCATATTAATACTGCAGAGGCAACCTTGGAGATTCCACTTTCTGAATACAAAATACTGAAGTGAGCCAATGATTTTAAAGAAAACAGTATGCGGCTACAGCTTTAGAAATGTTAACGATAAGCTAATGCTTTATTAATCCCCAAGGGAAGTAGTAGTAATTGCATGTGCACAGTATACATATTGTAATTATAAGTATACAGAGTATATACAAATATAGAATATAAGATTCAACAACAAATATACATGTTAACAAATGGTCAGAGTGTGCTGTAATATAGAAACCAGGAAAACACAGTCTTGCAAAGTCTTGTAAGCCACAGCAACATAAGAGGTTATCTACCACATCTAGACTCCTCCTCATTGTCAGCCAACAGTGGAGTACTTCTACACTTCAGAAGTATGAATGTGGTGGAGGAAGGGAGTCCAAAATCTCCTGCTGGCTTCACAGCATGGGAGAAAATGTCCCTCCCCACACATTAGAAACATTGATTTCCTGGTCTTGTTATTGGAAAAAAGATAATGGCTGGTACTGAGTGGCGCTGAGCAGCGGTGGACGTTATGGATCTGAGTCATCGGTAGTCGCCGAATGTGAGCACCATCGTTGACTATGAATTTTGTTGAAATGTTCTTTGTCATCTGAGTCACAGAACGTGTGTCCAAAATTCAAGCCCCACATTTACTCTGCTGTAGCTTGCCTTCCTCCATTCTCTCCCTCCTTGACACCGTCCCTAGCCTACTTCCTACTTCCTACCTTCTATCTCCTACATCCTCCCTCCTTCTTCCGACCCTTCTGGACTGACTCCCGGACCTCCCTCCTTCCCTGGCCATTGGAAGGGCCCCTCATCTGTCCCGTTAATGTCCTCATTAACCCAGGGCTTGTTGGTTGTCCTGAGGAAGTGACCGACAACGCCGCCACTCTCACAGAACGTGAATGTCACCACAGAGCCCTTCCATAGCTAGCTGGTTAGCTAGCAGGTATCAGATTTCTTTGGCCATAAAGTTTAAGGTTAGGGTTAGCTCACAGCACAAAGCGCAGTGGCAAAGTGGCGTGAATCTTATGCATGTTAAATTGATTGACTCCCAGTGGTCATATTGAATGGTTATGTGGGGAGAAGGGGACCGCCCATGTGAACGAACTTTCATCACATTGAGTAAAACACAGTAGAGGGAGGAATGGCGGTAATCCTGGGAGATGCTCTTCATATCTTGTAGTTTGTATTACATACATGTGGTTTGTTAGCATTCTTGCCCAAACTCCTGCTGGGTATTACAGGGTAATAAGATGTTCTGAAATTCGGAGATGAGTAAAGATCAAGGTAGCAGAAGCTAGACATTTTTTTATGTGTGTGTGTGTGTGTGTGTGTGTGTGTGTGTGTGTGTGTGTGTGTGTGTGTGTATTATCTGCTCATACTCACACGTATACATACTATTTTGCCTGCTGATATACCGCAAGATACATGGTGTTTGCGTATGTGTATGTGTGTGTGTGTCTTTTCATGCATATGTGTGCGTGTGTGCATGCTTATAATCCTGCGTTTGTGCGCATGCGTTTAGTTTACACCTAGCTAGGGGCTTCTGGTGACTGGAGAGCTGCCATCTGGGTCTCCCGGGGAGTTTGGAACACAGTCCAACTCATGACCTTAGTCACTTTACCATCACCATGCCACCACCTCCACCATTACCATGCTCTCTTTCTGCCCCGGCCGTGCTGCCACAGTCAGGGTCACAGGCAGCTGCAGTTCACCATGTTGACCAAAAGAGGGCGACCACACCCAGTTCTATTGACGTCTCATTTTAGAAGGGACATTGATGTGCACTACACACACACATGCTCAAGAGAGTGAAACACATGTACATAGAGTTATTGACTAAGAGCTGGTCTGTGTTGCAGCATTCATTGCATAGCATCCTACATTCAAATACATACAGAATCAATCAAGTCTTCCAGTCTGTCACCAACACCATACAAAAACCATACCAGTTTTCCATAAATACCATGTACACAAAATATCACAAAAGCTATAACATCTTAACACTCTGTCCATAATTAATTATGAAAACAATATGAATTTAATTTTCATAATCCCATTCAAGATTTTCCCTTCCAAATAGCCTAGAAGTATGGGCTCCCAAATACATACTAGGGTATCATTGTCACCAATAAACCACACAAAAAATGTCCAGGTTGACACATTTGAAACAAAGGTCTCTGCTATAACTTAATGTATTGACTCTGCATTAGCAAGTCTCTTGGTTGCATGGACCACCCATGCAGTAGCACAACATAAATGCAGGGCAGTTTGTCAGAACATAGCAGTCTGTTAGACCCTGAATCCATCTGCTTCATAGGCTTAAAGAACTGTTTATGTGTGTGTGTGTGTGTGTGTGTGTGTGTGTGTGTGTGTGTGTGTGTGTGTGTGTGTGTGTGTGTGTGTGTGTGTGTGTGTGTGTGCGCGCGTGTGTGCGTGTGTGTTTATGTGAGTGTCTGTGTGCGTGTGTTTATGTGAAAGAGAGAGAGAGTGTTTTGCATTTGTAAGCATTTGCTGAAATATTCCTGCTAGAGCATCTCTGTTTAGTCAACTCTTTCATTTTAGTCAAAGACATTCGAACATGACATGAACAGAGATCATTCCAACAAGACGAACTCACACAGAGAGCCAGAGAATTGGCAGCAAGATTACCATTCTGAAGGAACAAAGGTTATGTGAAATTTAATTGGTGGAATTTGGTGCATTTATTGAGCAATGTTTATTTATGTGCATGAGTCATAACCGAATCGCCTGGTTCCGAGGGCTATATTTGACTAAATATAGTGATAGATTGAGCATTACCTTTCTTTTTTTACTGAATCTACTGAGTCTACTGAATCCAACGACCTGCACTCCCTTGTTACATCCACCATGCCCCTTTGAGTCTGTACCTACAGCTGTGCAGCATATAACACACAGTTGATCTGCAGCTGTAGATCACACACGGGAGATGTGTGTTCTGAGTGAAAACGAAAAATGAAAGGCAGACAGTGTGTGCTGCTGCAAAAACAGAAGTTGAGAGAGAGAGAGAGAGAGAGACAGAAAAGGAGACCATGATCTATTTAAAGAAAGAGAGAGCAAAGGAGGGAAGGGGGAGAGTTGACGTCACACCGCGTTGAACATCATGGTGTACACGCCATGTTTAAAAGTTGCTTCCTCTTTTGGCCTGTTGGTTCGGTCTCCTGGCATGACAGAATTTCACATTTCCTGTTGGAAGGTGGGTGTGGGGGGTGTAAGGGGGCACAGGGTGTAAACATTTTGTAAATGTGCTGTGAACTGAAGCTCTGGGGTAGAGGGAAGAAGGAAGAGACGATCCAGGAGGAGGAGGAGGTGGAGATGGAGGGATTAAACACAAGAAAAGAGCTTCAGGGAGAGAGAGGGAGAGAGAGGGAGAGGGATAGAGAGAGAGAGCGAAGCGAGAGAAAGAGAGAAAGAAAGAGTTCATTTGACAGCAAAGGATTCTCAATGAACAGTACAAAGGGTTCTTTTCTGAAGGAAATAACGTAATTTCAGGCTGAAGATTCTCTAAAAGATATATCCCCAATTTGAGGATTTTGCCAGTTCCGGAAGCTGTGGCGGGGAGGGGGGAAGGAGGAATTACAAGGATGAACACAAAGAATGTTAGAGAACTATTCGCAAGTCTTCAAGTCAGCTTTGGTCTTTGTTGAGGCTTTGTTATTATTGCTTGTTATGCAAGTCAATTAATAATTGATCACCAAAGACTTTGAATGAGAGTGCCTGTAAACACTGCACAGAATCACAAGTGGATGTTCTACGACTGATCACTTCAGTTTAAATACTAGGGTATTGAAAGTGCAAGTTCTAGTGCATGTGCACACATCTCGGTGTCTCTGTGCCGGTCCGTATACGTTATGTGTGAAGCAGACATCTAACCTTGCCCTAATTACACTCTATTTATTCCATCGGTGCTGCGCCCTGGCCTACTTTCAAAGCTATAAATTTACCACTCGTATCTGATGGATGACCTACTCGTTTTAGCCCATCCATGAAGCTCCGTGAGCTAGATATGAAGCCACAGAAAGACACGCTCACGAAGACACACCGACATTTCGGACCAGAACCTTCGGTGCTCTAGAACATAATATGACACTGTCGGGAAAGTCATCGGATACTGCTGTTCAGCGTGCTGTGATTCTGATACTTCGGATAAGCTTATGATAAAATATGTTTGGGTTGAGGGCAAAACTACTGACTGTAGCAAAAATACAATTCTGTCAGGTCGGGATAGTACAGGTTAAACGAAGGTCATACATTTTTTTATAAGAAATGCATCATGCTTTTTGAAACCATTGGTTTTGTGTTACTAATGAGGGCCTTGTGTGGGCCCTGTGTGTTTATTGTGACCTTGGATATGACCTTCCAGCTCATCAGGGTGCTAACATAAGGAGATTCTGACATTCCCTACAGAAAACCCTCATCACACATGCTGTGAATGTAATTCCAAGGGTTTCGGATTTAACAAAACACAGCACTTTCTGAAATCATCAAAGCATTGAGTGAATCTTGTAAAAATCAGCATAATATCTTCATAAGTCTAATAAAAAAAAACAAAGAAAAAAGATCAAAGCTTTAATTTGTATTATAATAAGTACATATTTGATGTATGTTATTTAGGAGCAGTAAAAGCTAGATATAAGTCGCAGTATAACATTTCTTTCAGATTGCTTACAAGCTAGTGTAATAAAATGGAAAGGAAATCAAAAGTGTGTATTATATGATTCAGGGTCAGAAACATGCAAAGCCCCCATCAGTATCTCAAACACTCTGGAAATCAGAACAATAACACACATATCAGCTGAGAAAAATCCAAGATATAGAATGATAGTAGTAGTAATATGTACATTCATTTAAATATATAACTAGAAATGGAAGTACAGAATACACTAACAGAGTTCTTTGTCATGGAAGTGATATTGGAAGAATTTGCCGGATCTATTCTATAGAATTGATTATTGATAATATATTGTCAATCAAAAAGTCAATATCTTGCTCCTGATAATGGCCATAAATCTCCTAGTAATGTATCCTCCATTGAAATATGTATATGTATATGTCTGATTTCAGATCAGTCATAAAATGTCATCATTATCTTGAGTGTAAGCTTAACTTTATCTGAAGTGGAATTCAAAACAGGGCAGTGAAATGCACATTGTTCCAACGTGGATTTGCCTACGTCTGACCTTCAACTCTCATTTGTTGTCATGACCACATCTGGCTCAAAGAGCTGTCGGTATCAGAGTGACTGTGTGAGAACTCGGCAGAGGGAAACATCTGGTAGAGTCAGGGAACAAAACGATTCGTTCAGCACTCCAGACAATTTCCTCACTAAGTGGTCTGCCGCTGAAGTTTCTGCTCTTTGATTTACCAGGCAACAATTCAGCCTTATAAGATCACCACAGCACATTGACCAAGGCTGCTTGATTATAAGAATAATGGCTTAAGGCTTAAATTAAACTTTCGCTTACTTTACGTTCCAATAGCGAAGAAGACAAGCCATCACGACTTGTTGTTCTTAAAACTACCCTTAGGAGATCCCTAGCATCATCATGAAGTGTAACTGTGGTTAGGCGCCTTAACTTCACTTCAGGGGGCCATACTATTAAATTGCAGGCTTCAGGCAGCAGCATATCCCAGCATGCATCTGTTTGCACAGCCCCTTACCCCTATCATCAGCATCCACATCATTCGACTGCTTATGTGACACACAGGAAAAAGTACATTCAGGAGGGTTAGAACTGTGGATTGGGGCTGGGATTAAGGTTGAGTTGAGGAGGGCTAGGACTGTGGATTGGGGCTGGGATTAGGGTTGAGTTGAGGAGGGTTAGGACTGTGGACTGAGGCTGGGATTAAGGTTGAGTTGAGTTGAGGAAGGACAGAACATCCGGAATAAAACCTCCATCTGCATTTCCGCGCCATTAGCCACTTGTCACATGAGGGCAAAACAAAACAAAGCCATGTGAGAGAGATGCTTCAAAACGGGACTCACCTTTGAGAGGACGCAACTCTACCAACCTGAATCTATCTCTCACATTCAGCCAATAGAGCAACAGATGTAAATCTCAGATTCAGCCAAAAGAGCAACAGATCTAAGTCTCACATTCAGCTAATAGAGCAACAGATCTAAGTCTCACATACAACTAATAGAGCAACAGATCTAAGTCTCACATTCAGCAAATAGAGCAACGTATCTAAGTCTCACATTCAGCTAATAGAGCAACAGATCTAAGTCTCACATTCAGCCAATAGGGCAACAGCTCTCAGTACGGGGGCCTGGCGCGCCTTCTCCTCTATTCCTCTGGATTTCAGAGAGTGTTATTCTGAAAGCTGGGAATGAAACAGGACTGAGCATCCCTCTCTGGGTGCCATGCGAGAGGCCTAGCAGAGAGAGGGGGGGGAGGCTGAGAGAGGAGGGCAGGGGGAGGAGGGGGCTGTGTCGGGGGGGCTACAGCTGTGGCTGCGATCTCTAGATTCAGGGCAAATATGGAAAGCTAATTCAAACAGACGTCAGGCAACATACACACACACACTCACACACACACACACACACACACCCTACCCCATAACAAACATAGTCACACCCGTACATGCAGAAATAACACTTGCAGGGCACACGCAGACTAATAAAGACCCTGCTATATTTTGAATGCAAACACATCTTCTAATTTATATGCATACATGAAGTAGTTCTAGTTCTCTCTCTGACACACATAGACAAACAGACACACAGACACAGAAACACACACACACGCAGGCACGCACACAGACACACACAAACACACGCACACGCACACACACACCTATTACAACCAAATCCCACAATCACTTGATTATCATCAGATTGACACTCAAATGTGTTCTCAGCTGTTGATCACTTGTGATAAACAACATCAAACATTTGATGAGCTTGGTTTACACTTTTGATGAGCTAGGCTTAATCAACACAACAGAACACACCATATATCATTAGGAGGGATATATGATGATGAAGTAGTGTGTGATCGGGGGAAGTGTGTGAAGGAGAGGAGAGACTGAAGGGAGACATTGCGAAGGGTGGTGTTGTATTACAGGTAATGACGCTGATAGCACAGAGCTCATAGGGTCCAGTTGCTACAGTCAAGTGGGTCAACCAGACATCCCTCCCATCACAACCCCCCCCCCCCCCCCCCCCACACACACACACACACGACATTACAATAATACTCTAATGGCCGTCTGTCAAGCCATCAACTCCAGAGGGGATGAGCAGTGGCCATGGTAGCAGCCATTTAGACAGCAACATAGGTAGGAGATACTGCATATAAAGATAGGATGGACATTTGGGAGGAACCAGTATGTTTGAGCTGCTGGCAGGCCAAATGTACTACTCTACTAATGCTGGCTGGGGAAGTAAGGAATACACAATTAAACATGGGCTAAAATCAATTAAATTCAAACATTGGATCCTCTAACATTATTTCCAATTTTACAATGGCCATTTGTCAAAATGGAACATGAATGACTTTCCCTAAGAATTATTCAAAGATTAGAGTTTGAATAATAGATACAATATTAAAAGTGCTTTCGCTGAGAGTTTATGCAGTCTAGGCAATAGCGATGAGGGCTACTTCACCCCACACTTGAGTCCAGGCAAAGAGGAATCAAAATTAGACTGAATGAAAAACAAGGACACCGAAATGGACTTGTGTGTTAAAAGAGAAGGGCTGCCACGGAGCTCCGTGGAAATCAGAGTGTTTACACCCCAGCTGGCCGTGTAATACACACACTTAGCAATGTTTTTATTTCTTTTGCCCAGCACTAATGAAAATTCACACAGAAACAGAGTATATTATCTTTCCTCCCCAGGGTGACCTCTGTGAATTCAGCAAATCCTCATGTTCACTCAGCAGACTTCAGATAACCCAGGTGGACATCCACACAAGCAACTGTGTTGTGTACACTCTATCAAATACACACACACACACACACACAAACACACACACACACACACACACAGAAATGCACACAAATGCACACACAGTGTCGCATACTCTTTCAAACACACACACACACACACACACACACACACGCACAAAAGCATAAAGTGTAACGTGTAAATGGGACAAAATGCCGGCTATTCCTTGGGAACCGATAATGAAGTTTCAGGATATAGGATGACAGAGAGAGACACACACACCGGTCAGATTAACTGCTGTTTTTATGCCTGTTTGCTGCGGTTTAATATAAGAGGCTGTAAGAGGCTTTTCGGTAGCAGAGGATGGTCCCTTTATAATGCGAGTGAGGGACTGTGGGAGGAAAGGGGGGGGGGGGGGGGGTAATAAATGAAGGAGGCATGGAGGGTGGGACGTGTCGAGAGGAGGAATGTACAGGAGGTCTGGAATGGGGGTGGTTTGTGAGAAATACGAAACAGTGCATGTGATTCATAGAAATTGCTTCAGTGTTTTCTCTCCCAAGACAGAGCAGGGGAAATGCATCAATCCCACCGCCATTCTGCCTTGGCCCTGTCCTCCCTGAGTTCCTCACTGACACTCTCTCACTCTGTCACTCTGTCACACTCACTCTCTCTTTCACTCTCTCACTCCCTCACTCTCTCACTTGAATGTGCGAGCTCCACTTTGTGTGTGTCACTTTACCACCGGCTGTGTCATTGCCGTCGCTGTGTCTCCGCGGTCGGTCGGTATGTACCGTATATCAATCCGTCTTCGAATAAAAATAATATGTTGGTGCCGTATTGGTGAACATCACACCATGGGGTAAAACAGAGCCTCATATGGATCATCGAGCAGAGAGGTGATAAGAAATGCAGAGCCGCATGCCAGCGACTGGACCTGGCTCAGTATGGTTTGATAATGCCCTGGCAAGGAGAGGAGGAACAAAATAAAAGGATATAGTTTGCTCCAAGGTGAATTTAGAAATGAAATGCTACCAGCGATGCACATCAAGGCAGCGCTTTGGACCGATTGTATCAGACAATTAGAAGGAACAACCGTGTCAGCCATATGGGCAGTGGGATAAGGAAAAGAGAGATTTTGATTTGTACAAAGTGTGACTAAGCGACTGCAAAGTCAAACCATGAGTGTCGGCCAAAAACAGAGACTACAACATAACTAATTGGCTTACAGTAAACCTTGAAACAATGTTCCACCAGATCCCCGTTGGGCATCTTTAAAACAATTCACACCGCTTGCTTTTGTTCCTTAAGTTTCTACTCATTGCACATCTGTATAGATTCCTACAGTGGACTTTAGACGTGACTATTGTACCCTCCCATTCAACACCACCACCACCATTACCACCACCATTATCGCCACCATTATCGTCACCCTCCACCACCACCATTATCACCACCCTCCATCAACACCACCACCATTATCACCACCCTCCACCACCACCTCCACCATTATCAACACCCTACACAACTGCTGGGGAACATTGTCTCCAAGGGGCCTTATAGGACTTGGATAGGGCCTGTGATTCAAGCTTTTCCTTATCTCCTTTACACAGCAACATGGCTGGCACAACCCCTGTGTGTGTGTGTGTGTGCACTCTACGCATGTATCTCAAGAGTCAGTTGCATTGTGCATAGTGTATTGAATGCATATTTATTTATAGACTGTTTACGTGTTTACATTTATTGACAGACTGTACATATGTTCAATCATTCAATCTTTCAGAGATCCAGTGCAGATATCTAGGGCCAGGTTTGGTTCTGTACTCTTACTGTACTGTACTTACCTGTACCTCTCCTGTGTTTCATTCTCATCGCTGTTGCTGCTATGTCACCTGAATTTCCCTCCGGGGATAAATAAAGTTTTATCTGAACTTATCTTATATTTGCACCTTCATCTGTGCATGTGCAGGCCATTGCTATTCTTGTTGAATTTCAGCTCCTTTTTTGGGTGCACAGCTGTCCACACAGTGTGTATATACACGATATTGTATGTTTCCAAGCACTTTGATGTGTGTGTTAGGCTGGGATTCTCATGGACGGAAGGCGAGAGGTATCACATGGGTATGTGACTGCAACAGACAGCAGAGCTCATGTAAAGTCAAAATCTTAAGAGGAAGACCAGCAGGAACCATTGATCTGGCCTTGAATGATCCACCAACTTCACACGCTAGATGGAAATTCACGGCTGGTGCCGTGGATTAGAGTAGGCAGGATTGGAGAGGACCTGACAGCATTTGAAGGTGTTATGAATGTGTGGAATGTGGAATGAGAATGTACAGAAAAGACGATTCAAGCTAATTCAAGAAACATTTATCAAAATCATGGCCTATTGCTATGTAAGTAACCAAACAGAAGGCTGTAACCGATTTTATGTAAGGGATTATGTACTGCGAGCCGATCATTATTCCCCGATGGGAAGCGGAGGAGTGATGAATATCCCTGAATAGCGGTCTGCTATTTAGATACAACCAAATGCCATAATTGACCAATCAAAATATAGGATTCATCAAAGCTGTGTAATACATATCTTTATACTACAGCATTCTTGAATACTTGATTCTGATTTGACAATAACATTCCAAGGGTGTGCATTATTTTTCAATAACAGGACACCTCTGCCTTTCAACAGTTCCACATGAAATATACAAATCAACAACAATGTTAATTTACCTGTATTAATTTTTATTATGTTGGATTTGTATTAAAAATCAAAATCCAAACTTAACCAAAATGGTCTAATACAACTATCCACCAGGTGTTTCCTTGACACATAAAAACAAAATCTTGAATATGCCACAGAAGAATTTAATAATTTCAGATGATTAAAGTGGATAAAAAAATAATAACGTTATAAATGAAAGTATTTAATATCTAATCACTGTTGGTAACAGTGGTATAGGTGGAAGAAAACACTCCGGGGTGTCCTGTTTTTGGAAAAGAATGTACGACAGGTGCGACGGGTGCCAATGAGGTGGCTTACCGCCTAGAAATGAGATATGAGACATAATTCCTAGCTATATAGAAATTCAATTCAATTCCACCCATGCTATAAGTTCAGCACCACGGCCAGCAACAGGGCCGTGACAGTGAGGTTTGTGTGAATGTAGTTATTCTCTGTCTACATGTGGATGACATTGCTTTGACATTGGCATCTAGTTTCTTGTTTCCTCTCCTTTTTGGCAACTCATTGGAACTAGAACTCCACCTGGTTGTAATTTAGAAGCGAGCCATATACTGTTGAATGGATGAAATCAGGGGTCATTCATGTCTATCATTAAGTCCTGTATTTCAATATTACATTTGTGTAATGCTGCTCCCTCTTTTATCAACACAGATCTTTGACCCAGTTTGGTTTACGTACCGTTATATTTTAGATTACAGCTCGGAAAGTAAGAAGGAAGTAAGCTAGAGCTGAAGCATAAAGACGTCCATATTTGATTCTGTGATCGCACCAGACTGTGGTTTCTCTTGCCCCCTAACGTCTATCATCTATCTGCAGCTTCTGGAACCTCGTGTCCATTATGGACGAAGCCTTCGTGAGGAGAAGCTTTCACAGAGGAGAAAAATGTTCCCCTTGATATGTGACTTTCACTGAGAACGGAGGATGGAGGACGGAGTCAATGTTTTTTTGCAGGGAATAGCAATTAGCTGCTAATAAATGCCATCACGCAACGAATCAATTCTTTAATGGTTCCGAGGGAGGGGAGTGTGTCCGTTAAGGAGCCCGTGTGACTTGTTCGACTTTGGAGAACAAGCCTGGGCATGTGTGTGTATGTGTATGTATGTGTGTGTGCTTATGTGTTTGCCTATCTGTGTGCGTGTGGAAGTGCATGCATGCATGTGTGTGTGTGTGTGTGTGTGTGTGTGTGTGTGTGTGTGTGTGTGTGTGTGTGTATGTGTGTTCCAGCTCCCTACAGGTTCACCATGCAGGTGGTTCAGTTAATTCAGAGCGTAATGAGGTGGGTGCTGAGGTCAGGCGTAGGACTCACAACATTGGCAGCTCATTGTTGGGAAGCCAGGATGCCTGCGGAGGAAGCGCTCCTGGAAGAAACACACAAACACAGACACACAAACATAAGCTCTTCTGCATAATGGGACTCCGTACGATAACAATCGGCATCAGACACAACCACAGTTAGATTGTCGTTTCCCGGTCACACATGTCAGTTCATGCACACACACACACACACACACACACACACACACACACACACACACACACACTCACACACATACGCACAAACACACACAGGATTCAAAGGCTTTGCGGAGCACCACTGAGGAATAGTTATAATAATCTGATCCAGAACAGGCGCTTTAAGCAACCTGTTCCAAACCAAAGCTAAAGTACACATGGCTCCACCTTGTTCTGCATATCGCTCTATATTTCTGCCCTAGTTTCACTCTTTTGTGCTCTCTCCCTCAACCCCTCCTTGCCCCCTCTCACTCTCTCTCCCTTGCCCTAGCTTTCTCTCTCCCCCTCAACTTCTCCAGTGTTCTGTCTCTGTCTCTCTCTGTCTCTCCTCTCTACCCTCCCCTATCTTTCCAACCCATCCACACTCTCTCTCCCCGCCCCCTTCTTTTCTCTCACCCCCATCTTCTCTCCCTCTCTCCTCGCCGTATGAGAGAGAGAGAGAGAGAGAGAGAGAGAGAGAGAGAGAGAGAGAGAGAGAGAGAGAGAGAGATTTACTAACACAAATGCAGACGCGCTTGATAACATCTCAATCAGGAGATCTCCTCCTCATCCATATTCCAGTTGCTTCCACACAGCACCAGCAGCACCGTGCGGAGGAAGCCTGGAGGAACATTTCTGACAGCCCACAAAAACTCCACTTGCTGTCTGCGTGATGTTATACAGTCCCTCTCGTCAGGCAGCCAAATAAATCCCTTGCAGAGATTATCTGTTTCTGCATGTACTTGTGTTGTTAAGAGTGTTGTTAAGATTGATATGTGTTGTTATACCAAAGCATGGTTCAATTCTTGATCATGATTGGTCAATAATATCAAAACGGTGTGCATTTTCTTTAAATAACATGAAACTTCTGCTTTTCACTGTTCCGAATCAATACGCTACAAAGCCTACATAACTACAGTTAAATACAACTATCAACCAGATGTTTCCTTGACAATGCAAAAGAAAAGGTATGCTCAAAGCGCCGCAGGACAATATTTTTATTTCAGCTGATTAAGTCAATAAGAAAACAATAACATTATAGAGGAAAGTAAGTAATATCTAATCTCTGTTGGTAACTGTTTTATAAGTGGAATAAACGTCCCGTTGTGGAAATGTGGGGATGGTGATGCGGTGGTATTGATGCTTTGCTGTTGATGGGGGGGTGGTGATGTGGTGGTGGTAATGCGATGGTGGTAATGCGGTGGTGGTGATGCGGTGGTGGTGGTGATGCGGTGGTGGTAATGCGGTGGTGGTGATGCGGTGGTGGTGGTGATGCGGTGGTGTTCATGCACTGATGATGATACATGGTGGTAATGCGGTGGTGGTGATGCAGTGTTGATGCGGTGCTGATGATGCATGGTGGTGATGCGGTGGTGGTGATGTGGTGGTGGTGGTCACGCAGTGGTGGTGATGCGGTGGTGTTGATACAATGATGGTGATGCTTGGTGGTGATGGGGTCGAGGCAAAGCTGATGCTGCTTACCACCGCTGATGTACATGATTTTACAATACTTATCTGTTGTTTTTCTTACTGTAGAATTCTTTACAAATAAATATTGCATGAAGTGATTTGGTATTTAGAGGGTCTGTTGGGGGTGATTAATGGAACATCTTATGTGTAAACTTCTCCAGTTTCTTCACTCTGTGTGTGAAACACACATCCTCTCACTAGAGCTGTGTGACTGATTACTGTGATGTGGGCTTTTACATTCATTCTGGCAGGGATAGTAGCAACGACGACAACCCACGCATGTTATCCATAATGCAATCATGGGAACATTAGCCTGAACATTTACCATGAACCACTACCCATTTCACCAATACATCTCACCTTCCGTCTCTCAGTTTAAGTGATTTAGTCACCAGCCTCGATTCATTCCCAAGGACCTGAGATTCAGGCGAGCAATGCAAAGGATTTTCAGTCTGTAGTCATACCAATTTGCTAGGAGATGTCTAACATAATGTATAAGTGTGCATGAAAACGTATTAAGCACGATGTAATATCCTTCACTCAAATACTCATAGGATGCCTTTGTTCTTGAACCGGTACACTGTACACTTACTCTTCATCCTTGTGTCTCATAGAGTGCAGCTAGAGTGCAGCTCCTCCCTCTGGAAGGAAGTTCAGGGTCCATTGTTGCAAATTAAATACATTTAAAAATAATTTGATCCCTGTGTCAAGAAAACTTTTAAATAGCGGCAGTTAAGAAAAGGAAGTGGCCAGGATGGACACCGTAGGAACTTTGTTTTTGTTAAAGGGATTTGTGCAGATTTGTGATTTTATTGACGTGTTGGTTTTCTCTGTTCGTATAAAGGTCCTTTAAGGATGGTTTATATTCATTAACCTCTTTTTATGTTTTTTTTGTACTTGGAATGGCTGTTATTTGGCAATGGCTGCAGGATGGGTGAAAGCCCAAGCCAAATCTTCGTCTTTGTGGGACAATAAAGTTAATCTTGAATCTTGACTCTTGAGCTGATTTCTTGGAGAAGACGGTCTTTGATTCTGGCATGCGTACAAGGACATGCGCACCAGAATAGATAATTAAAGAGGGATGCATTCAACATAAGGTGCAAATACATAGTGAGATGCAAACACCCACGTATGCTTGAAAGTGTGCATGCACGCATGCGCACATGAACACGCACACGCACACGCACACACACACACACACACACACACACACACACACACACACACACACACACACACACACACACACACACACACACACATTCATCCAGTAATAAAATATTTGAAAATGAAATTAGCTTTTAGTAGTGTTAAAAAGCACATCGAACTAAACAATGATTAATTCAATGCACTTTTTTACTATTACTAAAAGCTCATCCCTTTTTTTAAATTGCAGACTATATACTAGATACATAATTTGATGTAGTGAGGGACTTAAAAGACACAATTAATTATAGTTATTAATGTAACATTTCAGGTCATCCCATCTGGATTGGTGAGCTAGGTTTTGGTGAGGTTTGTAATCTGTAATTTACAGACTTGCAACTGAAACAGAAACATTACATATATTAAGACACAGACACGGTCACCGTAAATAACTGTAAGGATTTGACAAAACACTCATAACCCACTTAAATACACAGAGGCATGTGGCTCCTGTATTAGGTCATATAGTCAAACAACTACTTTGTTTGTCACAGTTGAACATAATGGGCTTGAACATAATTAATACGACACAGATCACAAACAAGGTTTTAAGCAAACCGAACAATATTGACGAACTAAAAATAAATAAATGAAAATGTCATAGTGAAAGAGCTAAAATGACTAATTATTACCCTGTGCGTGTGGACATGCGTGTTTCTGGTGACACATTAACATTCAATTGCAGTGCACACCAAAAAGCTAATTCAGGTTAGACATTAGAGCTCTCTCTCTCTCTCTCTCTCTCTCTCTCTCTCTCTCTCTCTCTCTCTCTCTCTCTCTCTCTCTCTCTCTCTCTCTCTCTCTCTCTCTCTCTCTCTCTCTCTCTCTCTCTCTCTCTCTCTCTCTCTCTCTCTCTCTCTCTCTCTCTCTCTCTCTCTCTCTCTCTCTCTCTCTCTCTCTCTCTCTCTCTCTCTCTCTCTCTCTCTCTCTCTCTCTGTGTGGGAGAAGGGTGGCTCATACGGTGATAAGTCCATTAACAGGGCAGATGGACTTAGATGAATAGAAGAAGGAGACAAATGAGGGGCACTTTTGGGAATTGGATTGGAGCAGGGAGCCATGCCAAGGCACTCACTGTTCACTCCACTACGCTTGCTCCCGTTTTGAAGAGGCTAATGTCAAACCATCATTTACCATGGCAGGTTTTTTGCCGGGGCAGAGTAAGATGCATTAGGAACAAGCTGCAGCTATGACTGCCTGTTTGTGAGAGTTGCATGTCCCTGAAGTAGAGGAGGCTGCAGTTTAAGGACCGCAGTCCTAGGATTTCTAGGACCACATTTCTAGGACCGCATTTCTTAGGATGGCGAAGAATCTCATGAGTAGTCTAACTTAGGTATAAGTCATGAAAATGTGATGAAACACAACACGTAGCTAACCTAATACCTAAACCATATCTAAAGATACCTTCACTTACCAAAACCTAAACCCTTAGCTTAACCATCTCTAACCAAATACCAAAACGTAACCATCCAACCAGCTCAAAAGAGCGATTTATTAATGTAGACCTCAACTTAATTTGTAACGGCATCAAAGGAAAAATAGACTTTCCTTCATCGACATTTGAATTGTTCACCTTTAAAAACAATCCTGGCGTCTTGAATTAGACGTTAACGTTAGCAAGCTGCAGTGTGAGTAGCTCACTTTGTCTTAAAGTTTTAATGGCAAATCCCCCCCCCCCCCCCCCCCCCCACCCCCCCCCCCCCCCCCCCCCCCCCCACCCCCCAAAACAAAGGGTCCTAGCAATGCGGTCGTAGGTGTGCGACCTGAATCTGCAGCCTCTGCTATTGCAGGAACAAACTACTGGTTTGAGAAGCCCTGGAGGAAGCAACTAACATGCAGTTCCTCTAACGGCCTCCAGGTCGCTTGTTGGAATGCAAAAAGACCTGCCACCACTCTAAGTCAGTGGGAAAAATGGGATTGAATTCTCATAATACAAAGCAAATTCATTTTTTCTCCATTTGGTAAAGATCTTAGCCACTAGCTCATCTCCATATTATGTTTGTTTTTTTACTGGGGGGGGGGGGGGGGTTGTTGATTGGGTCTCTTAATATATACAATTTCTCTTATACTGATGGAACGCACGTGGACTAAATGTCCCGATGCAAATTACTCTGTCAGGAAACTGTGACAGCGAGGTTTGATGCATCCGCTTTGTTTCATGGAGCGCAAACGCCAGCCGTGATTAAAGATGTGTTGTTCTTTTAACATCAGCACCTGAAACGGGGGGTCCGTTTGCACATCTGAGAGGAAAATGCCACTCGGTAATGGATGTAAACAAGACGACGTTTCTCCTGCAAATATATAAAACTCACAGGCGCTTGGGCTATGAACAGACGGTGCTGAACGCCACCATGTGTGACGACTATTCATTTCCACCAACAGTGCAAGCGAAGGTGGAAAGAACGTTTCCATATTCATATCCAATAAATTATTCATTGTCACTGAGTAATGGTCCCATTATGGCATGTGGGGGGCTTGCAGGAGAGTTTGAGCGTGGGGAATGCAAAGAACAGGTCGGCCGAGTGATGAATGCATAGGTTCAAATGATCCCAGTTTTCTGCTCTTTGAAGCTACTTCTCTCAGTGTTTCAAGCTTTGTAGTTGTCTACACTCACCCAGCCAATCAGCTTCCCAAGAGTATATGTATTAGCGGAAAGGGAAAAAAGATTCTTTCATAAATAATCCTTTAATACGTTGTATAAACAGGCCGTCAAAAAGCCTTCCCATAATCACACACACACACACACACACACACACACACACACACACACACACACAAAGACATACACAAGCTTGCCCGCACACACACACACACACACACACACACACACACACTTCACATTTCAACCCCAAGAGCATCAGGAATTGAACAACCTCGTAGGGCTGTCCCAACAAGACATGGCACATAGAGATTGGGTTCTAAATGAACAAAACATGGTAAAATATAAATCACTTTGGAGACTTGGAAAAAAGCAGCCTGCTGAAGGACATACCACATGGCTGAGAGCTCCCAGAGAGCATCAGGCTGGATATGTGCCACAAGTATATCTCGAAGAACACTACCAGGCTGGCTTAAGACTTTACCTTTGGGAGTTACACTCCCCACATATCAGATGTCTGCAGCGATTATGACCACCCTTTCCCCGTCTGTGCTGGACAGAATGGAACACTTCAACATTTGTTTCCAGTTTTTGAGAATATTAATATGTACAGCTTCGTGGGTCAATACTTGATTGTCGATGGACCATGGGCTTAACAAGTCTATTACCTTTTGGAACATTCGACAAAATGATTGTGAGAGCTTTGACTGTGTGGCTAAGATGTCTTCTAAAGTCCAATGACAATTCAAAAAGGTTGTCAAATCCAATGAAACTTAACATAACATAATGATACAGCTAATTCATTAAATTATTACACTGAAATTTGTAGTGCTGTATGTTATTGTGTTCAACAGCATAAGCCTTAGTGGAGGTACAATTGCGCTTTCAACACTTATTATGAACCGCTCTTCGACTGCAAGGTGATCAAATAAGTCAAAATTAGAAACTAGCATTCAGCCGGCACTCAAATAAGTACTATTACTCTTTTTCTATTCCCCTCACTCTACTTTTTTTAATGATCAGCTTGACAGTAGCAAGCTGAGCATGAAGGCACCGCTTGTGCCGGTAAAATTGCATTGCTGAATGTACGCAACACAAAGAGAACACAATGAAAGCCCATTCATATCCATTTCTATTGATTAAACAGACAAAGAGTCCTGTACATGGTTATCCTTAACACATTCCATAATCTGCAGCAGAGTTCTCAAAATAAGGTGCTAATCTGAGCTTCAGACAAACACAGTTATCCTGCCAGACACAGTTCTGCTGCCTGCTGCTGAAGGAGCTGAAGGCCTCAGAGGAGGAGCTGGAGGAGGAGAACATGTAAATAATGTTTTTAGTTCAGCAAAGAGAGAGACTCTGTAGAAATAAATGTCAAATACGTGAACAAGACCATAGTTGAAAGGGAAATCCCCCTCATCTGTCTTGCGGAGTTGCTTTCTAATGCTGCATTAACTATTTAGCTGGCATCCCAAATACAGCTAGACGATAACCAACGCTTTATTTATATTGGGAAGGATGTCCCTTTTTTCTGCCAGGAACATAGACTGAAATATACTTGAGATGGCACTTGCTTTTGTACACAGAATACAGTACAAAGAGAAGAGAATAATGAAGACAAACAAAATACGGGCTAAAAACCTATTACGATTCAAGGGTCATTCAATTCGTCAGTGAAACAGGTGCGAAATTAACTCTGGTTAAACGTGTGTGAATAGTGTGTGTGTGTGTGTGTCTGTCTGTGTCTGTTCTGAGCGTTTGTGAATTTGTGAATTGTAAAATGACTGAATGTATGTATTTATTTCCTTTTGTTTCCGCATTACATATTTAAAATCACAAAGCAGAAAACACTTCCACTATTCCCCATGTCACTGGAGGGAGATGCTAAAACTTAACCTGTTATGCCAGATCTGCTAGACTAGGCTTCAAATGTATGGGCCATGGTGATGGCCCATAGATGTGCACATGTTAACAAAGTCGCTTGCAAGAGCAGACACACACACACACACACACACACACACACACACACACACACACACACACACACATATGCATGCAGAGACAGACACACACACGCAAACACACTTGCATGCAAAGAGATACGTGAACAGGCAGCCATGCACACACACACACACACACACACACACAAACACACACACAAACATAACCATGCACGCAAAGAGAGAGAGAGAGAGACACACACACACACACACACACACACACACACTTGCATGCAAAGAGACAGTTGCACAGGCAGTCATGCACACACACACACACACACACACGCACACACATACACTCACACACACACAAACATACACACAAACACACTTGCATGCATAAAGACACACGCAAACACACACACAGACACTCTATGCAGCCAGAGACCGGCATAAATCAGACAGAGCAAACTGCATTCAAGGTAATCATCACACAGAAGCAGTGAGCTGGAAGGGTCACTCGGGATGAGATGAAAGTCTGGTGAACAGTCAGCATGGCTGTTATTGCTGATGCATGTTTCTGACCTGAACTCTCTCTCTCTCTGTCTGTATCTCTCTCCCTCTATCTGTCTCACCACACTGATCTTTCTCTCTCTCTGTATCTCTCTTTCTCCCTCTCTATCTCGCTCTCTCTTGCCACCATCGCTTCACCCAAATTAAATGAACCACTCAGAGATACAGGCACATTATGCACTTTTATAGGTTTTATAGCTCCTGCTACATAATGTATATGAGCTCCCAGACACACATGTACAGTAGGCACAACCACACACACACACAAATACTCCTGGAAGCACATATGCACACATGCATGCTACACACACTATGACCAGCGCACCATCACATACATGTGCGCATACTCACATATTTAATACACACAAAGGCATACAGAAGAATCTAAGACAGACCCATGCACACACAAGTACAGACGCACACACATACACACAGACATGGACATAGTCTTGAGTTCCTCATATAGATGGTGGGATCAATATTTTTCATAAAACACAATCACAGACACACACACGCACATGCCTACACACCTATACCCCCCCCCCCCCCACTGCTAATGTTGCTGCTGTGTGTTGAACCTCTGGCGATGTGGTGGTTTGCTCTAGGCGTGTTCTATGCTTACGTAACGTCTCACTGTGGCTGTTGCAATTATAGCAGCAATGGTTAGATCTCCTTATATAAAAATACTTCCTGGGAAACCCAGGATGCACTCAACACCAGGACCAGACAACAACGTAGCTTTGACACCTCTGTAAGGTGAATAAATGAATGAAATGTTACTGGCGCATTATAGGACTTTATTTTTAGAAGCGCTCCCTACTGTACTGAATTCCGAGGTCCAATCTGTATGTGTGTGTGTGTGTGTGGGGGGGGGGGGGGGGGGGGGGAGATATTACGAACCAACAGAGTGTGCTGTATGAACACAAACATGTCGCTGTGTTGACTGAAAAAGACACCACACGACGCCACTGGTTTTGTAATTCTCCTAGCAGGGCGCATCCATTAGCAAGCTAAGTTAGCATTATTGTATTATCAATTGCTACCTTCATGGCAGAATGGAAGTCAATGGGTTTGTCTCTGTAGTATATTGGGAATACTAATTAGTAACTGGACTGGCACAGACTTTGCTCATAACTCTTTATTGATGGTGACCATGCATCAACTTCCAAATCGGGGGAGAGCGGTAAGTTCCTGTGCCCAACAATGGCACTACTGTCCCTAGTGGTCATATCCCACTCTACAACAGTCTCTTTATGGGCTCTCCTCATAGGCTCACTAAACCGCCATTTTTGGCTGAAGAAGCCCCTTTCGAACACTCGCCCGTTGTGACCGATAAGCATTAGCGACGGCACTATTATCACTTCGGTCCGGTTGCTGTTGAGTGACTGCTGGTTGGTTGGTTAGAGTAGCAGTAGCGCATCTCAAGCTAACACCCTGTTCATTGATCAGTTGAGGGGGAGGCGGGAAAGCTGTCCTAGCTAGCCGAGCGTGCTGCTGCCTTGATGTTGTTAGCATTAAACAGTCGTGTCACTTAAGCCCTGCAGCCTGGCCTGGTTCTATGGAAGAGGTGGTGGAGGACACAGAAAGGAGACAGAGAGAAACCTCTGTGATGGAGGACATAGCACCACGTCCCCCCCCCCCAAACCAGACGGAGAGAGAGAGAGAGAGAGAGAGAGAGAGAGAGAGAGAGAGAGAGAGAGAGAGAGAGAGAGAGAGAGAGAGAGAGAGAGAGAGAGAGAGAGAGAGAGAGAGAGAGAGGGGGGTGAAGGGAATTGGATTTTGTAGAGACAAAGAAGATGGATGGATGTAATCTAGAAGGGGTCTTCTTATGGCTTGGGCTGAGCAATACCAATGAGAGGCTGCAGAGTGGACTGCCAGCCCTGTTCTACTTACCAGACGACCAGGATGGAGGAAGGTGAGAAAGTGTAGGAAGACATTAAAGGGCAGTAGGGTGGGGGGAGGAGGAAAGATGAAGGAGACAGGAGGAAGGAGGAAGGAGGAAGGAGGAAGGACAGGCGCATTACAAAGTAGGGCAATATTGTAGGAGCCCGGGGACTGTTATGAAAAAGACATTACTATTGTTGTGTGGTAAGCTGTTTATGTGATGCTTTGTTCTACAAACATTAGTGGCATGGGAGATATTAGGAGATAATGTTTAAATGTCTTGGTCAGTATTATCCAGGTGGTGGGAAAATATATAACTGTATGATGCGATTAAATTACATGCCATACAATTCCATACAACAGCCGCAAGGTTATTTGATTCACATTTTAATTCACATCCATTGTGAATTAATTCACATCCATTAACACACATCCGTGTGTTCGTCTACTTTTTCTTAGCTGCCAAAACAACCCGTTCTCATAAAGTTCTTCCTTATACAAATAATTCAGTCACATAGTGTTTTGTATTAGGATCCTTTTTTTAACAATGCATATGTAATAATAATAATCTTGCTCATGTAAGAACGTGTGAAGAATTAGCCCAAATATAGACATCATACTGCTTAAACTGAAGACAAATGCCTGAACAAAAGAGGTACGATGAGGGATTGAGGTTAAAATCCAAACATAAGTGGACAAGAGGCTTTTTATTCTGCCACAATACGTCTCTAAATAATCTGCTAGTGTTTTCCTTTCCAGCTCCAGTCCTCAGAAAGGGGAGGCACTCCGGTCCCTGAATGTGGACAGCTGGACGTGTCCTCTAGTGCTGGCAGAGACATCTGCTGCATGAGAGCGTCAGTCGCTCTGCAGGTGGTCTGCCAACAATGCCCTAATTATACTTCTTGTCGGAAATGGACATAATGACTCAATTTGTTTCTTCTGAATAGTTGATTGAGCGATGGAGTGTTTTGCCGCTGTAATAGGACAATGGTTTTGTTAAAGCGACGCTCGCTCGCAAGCTCAATTAGGATGAAATATGTGGACTCAATGGGACTCTGAGGACCATGCACTGACTTTCAAGGTGAAGAGCTTCTCAACTGCTCAAATATGCGGTGTCTGTAATTTCAAAGACCTCTCCTTTTGAGTGTATTTCTTTTGTTTGACTCCAGATGAAACGTGAGACGTGAGACTTGAAGCTCAACAGGATTGATGTGTCACCCCTCTGTCTTTCTCCCCATTTCATCAGCGAAAACATGCAAAGCTTATACCTTCAGGAAAACATGTAAAGCTTTTTCCCTTAAGGAAAACATGTAAAGCTAAGGTATCGTTACCGAACTGAATACCAATTCACTCAAACAAGGATTGGGTCGAAATTATACCACCAACCATAGATCACACAGTGAGGTTATTCTCATACGCATGCAAAGGAAAAAGATGGGTTGATAAAAGTAACCAGGGATTCTTTGGCTTTTCCTTGGCCTATTGCTTCTTTTAATGAAACAATGCAAGTGATCAGCAATAGGAGTACTACGACTACCTACTGTAAAGACCTTCTGGTTGTTGCATCGTAGGAGGGAAACCAACTTTATATGTAAATCACAGAACTCGGGGGAGGATTAAAAAGTAAAAGTTCCCAAAAGCATCTCTGCAAAATGATCTGCATGAACAGGGTATATAATATGATAGATGTGAAAGAACGTTAACAAATGTGACAGTGAAATCTGAATGTTAGGACAGTGAAATCAGTTAATATTGTCATGGTAATCCCTTGATGGCCAGAATTTCCAGGTGGCCTTTGAACCATGCTATCTCACTGTACATTAGCAGTTTATTATATTCAAACTCAAAACTCAATTGTCTGCCTAATTTAATTGTTTTCTTTCAGATGGTTGGATACTAAAAGCCATTCAGATTTTTTTTTACCATTCAAACCCATTGTAAAATTAAACAAGTATGTCAAGATGTAGTATATCGTGCCTGGCCCTCTGTTTACGACGAAGAATAATGCATATTGATATTTTGGCAACATTTTACAATATGTAAACTGTTTGAGTGCATTCAAGCACATGATCACCTCATGTCCTCGCACATTCTGCACTCTTTTGAGCAGGTATTCTTTTTCCTCTATTTAATTAGAGATTACCCTGGCACAGCTGGGCCCCGACCCTTAGGGGCACATCAAAATGGCGGCAGCATGTTGCGGCCGTGCTCGCCCCATTTGTATTTCTAATCACTAAACCTCTGCAGAATCTGCAGAGGTTTAGTGCAAGGAAATGACACAGCAAGATGTTTGACAGGATTCTATGCTTTAAGTATATGTTGTCATAAACCTCGAGTTCATGTTTAGATATGTTGTACTGCTGAAGCAACCCGTGCTGAATTCTGGCAATGCTGCAGGTGTAGCTATTCAAAACTCTACACCAAAATGTTTTAGATTTTCAATGACAAACATATTTATATACTTTGACAAACTAAATATTGTATAAATACAAATCGAATACCACTAAAATTGTATTTGTAACACTTTCAGAGATGTCAGGTATATGTTTCAACAATGTGGAGAGTGAAGTATGTGCTTTTAAACACACACCCGCTCCCTCTCCTTCTCCTTTGGCCTTTTGTTTATGTCCCTATTTTCACATTACCAACAGAAAGCTGAGAAAGTCCACAACATCAACATCCAACCAGGCAAACAACCCTGCTGATCTGACAAAGTGGATCAAGTTGTATTTAAGTGGCACGGGCTTATGGGGCAGGGAAGACAGCCAACTGCCCGTTAGGTTGGAGATTTAGATTGTCAGCTTGTAATCCACATCATTTTAAACTTGTGATACATCAAAATATGTTTCTCTGCTAGATCCCACTCTGCAGACAACACTATGGGTGATTAAAAAGACTCAAAGAGGAAGAGACAAGAGGGATGAGTCTGCATATTGCCCTGACGTTCGGTGTTACATTAGCAGTGTACACCCCTGGGAGCGTGGCACCAAACCCATTGAGAATATATTGTTGGAGTGGATGTCAATAGAGGTCAGTGGTTGAGCACTCAGTTATCTAAAAGGGTGGCTCTATTGAAAGCAAGCTTTAGTCATTTGAAAATGACATTTCTTCTTGGTATATGTTATAATTGTTCAATGAGTCATATATATATATATATAATACAATAACTTTGTATTGGAAATACATTTGCTTCCTCTGTTAAGTGACACTCTTTAACCACGTAACAGCGTACTCCTAACAGCGTATCTATATAAAAAGGCAGAGCTAGAGGTGGTAAGAGACGACCAAC
Organism: Lota lota; assembly: GCA_026745465.1. Taxonomy (NCBI): domain Eukaryota; kingdom Metazoa; phylum Chordata; class Actinopteri; order Gadiformes; family Lotidae; genus Lota; species Lota lota. The sequence continues at coordinate 2,239,540 of JACYXH010000363.1, read as the reverse complement.
CACAACCAGCATGCCAGAAAGAAATTTAGCAGTTCTTCTCCTTGTCAAATGTCATGCTTTGTCAAAACACTAGTGAGGAAAAGTGGGCCTATTATGAGTTAATCCCCTCCAATAGAACAAAACCTAAAAAATTAAGACACTGGGATTGACTCTCCTCCGATACAACCACCACCGCAAGCCATCACCTCAAATCCCCTCATTCAAAATGCAAAGTGAAAGTTGAACCTGTCAACCGTGAGCCACACTAGGTCTTCAGGAGGGCTCTCTTTAATGTACAGCACCGAGAGGCAGACTGAGGGATGGAAGACTAGCGTAAGCCCACTATGTCACTGCCAGAGGCTTATGGGTCCCGGGAAACGGGAAACGGGTGAATCCGTGAAAATACAGCTTAGTCATCATCAGCGCTGAATGCAAGCATCATATGACTGAGATCCTGCTCTCCTAAACAGGCTGAATCTGGTGAGCCGCTAGCTACCTATCTCTTCCTCCGCCTCAACACCCCCTCCCTCCCCCCTCCCTCCCTCCCCTCATGCAACTGTCACTCTGCCCGTTGATGACCTTCTCTGCCTCCACCCATCCCCTCTTCTCCTCCCCCTCTCTCTCTCCTGCTTGTGTTGATCAAAGCCTTCTACTCTGCTTTCCCTTCTTTCCAGTCTCTCTGCCTCTCCCCCTCCTCTCTCTCTCCCCTCTTTAACTAGACTCTCTTTACCCACCACAACCCCCTACTTCTCCCTCTCTACACCCCTTTTCATCATATGTGACCCCAACCATCAGAGCTCAAAAAACACCCAGAGGCCCAACCACTTTGTCATTATTACATGAGCTATATCTAACTCCCACAGCAATCTCAAGCCAATGAGCAGTTTACAGCCCAGGGGAAACAGATGGGGGAGGAGAGGATTCTGGGAAGATACAAGCACAGTGGTGATATGTAAATAGGGCGACTTGGTGGTATGAATAGACATTTGGCTGGAATGGCACATTGAGGCTCGCAATTGATCCTTATCGCCGGCATGTAATTTTGTTTAGGCAAAAGCTAACCTTGAGCTTGATATGCCACACCATGAATTCTGAATCAGAATGTGAATATAGCAGTGATACATACACAATTGAACTGACCAGATCAGGATAGTCATAAGGCTATATTCAAATAAACCAAAGACAAGCTTATTGTTTAATGCTTAATGAGAAGTATGTATTGTATGTATTTACAAACTCACAAACCCCCAGAAGTTATTCACCAGAGTCAGGCTCACATCACACACTTGTTTTAAATGGACATCTGCAAAAAATGTATTCCATATTATCAAAATGCCTTTCATTGCTACAGGAAGCTCAATGATCAGAGGGATGGCTAACCATAGTAGCCAGATGTACAATAGAAGTATGCCAAAAGAGCAGTATTAGCTCATTTGTCTGGCAAGAGTAAATGTATGACAGTCTGCATTGTAACAGCATTCATTTCCCCACACTGTTAACTAACTGCTGTGGCGCTGCACTTCTTACTGGAGCTCAGCGCTCTGTGCTAATTGGTCAGCGTGTGTGTAGGAGTGGACACATTGGTGTCCTGTTAGTAACCAGTCTCCCCTAATGGTGTCTTGACAGACCCTGACCCTAACCTCTCTGCTCCACAGCTCTTGGCTGGGGCTCCTCAGCACAGTGATTTCTTTCCTTTTGTTTGTGGATCAAATTAGCTTTCACTCAAAATAAAGCCGACAATAACGCTCCCCTCTCTCCACATCTCAAAGTTACTGGGCGCTAAACTTTCTCCGTGTCCTCATCCCCCTTCTCGGTATCTCACTCTATCTTCTGGAAGTGTCCATATTGGTCAGAGCACACAAGCTTCAGTTGGCCTGTCAGCTCAATTTGGCTCTGTGTGTGCATTCCAACAAAAGCCACAGACACACAGCCAGCGGCCAGGCGCACTGGGACACAATACTTAACCGGACCAAGGCAGTGACACAATGAGGAACCGATGAGATGTAGAGGGGAACCAGAGAGAGAGGAGAGCACTGAATCCTCGGTCTTCACTAGCAGTGTTACATAGAGATGATGACATAGCCAGCAAGCAGCACCTCCTGTCTGTCTGTCTCTCTGTATGTCTGTATGTCTGTTTGTTTGTTTCTTGTGTGTTTGTCTGGTCTATCTCTCTGTCCATCTGTCTGCTTGATTGTTTGTCTGGTCTGTCTGCCTGCTTGTGTGTTTTTCTGGTCTTTCTGTCTGTATGCCTGCCTGCCTGCTTGAATGCCTGCCTACCTACCTGTGTCGGTTTGTCTATCTGTGTGTCTGTCTGTCTGTCTTTCTGTCTGTCTGTCTGCCCATATAAGGCAACACTGTATAAACCGGGGCCAACCTGTGACTTGCAGATTCTGACTCATATTTCCCAGAATGCATTCTGTCTTATCAATGAGGGTGCTCCTATCTGACACAGAATGTGATTGCACCGCCTTCTGGGCCGAATACACAGTATGTATGTGTGTGGGTGGGTTGTGTGTGTCTGTTTGTTGTGTGTGCCAATGTGTACGTGTTGTACTGTTGGGATGCAAGACAAATACTCACCCTGACAAATGTAGATGTCTGTGTTCATCTTGTATGCAGCTGTCTGCTGAAAGTCAATGTCTATTTGTGTTTTCAATGCACATTGCAGGTTTGATACGATTGTGCTGTTCACTCTTTCTTTTGTTGCAGGATCAATGAGAATATGCCAGTGAAATGTTAATGAACTGTCTGTGGGGAAATGTTTAAAATCCAGCCAAGAAGCAAATGATGTCAGATGGATTGGTACTGAAAAATATGAATGAATGAAGTAGTGTTGTGATGATGTGAGTGAGAGGGGAAGAGAGACACTGAGATAACGAAGGACTGTGATTGAAGCTGCAGGCTATGGATGATCTAGTCAAGCTCCGCTGGTGACCAGCTCCGACAACAAGACATAACATTCATATATTTTCACATCTTCTGTGGTCCTGTCTAGCTCAATTGGTTGAGCACGGCATTAACACTTTCAAGCGATGTGGGGTATGAAATGTATGCATTTGGTGGATAGATACATCCACCAAATTAACTGTGTAGTAAATGGCATACATCCTCATAAAGCATTACACTTGTTGGACATATCCATTCCTTCTTCTTGAAATGTAGATTTGAAAGTAGAGGGAAAAACATTTCTGAATGTTTTACATGTAAATGAGTTCTGTGTTAGAATAAAGTATATATTATATAATATATAACCAATTCAAACTAACGAATAGATCCATGTCCATCGCACACATCCATTTCAGATGTTTTAGATATCTTCTATAGATGCATTGTCCCGTTCCCACAAACAACAGTAGGTTATGGTCAGCTGTGAAACACACACACACACACACACACACACACACACACACACACACACACACACACACACACACACACACACACACACACACACACACACAGAAGGACATCAGTTCACATGCACACGTGCAGACGCCAACCCACTCTTCTCTCACTTGCTCTCTATGATAACCATCTCCATCCATCCGGCGACCCATCACAGATTGAGAGTAAACACACCAGTTGGTCTTAAACCCTATATGGCCAGAGTGCTAGCAGCACACGTCACACTTCCTGGAACGGGAAGCTCCACGCTAATGCAATGCTAACGGGCAGATGGCACAGAACACTGGACCACCTTTGTCTTTTAGTGAGGAGTAATTTGTACTTTAGATGTGCTTGTACTGTGGCATTTTATTTGTTTTAGCTAGGACTACCTGTGTGTCATGGTTTGTGCTGTTATGCATGCTTGCTCCAATATAAATGGCCAGATTTTTATTAAGGAATAATAATAAAAAATCGGAATCTAAAAGGAGGACAGTGAGAAGATAATGGAGAGTGATGAAGAATAATGTAGGAGGTTTCTGATCATAGACTGTATGGGTTCATATAAACTGTTTGAAATATCAGTGTATATGTATGGGACAATATACACTGAAAATCTCGTGTAAAGAGCAAAGTGAATAGTGAATGATATAGGAGTGGTGGTTAAAAAGGAAGTGACACGATGACCTTGTGAAAGAACCCAGCAGGACTGAGCCAATCAGCAGTGCTTGTTCTCCATGCATGCTTTATGTGCGTGACTTCTCTGCGACATGTTGACGTCACGTTGAGCTGTTAATGCCCGATGGTAGTCTGTTAGATGACCAGGCCTAACCTCATTTCAGCCAAATAGTCATTTGTGGTGATTATGATTATTTTAGTCACACTACGAACCCAATGTAGGATCCTCGCTGTGGAGGGCGAGACACTGATTGTCCACTTTACAATCAATGAGAAGTCAATTCATTTTGACAACATAATTGTAATATAAACAATCAGGCATTCTATTAAAAAAAACATACCACATATAATACAAATTGGAGAAATTCCTGTACATACTTCGAATCAGTACAACTTAAACTCCACTATGCAACTCATACACTTTTAAAGAGTCCAGCGATTTAAATCCAAGCGAAAGTTAAAGATCCAGTTAAAGTTGCCTTTTATCATCTCTCGCTCACCTTTAGGCTACCTCTGCCTCATCCTGGGTCTAATTGCAATCTGTTAATAAGCACTACACCTCATCACAATCTCCTGCCTCACAATACTAATCACAGTTCCTAAACCAAGAACCTACACTCTTGCAAATAAGCGGACAGTATTCTCTCTCTCTCTCTCTCTCTCTCTCTCTCTCTCTCTCTCTCTCTCTCTCTCTCTCTCTCTCTCTCTCTCTCTCTCTCTCTCTCTCTCTCTCTCTCTCTCTCTCTCTCTCTCTCTCTCTCTCTCTCTCTCTCTCTCTCTCTCTCTCTCTCTCTCTCTCTCTCTCTCTCTCTCTCTCTCTCTCTCTCTCTCTCTCTCTCTCTCTCTCTCTCTCTCTCTCTCTCTCTCTCATTGAGAACAAAAGCCCATAACGTCCGCAGCCCCCGTCTCATCGTTGAAGAGAAGAAAGGGCTTTAAAAGCGCGCCCTCGCTGCACTGTGCTGCAGAGGTAAGCTACAGAGGTGCGCTACAGAATGCTGCTATTTCAGGAAACTCACCAAAGAGTGATATCTTTGTAAAGACCTCGGCACGAAGCACAGAACACTCCGGAAACCGTTTCAAGGAAGCAGGGGTTGACGGGTCAGATTCCACCGCTATTTATTACTATTTCCTTTTTCGACATAAATAATTAAAGACTAATCTGTCACAGACATGAAATTTCTGCCTTTCTGCACAAGGCCCAATACAGCATGATGCATCATTATGCTATACCATGCATGGCAATGCATCTGTAGCACATAAAACGGTAACTGTTACAAGCAGAGAAATTTACATATTAATGAGCCTGGAAATATCATGTAAAAGTCTTCCTGGCCTCGGAGCCACAACATCCATATGCATTATGATTATTCAGCCTTCACATTTCACTATTAATAGCACTTCGGCACACATGAATGGCATAGTTAGGCATTAAGGAAACTCAAGATCCAGTGATCCAGATGCCCTTCCTGGATGAACAAGGGCAACCGATTCTTGGTTCCTTAATCAGGCAATGAAGATAATGCAGGTAATGAAAGGATTGGAACATCTAGCAACAGTGCACTGAATGGAGCAGAGATTCAACTCTAAGTCTTAGCATTTACTAGCTATTAAGTAAATTTTTTGAAAAACGTTCAAACTTCTTAATTGAAAGTGACTCACAATAAATTCAGATACATGAAGGGGCAATTCATCTTGAATAAGGATGCCTACAGGACTGCAGTGGGGTTCAAACCAAAAACCTGGTACTGGCAGTCAAACACCTTAACCATAAGACTTTCCTCCCCTTGTTACTTCAAAAAACCTTTGGCTTATTAGTTGTGTAAAGGATTCCAGTCAGGGCTCTACACAGGTTGGTTCATGCAGGCGTAACACACTCTACTGCAGTCAGGATTGCCAATACCTCGCTCTTGTAACCCCCCCCCCCCCCCACTGGTTACAGCACTACACTTTAATCCATCTACCGATCACGTTACTGAGACATTGGTTTCACAAAAAAAATCATTATAGCCTCAGAAGCTCGGATCACAACGTGCATTTATTTTGGTTGTTCAGCTGCATCCACCTCCGTCTGCCCTGAAATACTTCTTCCCCTGGTTCCTCTGCCTCAGCCGTGGCATCTCCCAGGCTGGTGCCTGTTCCTGCACCATCGCTGTCACACAAGCTTCAGTGCACTGTTTGAATGCCAGCCTTCTCTTGCTGCCGCTACATAAAGCTTTGTAAGTTAAATAGCGGATCCTTTAATGGCACTTAGTTGCAGGGTATCTATTTTTTGTACTTTTGTATATGTGTTTTTTTTGCATGTGTTTAGTTTGTTGTGTATATGTGCGTGTTTAGTGTGTGTGTGTGTTTCTATGTGTGTGTGTGTTTGTTGCATATGTTTAGTATTGTGTGTATGTGCATGTTTAGTGTGTGCGTGTGCGTGTGCGTGTGCGTGTGTGTGTGTGTGTATGTGTCTTTTCATTATAGCTAGTAGGTTAGTGCTGTAGTGTTGAGTAGAGAGATAGAAAGCTGCCCTTTATCTGAAGGGTTCACTTCATATCTCTGTGTTGGCGAGCAGTCAGCTTTATGAAGTGGCCGTGAACGACTTCCTTCTGACCTCCATATTGAACAAGTGAAGAAGAAGGCGAGGTCCATCAGAGGGAGATCGATAAGGTATCTGGGGTCCTCCACCAAGTTCCTCATCTCATTATTTAATGTCCTCATAATCCACATCCAACACACACACACACACACACACACACACACAAACACATCCAGACACAAATGCGCACACAGACACACACACACACACACATGCTCACACACACACACAGATATAGACACACACGCAAAAGTGCAACCATGCACATACGCACGCGTGCGAGACACACACATACACACACACACACACACACACACACACACACACACACACACAGGAACCTCAAACCTGGTTACACGTGAATCTAACTACATTTTCATTGATCTTTTAACATTGTGTCAGGTCCAGACATGGCTAAAGGAGGATACAGTGTGTCTGTTGCCCAATTTAAAACCACTTAACAAATAATTTCTGCAATGCATCTTCATTTCATCTCCTCGCGAGGTCAGAGATGCCCTATTTTCCACCCCGATTCCGGTAGGTAGGTCACCTTAATTAGCTATCTTTCCTCCAGTTTGTTTTGATTGGACAGGAAAATAATCTGGGATTTAAAGAAGAACAAAAAGAAAAGAAAAATGACCACGACCATCTGAGCCAGCGCTGAACTCTTCTGCTCTCCAAGCGATTCATAAGTCTCGATCAAAATGAGCAGCTTATATCTGTCTGAGGTTCACTTTATTAATCTTGTCAAATGGTTTCGGAGCCACGCAAAGACACCCGCCGACGGACACGGGATGGAGGGTATGGGACCAGATGGTCCTGCAGATTGAGGAGGGGGAGGGGATGATGGCTCCTCTCTCACTGAGCAAGTAGTGAACCAGAGAAAGGAGACTGAGGGGCCGCACTACAAGAGACACATCACTGCAGGGCCTCAATGAGACAAAAAAAAAAGGATGAGAAAAATAAAATGACAACCAGTAAAGTAAAACAAGAGAATAAGACAAAGAGAATAGAGAGAGAGAGAGAGAGAGAGAGAGAGAGAGAGAGAGAGAGAGAGAGAGAGAGAGAGAGAGAGAGAGAGAGAGAGAGAGAGAGAGAGAGAGGAAGTAGGTGGTAAGTGACAGGATATGGTCCTGCTGTCACTGTTGCACTAGTGTTGAGTTGAACTGCTTTCCAATACAATTCCCTCCAAATGCTCCCAGTCAGAGCAATGCATTATGTATAGGGATGTGCCAGCCAGATGAGGACATTTTGCGGAGATACCTGCCAAGGGCATACGCTCTCATTTCTAAAAGAACAGAAAGCATGTTAAGAATGGACGTGTGGTTCATTGACCCCGTTTGACCCTCGGGAAAATCATCTGTGATTCTAAACTAAACTAAGATTAAGCTTAAGATGATGTAACATAATGATGACTTTGTGAAGTAGTACAATGAACATTTCCCTTTATTGTAAAAAATGTAGAGATGCACTTTGGTACTTGTAATATGTAATAGGTAATATGTGGAGTAAAATCGTATGTTTGAAATCAGGTCATCTGTCTACGCCACATTAATTAGGTCATGTTTTTGTAGACCTGGGGAAATTAGAGTGAAGTTTTAAAAATATAATCCAGATAATAATAGGGATGATTATAGGCCCATTTACATTGATATTTGCCTCATCTTAGAGAATTTATTTTAACTAAACTGGACATTTGCAATAAACTTTTATAATACAAATATTTGGCAGCAAAGGATAATGGGCAGAAAATAGATTCCATTTCAGTCCCAAACCATAACAAGACAAAGCTGGGTTGAATGTGTGTAAGATGCACGTGGCTGGTGCATTCTGACACCACATCAGAAAACCATATCATGGTGCACTTCAACAGTCAGACTGAATATTCCTCTCAGCAGTGACGCTGTAATTATCAGCGCTGAGTGATACTATCGGACGACTTCTAACACTAGACTTATGTTACACGGGAGGGCACGGACAAAAGAGTCATTTCTGAATGTGATCTCCTTCTCACATTCTAGTCACACACACAGGCATGAACACATATGCACACACACACGGACACGGACACACACACACACACGCACGCATACACACACATACATGCACAAACCCACACCCACAGGCACGAACCCACATGCACAGGCACACACACAAAAAAAAAGTACACACATCTTTGTTGAAATCTGCACTGTGTGCATATGTTGCTATATACTTGAATTTGGAGCTAGCTCTCTGGTTATCTAATAAAGGTCTTGCCTTTTACCACTTGTCACAGCTAGTTTCCATGACAGGGCAGTTTACTTGACACCTTTACCCAAAATGAGTTGACAATGATTTAATGAGCAGGTTGTGCCTAACCCCTGCCTGTCACACACAAGTCATATAGAATGCCCTGCACCTGGCAGCTAGTCTGAGACATATGTTTAGTTAATAATCATAATCATAATCATAATATATTATATACAAATATTATATCATATAGTTATAATAATAATACATACTAAATTAATATGTTATTTGAATGAATATGAATTATAAATTTTTCATTTTAAAGTATCAGCACACAGCACTAACCCTAACCCAGACCTGAAGATTTCTGGTATCACTCAGGTTATGTATGTATAGATAGTGGTGGAGCATCTATCACTGGGCTTGTCTGGCAGAGAGAGGCAGAGAGAGCGATGATAGAGAAACAAAGAGACAGAGACACAGAGATATAGAAACATAGATACATATAGAGACATACAGAGACAGAGAGACAGAGACAGAGAGACAGAGAGACACAGAGACACAGAGAGAGAGAGAGAGAGAGAGAGAGAGAGAGAGAGAGAGAGAGAGAGAGAGAGAGAGAGAGAGAGAGAGAGAGAGAGAGAGAGAGAGAGAGAGAGAGAGAGAGAGAGAGAGAGAGATATGATGGGATAGGGGAGTACTGGGGCAGAAATGAAAAGGCAGGGGGGCTTTAGCAGCCTTAAGAGGGATTTGTATCCAATAAGCCATGCAAGGGATTAAGCCATGCTAATGCAATGCCTACACAAACTGGACACACTGAAAAACCAGCGAGAGAGAGAGAGAGCGAGAGAGAGGAAAATATGGACAGAAAGAGCAGAGAGCGTCTGATGTTATCTACAGCAACAATTAGCATTACATTGCATGTCATTACCGTTTATATAATTGTATGTGTGGCATTTGGTGGACAGAGAGATAATTATTAAATTAAATTGTACATTTGACTAATTCATCCAATGTATGTTTGCAAAACATCCATATTGGTGATATTAAACACAGTTCAACACGGTTGAAGTTGCCACGCTGTAGAAATGACTTGTACTACTACTTGAATGAAGACAGGGCTTATAACTTAATTAACGCCAATAACACTGTACACAGTTTACTGCAATTTGAACAAGTTAATGTGGATGACGCTCTCACGAAAGAGAGTGACAGAGACAGAGACAGAGAGAGAGAGAGAGAGAGAGAGAGAGAGAGAGAGAGAGAGAAAGAGAGAGAGAGAGAGAGAGAGAGAGAGAGAGATTTGTGCAGAGGTACAGGCCTAGCCCCTGGCTGGCTACAGCTGTGTTACACCACATCAGCATCTCCACAGCGTAAACCTTAAAAGTCATCAGTTTTAGATTAAAACACGGGGCAAATCTCCCAGCAGGCCCTCCATGGCGGTGGTTAAAGTGTTGCGGTGTGTGACGCGAAAACGATTCCATTAAATAATACTCTACACTGAAAGAATTTACACAAACTCACAAAGTCCCCCAATGAAAACGTTAAATAAGGGGCAACATTCACTAGCCAAGTAGAGGAAGATTGATGTAATGGGGCCCAAGGTGAAACTCAAGGGCTGCTTCAGAGACTCTCCCAACACAACAAGGAGAGCCCAGAGACTCCTCTGTGAGCAATACCCCATCACAATCAATGTTTATATATATAGTCACTTCACATGTTCATGATCAGAAATGTCATCCAAATACAGTCACCTGGAGCTGGAAATGTATTAACATCAATTATATTTTTGTTTATTTTTGTCACTGTTTGGTACAACAGACAATTGTGTTATGGTTTCCCAATGCATGCTGAGATTATTCCACGAGACAAATCCTTATTTCCTCTGTGATAAACAACCCATTTGGATTGTTATTGTGGTGGTGATGATGCATTAGCAACAAGCCTCCCTAGATATATGGCATATGACATCAAAAGAGAATGATTTCATCACCAATTCATAACCAAGATAAATGCCGGTGGTTGGATCCCTGGGGACAGACCACAGCAGATTACAGTGCTCACAGTGGGCTCACAGTGGGCTAAAGTGACTAACAGTAGGTAACATAACGTGGCTACATTCATGGTTCCTTCACCTCCCAACCATATCCAGATGAAAATGTTGTTCTCATAGAGCAACAGAGAAATAATCCTCACTCTAATCTTTTAACAAATGGACCACGGGTCAAACCCTCTTTTACGGGATGAACCAAAGGTCATCCTCTCATTCTCTCACTGCCAGCCAGCACCTCATATGGTTGATAGGCTTTTTATTTGTATTTTATTCAACCCATATCACCCAAATCATTCAATCAATCAATCAATCTTTCCTCCATTGAGCCGCTGTCTTTTACAAATTGATTTCCAGACCTAAAGGTAATTTAATTCAAATCACATCAACATGCATACCGTGATAACAGATGAATGGTATGAATGCATAATACATCACATAATAATTAAATTATTTCAGTACACTGGACAATATAGGTATTATAGAATGCCACTAATTCATATGTACGTATAAGACGCATTTGATGTATCTCAAAACAACGTCCTCTCAAAACAAAACGCTAATCCAGTGTGAAATTCCCCATTCCCGAAGGACGACTCAGGGCGTTTGGACGGCTGCCTGGGATGCAGCCCGCCGCGGGTGTATCCAGACACACGCAACCAGCTCTGCAGGCACCATTGTTCATGTGTCTGCATGACCAAACAGTCGTACCATGCATGTACCCACAACTAACACAGGGCTATGCATCCCAGCTATAGGACATCGAGAATGCTTACATCAAGTCACACACACACACACACACACACACACACACACACACACACACACACACACACACACACACACACACACACACACACACACACACACACACACACACACACACACACGCACACGCACACGCACACGCCACACAGCCGCTTAACTCATATCTCCCCAGCCGACTCTAAACTCAATACATTGCAGCTATAGGACACAGAGAACGTGGTGACATTTCCACTCAGATTCTTCATAAAGGGCCTGCAGAGATTCATTGGCTTGTGATGAGGCTGTCATTACGGCTTCCTCCCTTTATGTTCTGCCCTGACGGCTGCATTCAATCTCTGTGCCTTGCAGATTTCATCTTTCAAGTTTGCTCGCGACAAGGTCGACACGCCTTCCCTTCTCTCTGTCAGTAAAGCCTGCAGGAGGAGTCCACCCTGGGCATTTCTTTTGCCATTTTAACAACTCAAGCACCAACCTCACGCACGCCACTGTCAAGGGAGGAACCGCTGGTCACCTTCACAATGTCCGTGAAGGGGTCTTTATATATGAACAATATTAATGAGGAAAGTAAGGCGGATGTGGAGAGGGCTTTACTGCACTGTACCTTTCAAAAGGATTTCTGTAGAATGACACAGTAAAGGTCAGCTCCTATCTTGTTAAACAGGTTGCAGTGCGAGTCTTCCACGACAGTCAAGCGAAGGCTCAGAGAACTCCTGTAACACACAAACACACACACAACAAAATGATCTCATAGAGGTACACAATTAACCCTGAAACATATGGAAAAGGTGTCGCCAGGCCCTCTCTCCGTGGCTCTCTCTCAGCGGCTGAAAAACTCTTCCATCTCATTTACATCACACGCACATGCATACACACACACACACACACACACGCACACACGCACGCACGCACACACACACACACAGGGATACATTGGACACCATGAATAACACAAACTGGGCAGTTTGTTAAGAATATAGTAAGACAAGTTATACAAGTCAAAAATCAGCAAACGTTCATCACTGAATTATTGTTTACATTTTAAACCAGTTCTGCCCACTGCCCACTGTGTTTCCTTTGCCTTGCAAATCCAAATGATGAAATTATCTTACAAAGCCATTCTTCCTGTATTTGGAAATTAAATTAAGAATTTTCTTAACAAAATCTCGAAGAGATAATGTTTTTTATTTAAGGACAATGTCCCCAGATTGGTTAAATACTTCCTGGAGTAGAAATTAAGTGCAATGAAAAAATATTATTCATAAAATATAAGTAGTATAAAAAGGTACCAAGTCTGACTCAACCTAGTCTCGCAATGCCAGAGGATCGGAGATGTTGCTGCCCAACGTCTAGGGATTTCAAAATTTTGAACGTTGTTCAAGTTGTTTGAACGGCGGCGAGAACAGCCACTAACAGACCTACGGCCCTTACATTTGACAGGAAATTAAGCCTTACCGGAAATGATGCTCTACCCCCATTCTCCTCCGCAGTGTAACAAACCAGAGATATAGCAAATCACTTTGTAACACGGCGAGATCTTTGAACATTAGAAATGGATGTCTCAAACAACGTTACTTCATTTGATAGTATTTCATTGAATCAGTCCAAAAGATTGGTGAGATTAAGTATTTCCATTAAATATTTTTAACCCAGGACAAGAAAGACATATTGGTATGACAGTGTTTACAAGCACACATGACTTCTGCATGTCACCGCCCCAATATGAAGGGCCACCCTTAAGACTTTTGATTGGTTCTGCAAGTCAGGTTTTCTTTTACCTCTCTAATGGTTTCTACCCAGTACCCAACGAAAGCTGGGATTGTCCTCAGTCTCTCGTTGAGCAAAGCGTTTAGTGACTGACTTGTGAGTCGAGACTCAACCCTGCATGCTTTATTGTTACCCACTAAAATACCACAATATCCTTAATGATAGGGAATCAAGGTTGAGCGTATTGACTTTGCAGGTCTAACAGTTTGGAGTGCTTTGTATTGCTTGAGTGTCGCATAAATAATCAGAGAATTGTGTGTGATTACGTTAAACACAGTTATAGGGCGCCATATAATTATATTTAAGTACTTACTTTCAGTAAAAACGTATGCCATCTTGTCTTTTCATTTACTATTTATGCTTCTTATGTCTTCATTTAGATTAGCTCTAAACAATGGGAAGCTCGACCCAAAGAACAGTACAACAAAAAGACACTAGAGTATTTGCGTGGCGCCGTCAGTTGAACTGCTCCATGATGACGGTCACTGTTACGCTCAGAACACTTTAATCCAGGTCATCATCATCACAATCACTGCGAAAACAACCATCAACTTTCCACTTTAAAAGCCCCTCTTTGGTTCGAGCCGTGTGCTCACGAACACAAACGGTGCTGGCTGTAACAGGAAACTGGCGAGCCCTTGCCCAGACGTTGCCTCTCTCTATGGCGGGTGATTGGAGCTAGAAGATGGATTGGTGGACATGGGCCACGGACCCAGTTACTGAAGGTTACTGCAGTCTTAACAGAACTGGCTTCTCCCTGATTGGAGCCACAGGGGGTCTCTCCCTGTGTAATGGGTTTAAGGATTTAATGCAGGGCTAAATGGGCCGAGACTAAGCTTATGGACCGGTAGCACTGGTGCCACTCTGGAGTCTGAACCAGCCAGCTCGTCCATCAGCCGCCATAGGTGAACTGAGAGGAAACACACTCTAAATAATGTTGTGCTTCAAGGGTCGTATGTGTATGTGTGTGTGTGTGTGTGTGTGTGTGTGTGTGTGTGTGTGTGTGTGTGTGTGTGTGTGTGTGTGTGTGTGTGTGTGTGCGTGCGTGTGTGTGTGTGTGAGCCCACCTTTCTCAAGTCAATGCTGCTACCTTCCACCATATATTTACGCTGGGGCCTCGAGAAAATCAAAGGAAACAAGCTAATCCTCCAGGACAAGCCTTAAGCATCATGGGTAGCCTGCAGCCATTATCGAATGTGTCTGTCGGATTTGTGACATTCCTGGAACTGTAACGCAGGCCCCCAATTCACCCGGAGTGATATTAAAATGGAATAAGTGGGAAAGATAGATTGTATTTTCTCAGCGCCACTAGAGGCTGTAAGTGATGTTGGTTGTTTTATATAGTGTGTGGTATTGTGGTATTATGATATATTTGTGACAGGACTGCGCACAACTGTAGAAATTCAATGAGCCTTAGCTGATGTGCTAACGTCTCTCTCCAAGAAACGTTGGTGCAGCCCTTTGCTAGCTTTGATAATTCAATTTTGTCTATGTTGATTGTTACGGCTCAATGCAAACGAATTGAACTAGAGGGCTATGGGATAGAAAAAATGCTCACAGACTGAGTGGAGATAAGCTGATCTCTTCACATCAGAGCCCGACCACGGGCTTTGTTTCTCCATATCTGAGCTGACCCCTCCATTGTGGCTCCTGTCCTGCTGTTTTGGTTTTCCGGCCATGGCTCTAGCTAACAGTCATGCTAATCAGAGTCGCTGACAGCAGCAGGGGTTCTGTGACGCAACATTAGCCTGGTGCCTGGGCAATGCTCTCTCTTACTCTCTTGCTCACACCACACATTTTGCTGCTACC
Source organism: Lota lota (assembly GCA_026745465.1). Classification (NCBI taxonomy): domain Eukaryota; kingdom Metazoa; phylum Chordata; class Actinopteri; order Gadiformes; family Lotidae; genus Lota; species Lota lota. The sequence goes on along the minus strand of JACYXH010000363.1, from coordinate 2,224,295 downwards.
CTACCACAGAAGGTCTGTTGCCTTGGTGCTCGTGATTCAGTGGCCCTCTCTCTCTGTGAATGGCCTGCCCTCCTTGTCTCTCAGGGACTGAAAACCTCTTCCGTTTTATTTACATCTCCGACCCAGTTAAAAATGGTCACCTTATGGAGCTATGTTACACCGTTGATTAGTTTATCTTGTCGTCCCCCCCCCCACACACACACACACACAAACACACACACACAAACACATTCTAGCACAGACACTCACACTCACACGCACACGCACACATACACATACACTTATACACACAAACACATATACACTCACAAACAAATACACAGACAAACACACATATTTACATATACAATTGCAAGCATATTCTCAATACTCAATCATTCGTTATTATAATAAGTACACCCATATAATATAACAGGTACACCCCTCCCCCCTCCTCCATCTTTCTCACACAGTTACCTTCTCTTCCTCTTTCACACGCAACTTGCACTGTAAACAGCCGCTTCTCTATCAAGGGAATTCATGTGAAGTAGCAAATTTTTCAGTTGAAAAAACGACATGTCATCTCTCTCTCTCTCTCATTCTCTCTCGCTCTGTTTCTCTCAGTTTCGCATATCTTTGAGGACTCACACACACACACACATCACATGACTGTCTCCTATTTATCTTCCATTTCCCTGCTGGCCCGTTCCGCTAAATAAAAGGAATGGCCTGACACAGTCAGAGCAGCAAGGGACCACTAGCCTCATAATCCACTCTGGATGAGAGGGAAGATTCACCCCCATTGTCCCTCATCACTGTCAGTAGCCTACAGCCTCCGCACGGTGGACCGGGAGGAAGCCCGTAACCCAAAGCAGGATATCGAGTGACAGCCAGGTTAGGTTTCCAATAAACCTGTGGATGAACCTTTTTTTCTTTCTTTTTTTACACAAAGGCAATCATCTTTGTGACAGCTTCTGCAATAGACTTGGAGTCCCTGTTGGGGGTGAGGTCATCACAGCGACAAACAAGGGAGGGATGCTCAATGAGTAAACTGTTAACAGTCTGCTAAATGTCCAAAAAACGAATCACATTGTAAAACAGAGAATACCTCTGCTGCGTACGGACTGTTTTCACAGGTCTTCAATTAACTAAGTCATTAAGTAACTTCCTGTTCCTGTCATTGTAACACTAGGTCAGTTTTACTTCTGTCTGTCGCAGCACCAGCATGGTCAATGTATATTTACTTGACTAGTTGTGTCTATACTGGCTCACTGCCATTCCTTAATCGAATGGACTCATAATCAATATTATTAGCTACACCTGTGTTTTTCCTACTGTGAAAAGGGTACATTGGCCTATAAGATATATATTTGGGTCCTTAACACACATCAGCAGATACGATCTTAACTTTCAAATTATGTGGTCTGCTGAATTCATGAGTCATTATATAAACTGAATATGCTTGGACAACATGCTGCCAATAATAATAGATGCCATGATGAAACATAACTCTTGATGTAGAGGTCAAACATGGATTGCATTCCATGATGCCTATTATGGACACACGCCGTAAAGTGGTCACTTATAAATAATCGGACTCAATGGCAGCAGTTGCAGTTCAGAAATAAAAGGATAAGTTAGCATAGTAAAGTGTTTCCATGTACAGCACAATGCAACTTGATTCCTGGTGGAGCTAGGGCCCACTGTTCTGGCAGCTCTGTGTTGAAGTCCACAGACCGCTACACTTCATCACCAGCGTTGCCAGCAGGACCACGTCCTCTGTTCCTGATTGGACGACGGAATAGACTGCTCACTGTGGCGACAATGACCCTCGACAGCCACGGTGGGGAATAACAGCCTGCTAATTTGACCCTCCCACATTGAACAATGGGCTACGAGATGGAACAGAGAGGCTAAGGGTGGCAGACAGGAAGTAGAGAGCACCTCGGGTCATGGAGGGGTGGCGACATACTAGTCATACAGAACACTGATGCATGGCTGTCTGCACATCATCCTTTTACCTAATACTTAGTTCTTTCTTCCTTTCTGTTCCTCCTTCTCTCCCTCCCCATGTACCTCCTTCCCTATCTTCTTCACTCCTTTCCTCCCTACATTTCATCCTTCCTTTCTCCCTTTCTCCCACGGTCCTTCCCTCCCTCCCACTGTCCCTTCATCCCTTCCTTATTCTCCTTCTCCCTTCCTTCACCCCACCCTCCCTACATCCCTTAATTCCTTCTTTCCCTTACATCTCTTTGTGACTGAAGTGCTCTTTATTCCCTCTGTATTTTTGGCTCATTTTCTACAGATAATTAATTGCTAAATGACCTCCTCAGACTAATGGATTTCCACACTGATATGCTGCCTCTTGATTTCCAACATTGAAAACATTATTTCCCTCCTCTCTCCCAACTCGTTGGCCCAGATTCATGAAGCTGTTCCCCGCTGCTGTATGGATAAGTATTACATTCCAATACAAACTGAAAGGAACCTTTCAGCCATAAGTCAGGATAGGACATTAAAGCAGTACATACCTGTCTCCTCCTTTGGGTTTTCATTAGCCACATAGCCATTCCTCAATCTATCTCTGACCTGAACACACACACACAGACACACACATACATACACACACATATATATATATATATATATATATCTCGTTCTATATATTTTTTCATATCCATTTACCCCTCCTGTTCTCTCTACCTCTTCATTTCTCACACTATAATTTTCTCTATACACACATACAGGAACACACATACATACACGCACACACACGCGTACACACACACACACACAGACACGCACACACACAGCCCCCATAAACCACCTGACCAACCACTTCCCCCCCCAGCGAGAATGGTGGTGAGAGAGCCTTGAAATATTGATGTCTCTCGCAGAATGACACAACGAGCACACTTTGCGGAAGAGAGGCGGGCTTCACAGACAGGGAGAGACAGAGAACCATGGGGGGGAGGGGGGGGGGGGGGATTCAGTCTGGGAGAGACAGGGAACCAGGGGGGCATTCAGGGCCTTTTATGACTTTCTGGGGGCCCTTAGCCACATCCTTCTTGGGGGCCCCCTTCTCCTTCCCACATCCAAGTTATTGATGCCCTTTCTGAATTGTCAAGAACGCTGATATATCCTCATTGATTTTTAAAGGGGAGCTCGTCACTATGATGGCTAATAGCTACAAATGGCCTTTGGTGCATGGCTTCAGTCTGGGAGAGAGAGAGAACCAGGGGGTGTGGCTTCAGTCTGGTTGACAGCGATGGGAAGTGTACAAATATGATGTGTGTGTGTGTCTGTGTGTGTGTCTGTTTCTGTCTGCAAATATGAAGCAGCATATAGTTGAGTCACACACCTACAATTAGTTTGTCACCCTTTAAATGTAGTACATTGATATTTGTGGTGGGTAATGTGTGATGTGTCATTGTGGTGCACACTGTCATTACCACTTACACCAACACTAGAGCCATCATCACAACTATTACTACCTCCACCATCACCCCTTTCACCACAACCTCCACAACCATACCCTCCTCCACCACCACTTGCACCAACACCATCACCCCATCCACCACTACTAACAACACTACCACCTCCAACATCACCCCCACCCCCACCTCCAATAACAATACCAGCACATCCACCACCTCCACCACCATAACCTACACCCCTAACATCATCACCACCCCCACCATCACCACCTCTACCACTACCATCACCACTTCCCAGCCTGTTGTCCAACCTAAACGACAGAATAGGTTGTTTGTCAATATGAACCAAAACAAAACATATGAGCATTCGCTGGTCCAGCGCCCACTATCTACTGGTCGGAGAAAACAGCAATACGTCACGAATACCAAGGTTCTGTCTGCCAAAACTAAATGGATGACATTGTTTTATTCTCAGTAGAAAATACACCATTTAAAATGTGATTTCATAGCATTTTTAGCGAGAAATCGTCTCGCATTTTCAATGAACTTAAAGTTCATTCGTTCAGTGAATGTATATGATGTTTAGTTTGTTAATTCGTTTTCAAATGTTGCCATGGTGATTGATATGGACGCTGCTACCCCTGAAACCACACAGCTTTCATGTTATTTGTATCATCATGTCTTTGCCCTTGCCTAATGTCATCCCTGTGTCAAAATCTACGTTTATTTTTAAAGGACAGATCAGTTACATTAAATAACACTTAACATAACAGCTCAGATGACTACATAATGCAAAGACAATAATTCAAACAATGCTGCGTGGTTTCAGGGGTAGAAGTGTCCATATCAATCACTGTGGCAGTGATAGAAAACGTTGCATTAACTAACAAACCAAACATCATATACATTCACTGAATGAAGATTATGAAAATTAAATGCACATTTCAAAATGCATTTTAATGCCTAAACTATCTTAAAATGTTGCATTTTCCACTGAGAATAAAATTAATGTAATCCATTTTGTTTTGGCAGTTGATCACGTTGCCAACTCCACTACCCCACCACCATCCCCACCTTCACCATCCCCACCACCACCCCCTTTTTTCCCACCACGTCCCAGCATTTGTTCTTGCCACTGATATGACCTTGTCAGTTCGACCCGTACATATTACCATGGAGACAGCATCCCCCCCCCCCTCCCACACACACAACTATGACTGTGTGTTGAGTAGAGAGAGTGAGAGTGAGAGAGAGAGAGAGAGAGAGAGAGAGAGAGAGAGAGAGAGAGAGAGAGAGAGAGAGAGAGAGAGAGAGAGAGAGAGAGAGAGAGAGAGAGAGAGAGAGAGAGAGAGAGAGAGAGAGAGAGAGAGAGAGAGAGAGAGAGAGAGAGAGAAAGAGAGAGATGTCCAAGAGCAAGCAATTGAATGTGCTTAGATGCAAAGCTAGAAGATGTTTCACCTTATTATTTTGGGCTTTAACTAAGCTCCATGTAAAATATATACCAATGTACACAGAGTATCTTAATGTACAACAATAACATCCCCACTGTGTATGAAAGAAAGCTGTTTCAGACAACTCAATTTAAGCTTCCCCTTCAAATGCACATTGGCATGGTGGACTGATAAATCATGTCCATACGACCTACATACTGACGAAACACAATTAGTCCTTAACATCACGGGATTTACACCACACATTACAAATAATGTGTGGTTAGAAAGGTCAGTTGTTGAGTGGGAGGGGTAACTTTTATCCTTTCCCTTCATTGTTACACGGCCCGATGAAAAACCACCATTCTAGAGACAAGTCGTAATGTTTGTGTTTTAAGATGCGTGTGGCTACCCTTGGCCACGTCGATATCGTAATGGATTTCACAGGCTATTACATCAGCAGAGAGGTCCCGAGACCATGCTCCCTCTGCAGTACACAGTGATTAAACTATTAATTACTGGAAAGGTCACACATTATCGGTAATTTTCCCGGGGATGAAAAATGGATCTCAAATGACTTGGGCGAACTGTGGTTGACCCCCTGTCTGTCTGTGAGCAAGAGACAGTGATTGGATGGCAAAGTGGCTGAACTGATTGCTGATTGTTACTGTTAGTTAATGTTCATGCTACTCCGCCCCACTTAATACTTTGGTTTTTCTGTCAAGGTTTCTGTTACAGCTTTAATTTCCTTTTCAGTATCCTACAGTCTTTATATGGATCTAAAGGACTAATAGGGGCAAAGTAACATGGAGGAAAAAGGGGTGTAAAATTGGTCTACATATGTAAATCAATACATATTGTAAATCAAATCAATCAATATCGCGCATCCAAGAATAGCACAAATGCACTCTGGGATTGGAATTGAATTGGCTCAGTCCTTTTCTGTGCTTTTCCTGTCGAGGTGGAGCAGGACGTAAACAGGAAGTTCAGCTGGGTGATTCAATAACAGGAAGTGACTCGGGTTTCGGAGAAAAGGCTGTTCACTGGTCCTAGGTTGTATTCCAGAGAGGCATTCGTCAATCACACGGCGGGAGACAGGGCCTGTCACAAGCACCAACTACTAGCACTCTGCTCTGGCCTGGGGCTTACATCACAAATCAAAGTGCATGCATAATGTCTTGGGGAACTTATTCTAAATAGAATTCCATGAGATTTTCATGTTTGTCACATGCTTAATTAATAATAATATGTATAATAATGTACTCCATTTGCTTTATTTTATTCAAAATAAAACTCAAACACAATGCATCTGAGGCTCTTACAATGGCATCCATTATGTGGTTTGTAACATTCAATATACCGTATTAAACCTGAAAGCGAAAGTGCACTGTCCGCACTCACTCTTACGCACACGTGAATCTCGACTAAAACACACAGCAGAGAGAGAGAGAACACATTCCAGGTGAACCTCATTGATTCTCGGTCACAGCACATGATGAATGTGTGGATGTTGAACCTGCTATCTGTAATGTCTGGTCCACATGGCAACAACAACAACAACAACAGCAGCAGCAACAACTTAAGGGTTCTTTAGGGAGGGATGGGCGGTGACTGACTGAATTAGGGGGATTTTATGAATGAATCAATTAGGTCATTGCAGATGTGTTAGTGTCTGGTAATAAATTAGTGCAGATCAGACACAACCTATGTGAAGGATTTTCAGACTCACTCAAGAAGCATACTAGAATGATCTTTAACTGCTAGCTTAATGTTCAGGGTATGACTTCATGCAGTGCTACCGTTGCACAGAGCACCCTGCATGTACTGACTGTTGTCCTTTTGTGTTCTTATCTTTCCCTGAATCAACAAAAGCGAAATATGTACGGTGTACGCTGTACACTCATGCATTGAACGCAGGATACAGGGTCACCACTGTATATCAACTTTGTAAAACAAAACATATTGGGAACATCCACAATGACTAAAGTTGTATATATTCAGAAAGACTGTAATGTGTGTGTGTGTGTGTGTGTGTGTGTGTGCACGCACATGAGAGAGACCAGTTTTATGAATGAACCTTTCACTGGTGCTGAATGTCAACAGTGGGGTCAAATGAGGCTGTGGTTCGTTGACCTCGGCTCCACTGCTAATGAAGGGCATCCCAGAACAGCCATTGTGAAAGGAAAAGGACAATAAGAAATGGGAGGCAAAGGCACAGAATGTGAGAGAGAGAGAGAGAGAGAGAGAGAGAGAGAGAGAGAGAGAGAGAGAGAGAGAGAGAGAGAGAGAGAGAGAGAGAGAGAGAGAGAGAGAGAGAGAGAGAGAGAGAGAGAGAGAGAGAGAGAGAGAGAGAGAGAAGCCAGGATAGGGCAATGATTTGGACTTAGAGATTGTTGAGACATGAAGCTGACATCTGTCATCTAAATATCTATCATATATGACCACCATATAAACTGTTTTTTGTTTAGTTTCCTCCATTTAAAAAACTACGTCATCCGTCTACCAAAGTTTGTTGAACTGCTGGCCAATGTAAAACTTAGGAAATCCATGAAAATCACGGGCTTCCAATATTCTGTCACGATAACAACTAAGAAGGACGAATCTCATTAAAAGAGACTTCTGAAAAAATACATTCGTCCACTTTAACTGTCAAAAACAAACATCAGGGAGGTTGTATCCATGTCTCCTACGAGAAAGGCACACACACATACAATTTCACATGCCTTGTTTGTGCTTTCACGCACAGACGCAAACATTTACTTAGACACACACACACAAAAGTTTAATCTTCTAATTTGTTATGACTCTGGGCATATTTTCATCTCCCCAGGTGTGAATTATTTGGTGAACTATGCAAAGTGAGATAAATTAGCATGAAGAACAGAATCTGGCCGAGGAGCGCCAGAATTATAATTATGGAATAAGTTATATCATATAAAATCATGAAGATTACTATGCTGGGAAGTTAAGTTGAAAATTATGTGTCACGCATACCTTCAACCCTCTAAATATGCAAATGCTAATCAAAACAATCCAGCTCTTTTAATATCTAATTGAATTTTTTGTTAACTCATAAACGGACGTTGTAAGTCAGGGCTAATTAGGTTGTTATAAACTGCCGCTAAGGCAAAATGTAAGTTGTGCCTTGTAAAAGAGAACTAATAATAATTAGCTGATTTCAAAGCAAAGCTTGGCCACATGTAGGTTATCCTTGGTTTGGCATGATGGCTGTTAGCACAGACGCTAGCACCAGCAAGTGTATTTTCTGTATTCACACAGATTCTCTCTGGTTGCTCTGGTTTCCTCACATCTCCAAAGACGTGCTTATTAGGGGGAATTTACAGTGTCCTGCTAGAGCCCACCCTGGGGAAATGAGGGTTGAATAAACATACATAATTGTGGAAAGATTAATATGGCCTCATCATGAATCATCCCTGAATGCTGCAAATAATGTATTTAATTGCAAATAATTTGAATATTATATTTATATTATTATGTGTTATTTTAAGCTTTGGGAGGAGGGCTCATAATGGTGTCTATATGAATGCTGTACATGTGTTGCCCATATGAATAAAGATCTAGATGGAAATTATGGCAGCATTACAAAACCAACAAATCCAACAGACAGACAAACACTACCGTAACCACCAAAAATTACTTCGAGCAGAATTAAAGATGCCGTGGTAAGATTTAAGGGTTATCATTTTAGTGATTGAAATCATCTGTGAGAGTATCTGTTCTGGTTGACTGCACCTCACTCTGTATGAGACATCTTTGGTATTAGCTAATTTCTGACCAATCAGTGCATCGTTTCCCAGATTTGTTTGGGGCATCCATCTTGCTTGTCAATCCCATTTGCTCACACAGTGTTATCATAGCTCCACCACAGGTGCGTGAATTTAACACTTTCCAGTTGCAGAGAAATGTAGGGAGGTAGGGAGGAGTGAGGGAGGGGTGTTTTCTTTCCATGTTTATTTTCAAAAATCTTGCTATCTTCTGCTCTTTTCTGCTCTCGATCCATTACGCTTCCCTATCTATCAAACCCTATTGACATTGAATATAAGACAATGGAATTAATTTATTCATGAAGTGAATGAAGTTGAGGTTGCAGCACATCCTTCTCTGATGTCAATGATGAGAAATGTTCACTAACCGTTTCCTCTCTTGTAAGACTCACTTGCTCACATGGGTTCCTATTCCTTCAATGCTGTTTGATGAATCTCATCCCTAGATATTTGAGTACATTATTGTTACACTGAGATGAAACACTTGCCCAGATTAGAGCAGGGTTGTATGACCTGCGAGTGGAAGAGAGTTCATTAATGATGATTTATGATTAATTTCACAGATGGAGCAATGACTATTTTTAGCGACTCGATTTCTTTAACATTTCAAATTCCCAAGTGCAATACTAAGAACGAAAACTGTGATATTTAAAAGATCCCCAGCAGCCAAAGACAAAACCGTTACCTCAAAACAAAGTAGCCAGGTAGCCAGTTTGATCTGTCAGACTTAGAATCGTACCCTAAAGTGCTCATGGCCTTCATTCATTCATTCATGCAATGCATCAAAGTTATCGTTGGGTGGTTTTTAAGTATGTATGTGTTGGTCGTCAAATCACAAAGAGGGTCCACCCACTCTCCCTAGAGACCGATAGGAAGCAACAGTCTGATGTATTGCTTGTGTGATTGACTATGTAATGCAACGTAAGCATCGAGCTTCTTAGGAAGTGTACACGTATGCCCGATGGAAGTATTTGAAAACCAGGAAAATACATCCAACATGAGTGTGCCAGTGCTCAATGAATGTTGATTGTCCAGTGAAATGGCCCATTGCGTGTAGCACAATGTGTCCAATTGTTACTGTCTGGTAGGGGCGTAGCACGACACTAGCAGCGTCACCATCACAGAGAGCTGAACCACGATCCAACAGCACAGTGGAGCACATGAAAAGCTGATGTTAGTTAGAGTCAAGTCGACTTTGTCATGAAGTTCTGGTTTTATACAGACAATGAGAATGATTATATCAACTTAAACGATAAATTAATCAAAACTATTGTTACCACTAAACTCCAACTCAGTTGCTATAAATGAATCCCTAGGGTTATAATCCCATTGCTCTAGGAAGCAAAAGGTTTGAGCTGCAAAAACTAGTTTCATCTTGACGTTACCAACAGGCTCTGTCATGAGCACGTCAACGTGGACTACATAACCAGCTTCACCAGCTGTTCTCTACCCTAGGGTTCAAATGTCACACTGTCACTGTGATTACCCAATCCTGTTCCAAATATCCCGCTGAAAAGTTGCGAGCAGCTTCAGCTATTATGCACTTCACTATGGGTGTCCAACTTCCCTTAACCCCCAACCCCCCTCCCGTTTTCGATAATCCTAATCACATAAACCCACTGAAATCTTAAGTCTAGATGGACGTGGAAGTGAGATTCACTCAATTGTCTTGCATCTCTTCCTGGTACTCTGGTACTTGTTTGACATTTATTATGGAGCAGCATCTTTTTCCCAGGCCACCAGTGTTGGATTGGTATGCTGTGTCTTTTGAATGCAGCACATTTCCCCACAGCCTCTGCACTGTGTCAGGTTCTCCTGTCCTCTCCTGGTGAGGAAGTGTTGATGCTGTGAGTCATGTAACTGGATGTATTTGTGTGTGTGTGTGTGTGTGTGTGTGTGTGTGTGTGTGTGTGTGTGTGTGTGTGTGTGTGTGTGTGTGTGTGTGTGTGTGTGTGTGTGTGTGTGTGTGTGTGTATGAGTGAGTGTGTATGTACAGAGACTGTCCCAGCCATAATAATACACCTACGGCATTTCCTCTGCACCAGAGCCTTACACATGCAATAGCAATAGCGATAGCTACAGAGGATGGTTGTCGATTACCCAGACCTACCTTTCTTTTGGTTCCAGAAAGACCCATGCTATTTTTGTTAAGTTAAAATAAGCACATGAAGACATCAAGGTTACGTGAATGTATTTACTCAAAGAGACATCTCCACGATTGTATCGACTACAGCCAGAAAACGGAGTAACCGCTGAGGTCTTATTAAACCACTGAACACCCACGTGTTTGATGCGGTGCCAAGGGGCTGAGGCGAGTAGATAGCCTGCATCACAGCAACACAGCACAGGACCTGATGGCTGCTAGTGCTAGTGTTGTCAGGACGCGGCTCAGGTCATTATATAGGTCAAGAACAAGGATGCTGGCCGCTGCAGCACGGGTGAGAGAGAGAGAGAGAGGGAGAAGGAGAGAGAAAGAGAGAGAAGGGAGAGAGAGAGAGAGAAGGAAGAGAGGCAGGGATAAATGGGTGAGCGATGCAGAGAGAGAGAGAGACAGAAGAAGTAGGATGAGAGAGAGAGAGTAGAAGGATAGAGAGAGGAAGCCAGGGATGAGCCAGTAGTATTAAACCATAGTATTAGCTGGCTCAGAGCATGAGGTGGAGTTGAGCTAATTACAGTTTTGCAGCGTTAAAGAGTCCAGTGTTTTCAACTGGCCACCAACGCATTGCACTCAAACACAACCTCCCATATCTCCACACACACACACACACACACACACACACACACACACACACACACACACACACACACACACACACACACACACACACACACACACACACACACACACACACACACACACACACACACACACACACACACACACACACACACACACATTGCTACACGGGTTTGACACTGGGTTTTTTAAGTCTACACCAATATTCTCATCCCAACAGTATTTGTCATCATGACAAATCAAATGAGATAACCTCCAGAGGCCGTTTCCTCCTCAAGTCAATTCCACCATGATGCATAGAAATAGCTTTGCTATTTCTGGCATGTGGTTGAAAAAAAGAAAAGTGGTTAGCCACTGGCACAGGCACGAGGAGGACCTAGACAGCCTTTGTCATCATTCTCTCCTCTTTAGACCCCTTCCCATGTCCTGCTGTTCTTTTCTCCACTCATTTGTCTTGGTACATCTATCACTTGCCTTCATCTCAACTATCCTGTCTACTCTCACCCCCTTTTCTCTATTATCTTCTCTTAACACCTCTCTCTGTTGTCCTCTCATTTCCTCCCCTCCTCTTATTTACCTTCCTCTCCATTCCTCTCCCACATCCTCCTTTTCTCATCTCTTCTGGCCTCTCCTCTCCTCATCACTCCTCTCATCCCCGCCTCCTCCTCTCCTCATCACTCCTCTCGTCCCTACTTCCTCCTCTCCTCATCTCTCGTCTCATCCCTCTCCTTTCCTCCTGACTTCTCCTCTCCCCATCTCTCCTCTCCTCTCTCATTACTCTCACTCTCTCCTCCCTCACACTCCCCATCTTGTCTCCTCTTGTCTCCTCTCCTCTCCTTGTTGAGTACCAGTTCCACTTCCACTGACAGCTGCAGCGGTGTTCAATTAGGTCAGCAGTTGGCCTATTTAAAGTGCAAGGATATGCGGGCCCTAGATTTGCTATGTCACTTAAAAAAAAGGAAAAGATCAAAGACGACGATAACTTGCAGACATGAAATGGGCACAATGTACCCAATAGGCTAAAAGCCCTGTAACATGGTGGAGGGGGGGGGGGGGGGGGGGGGGGGGGGGGGGAGTCGAGAGTGTATTGGACAAGCCGTGCTTTGGTTGTACTCAAAGCAAGGTCAAATGAGGCATGCTGTTCAATTTGTATGGACTCTCTTGTGGGCCTCAATTGTAGGTCAACCTAGTGCATTGCGGTCCGTATAGTAGACCTGCAGTTTGGACAGACAGCAGCGTGTGCAGCGTGTACATCATAAGAAATTACATTGATATTTACTAGTTCTGAATAAGGAATAATGTATTCATAGTACATATGTTATTTCATACATATATAATCATTCAGAGATTAATTCAGATGTATGTATTTTCCCTTCACTAGGTGAAGAGCTAGAGTTGTGTGTGTTTGCAATCTAGGGAGCTTCTTCTGAAGAGAAGTTGGGGTTGTAACCTTTTGCTAGATGGGCAGAAAACTGGCTTGCGGTGTTTAATAAATGATGTGGTCCAGTGCAGACATGATTCACCACTGAACATCAAGATAGGTCAGGCAATAAAGATGAACAGGGATTCACACCAACACCTGAGCTGGATCATTTATTAGTATTGCTCAAGAATTACTGCTGACGTTGGGGTTCGAACCAAAAATCTTTTGGTTGGGAGTCAACACCCTAGACACTAGACTATAATATCCTCCTGCCCCCAACATTTAATTAGTGAAGTTAATTAAGTTAAATTAATTCAGATGTTTAAATAAATAAATGAGTGAACTTCAAACTGCAACTCAAAAGGAAGCTGCTATAGGATAAACAGATATAATTACAACACCGATTATATTTGCAATGCCAACAGAATGTTGAGTAGCCCCAAAGTACAAGCTCAACAGACAAATGATTCCATCAAATAAACTAAGTCCACTGCAAGCCAGTTTATTGTATTACTCCACTTAATGGAAATTCCATTGTACCACACATTTACTCAAGGGCTAAACATTTGGCTCACTAATTCACTCTTTTTTATTACTATTACACTGTAACTTTAAGCAGTGCATTTTTTTCTTTGGTGCCCGGAACTAAATAATAATGTTTCACTAAGCAAGTCCAGATGATAGTCTAATGTCTCTACATATGGTTTCACTTCATTGGTGCACTGCTAGGGGGTCAAAGACAGAAACACACATAGCTAGATACAGCGCTCAGGGGCCTGAGCAGTCAAGAACAACAGTGGACCCTTGAAAACTATTACTTTTAAAGCTTCTTTAATGCACTGAGCGAAAGAGTTCAGTTATGCACACAAAACAAATTAGACAGTCATTTGCAAACTGTATAGATAGTTATTACTGCACACAAAGGCACAACACACATATTAAAAGGACATTACCAGTCTGGGCAGGGTTTTGGGCAGAGTTTTCCCGGTGGGGCCCTTTGACAATTGGGGTCGATGCAATGCAAAATATAAATAATCCCAGCCCCCGCTTAAATAAGAATAACCAAGTGCTGTGGGTCCGACTCTCTGAGGCGAGTGGGCTCCCGGGCCGCTGCAGTTGGGTCCGGGTGGACAATATTATATATTTTTTATTAGCAATAATATAACCTTGTATATAATCGTAAGATGAGCGGCCCCAGGCTCGGTTAGAAAAGTGCAGTGTGCGTTGGAATCTGACCGCGGCCGTACGCAGACAATGCAGAGTGCACTGAGCTAGACCAAACCGTAGAAGCGATGGCACGCTATACTACTGTGGGTTCAAGCACTCCTAGTTTTCCAATCGGCCCACATCGTTTTGGATGTGAGCTAAATACTTCGTAAATTGCCTTTCATCATCATAAGATATGGTAAGGACATCAGTGGCATCAGTAGGTCATTAACGGCTCTGATGCAATCATTTTTATCGGCCACCCTACTGCCATCCAATAAATATTTAAATTGAACCAATAGGCCTACAAATAATTAGTGTGGGTTACTTGAACATAACCATTAACAGATTCAGTCGATTTACGTTCAACAGAAAAATAGCATATCATACAACCTGTTGAGGTTGCTGGTCTGGGTCAAAAGGTCCCAGGCCATTTTTGGGTCCCAGTCCATCCCTGGGTCTGGGTGATCAAAACATCCAAACCGTCTTTTCTGGCTTCACTAAAACATCCTTTATCAATATAATTTGTCAAAATGATTTTTCGAATTTATGTGCAATAGTCAGAAGATAGTTTGTGGACAACATAACAATGAATCCTCATACAAATACTCTTATCACAAAGATCAAAGTGCTATAGTGCCACGTTTACATTCAAGGAAGTAACGCACACGATAAATGCTCTCCGGCAGAATGGTACAGGGAAGTCATTTTCACCAATTGTATTGGTAACAGATGTTTTAGTAACTCCAGTAGTGGAGTCGCTACAAATATTCCGAAAATATACTGATTTGGGTTACAATGGGTTAACCCTAACCCAAATCCTCTGAACTGGACCTCTCATACTCTCTTTGTCAGCCTGTCACAGACATTAAACAATGCTTATCTCTATTGAGGAGACAAGGGGTTGATGCCACGGCTTCTTAGAGCTAAGATAAGATGATGCACTGCTACTGAGAGATTCTCAGAGATCACAATTAGTTGTGTTTGCATGAAGCCTATTATACAGCATGGTGACGGGGAACAATGTCAAGTGAACTAAAGGTTAATGAATGGAGCCCGTCTGGTAACGTGACGGGCTCCCATTTAGATGCCATCTTGGTAAGGTCATCCTGGCCGCCATCTTGACAGTGAGGTAATTTGTTTGCTTGTGTAAAATAACTTTGTTCCTAAAAAAGTCAAAGACAAATGTTAAAGTTTCAACCTGATTCTGTTTCATAATTCGGTGAACTTGAAGTTGTACACCTGTACTTTTTAGACATGTGTACAGATTGGAAGGCCTTCCAATCTTTGAAATAACATTATCTTCAAGAGCCAGTGAACCCACTGTTTCAGCTGCAATTCGAACACTATGAGATAAAGAAAAAAGGTGTTTTGGGCTGATAGTTCTAGGAAGTGCCGTGTTATGACCCACGGCAACTTTGTGATACTTTTTTTGTATCGCCGTTGTGTATGAGCGTTGTAATGAGCGATGTCTATATGAAATGCTCCACACATCCGCACATCCACCCCCACCGTGGCGTTATACTATAAGGGTCCGAGAAGCTTAACCCTCTCTCGGACGTCACAGTCAACCACTTCCCAAGCAGAGCTCCACACATACACATTCACTGCGCCAATGGTGTCGTACTTACAGGCACCTCAGCGTCACGAAAATACCGTTACCGGCATTTTGATTCAGAGTGGAACGTTCACGTAGTGTTTTGGGGATGCTGGCAAACATGTTACGTGTAGGTAAAGCCACATACAGTAAACTTTCATTAGTATCCCTCAACCACTTAAGAAAGAGATTGGATTTCTTCTGTAGATAAAGTGGGAAAGAAGCTTAATCACTAAACAGGGAATTCTGTAGAGACTCAAGCATAAGCAAAATGCTAAATATGATTGCTACCCCGTTGAGTGAATATAAAAAGGCCTTATATGCCTTCAGAAATGTTAGATGGCTCAGGGCTTTGGAGACCTCAGTATAATGCCAGCCAATACAGCAAAGGTTTGTTTCTACTGTGCTGAAATAGAGAGCCAGCAAGAGTAATTCCACAACTCAAATGTTTGGGTATTATCAATAGGTAAGACTTATTGGGGGGCCAGGGGGGCTTGTCCCCCCGGATAAAATGCCCCCCCTGTAGATTCACCAGGAGAACACTTGAGGGGCTCTTTTAATTTACAAATGAGATTCAAAATATATATTCAATATTAAAAAAGTGCATGACTTGTTTTGTCAGAATATTCTATATATATGTGTATTACAAATGTAACCAACCCATGGTGAATTATAATTTTTTCGCAAGAAGTAACCTACATTAATTATCATTTGTCCCCTAGTAGGCGCAAAACAAGCGGGTGCAAGCCATATGATTCACCCTATTCTATATAAAGTATTGGTTCCAGGACCATATTGCATTAAAATGTAAACGTTTTAGCAAGTATTTCTTGGAGGTATCACAACTTAATATTGGATTCTATAAATAGGTAGATAAATACAAATATATACAAAATTGGGCTTAAAATAAGGTAAACATAAAATTGTACTTGTCATTCTTCTGCTTTACACGGCCTGTTGTACGTTCATTAAAGGGCATGTAAATGTAGGGAAATTACGTTACTTCTGTCAGAAATTACACGTCATAGATTTAACCATTTGTTTGCATGAAATGGTAATATAGTTATACTAGTTTGGCAGTATGGTTCCACTCTTTTATGGTGCTCCCTGCTGTAAGATTTAAAGCATGACATACAGATGTCAGATACAGAATACCAACAGCATACCAACATTTGACAACAGGGACCACTATACAATCCCCCATGGGGTACATCAGATATCTCAACCCATTGTGTAGGTTACATACAATACAGAGCAGAACCAAGCAGGTGGAGGCTGGGGTGGTGGTGGGCAAATTTCAGCTCAGCACACTTAACTTCGCAGAGTGTGTGTGTGAGATGGAAGGTCTTGAATTGACCTTCTATCGGTGTATGTGCGTTTGATTGGATCGTGTTGGCTGTCAGCTGATTGGCGGCGCATGACTAGTGTCCAACCAGAACTAGCTACACCGAAACTGTGAGAAATGTATCTGGGGACGAATCCCCAGTCCCCATGTTGTAGGGGGGTTGGCAGTGGTAATTGCATTATTAAATGACGCTCAAACGGTAGATTAGCTGTGTAGGGTTTAACTTTATAGAACAACAAGATCTCCAGTGCTGGTGAAGACTTATTCAAGTGCCCTTCATGACGACTTTGCATATACTGAAGTAAACCAGCTGAGGTTGACGAAGAAATGATTGCATCCTGAAAGAACAGCCCCACGCTAAAACGGTTTGACATTGGGAATATGGATAATGCATTATTAGCATATTCTTCTTCCCAAATCTCCTTTTTATTCTTACATTCATTCATTCAAAGACACACTTTTCAAAAAATGACAAATACAGCTATTAATATCTATCCATGTTTTTTGGGATAATGAGGTAGTTACTCTTCAAAAGTAACAGCTTCTTGATAGTATATTTTTGAATCCAGAACAAGTCAGATTGCTCCAAAGTGTAGCCAATCACCACACAGCAGGAGGATCATCTTTTTAGTGTGTGAGCAGACAGGTGTAGGCGTATGTTTGCCGTTTCTGAAAATCATTATAATCTGACATTTCTCCTAGTCTTCCTTACGCTCAAGAGTTCTTTGAAGCTATGTCAGTGTGGTTTTCATGACGATGAGGTGGTAGCTCAATTCTTGTCTTGCCACATTCATTTTTTTCCAATGTTTTACTTATTTTAATCTATTAGCTGTATCATAATAATGACTACTGTGTAATCATGATTTCTAATACAGTGAATAGGTTAGCCTGACAAGGTCAGTGTTGGTATGTTATTGTAATTAAATACTGAAATAAAATAATCAAAGAAAGAATCTCAGCATCTGATATACGAATGTATGATTCGTTTCTGAAACAAAACTATGAAAAATAAAATCCTATTGAAATATCTGTAAACAAAACCACTCACCCAATCCTCCGACGTAGCTCTGACCAAATGTCAATCTTCACAGAAAGTAAAATATGCAAACAGGAAAGTTAAAGATGCAAACAAGCGTGGCCAACCGAGATAGTATGATTATTTACAGCCGTGGCACTGCTGCTGCACCGCGGAGACAAGGGCTCTATTTCTTTATTGCTTTCTCTACCCCTAACCAACACGCACAGATCAATTAAGTGCAACGCGTCTATTTCTAGTTCTCACGAGACACACACACGGACACTCACGCGCACTCAGACACACTTACACTGCAGTTGAAGCGTAAATATGAAAGGTAGGAAACGTGTTTCCTTGCCTGTCAGGCGTTTTGCAAGATAAAACAAGTCGATGTGTCACTCTTTTTTTAAACCACGGAACGGGCTGATAAGGGTGGAGAAATGTTACCTTAGGTAGGAAAGCAAACAGCAAAATATCTATCGTATATTGGGGGAAATTGTTTCTGGGTAAACGTAGGCCATAGGCCATATATAAAATCTGTCCAAACCGTTTACATTGATTGCTGGTCAGTCACTCCTTTACAAGCTTACATCTAAGCTTGTAAACGCAAAACTATTTACTATTACTATTAATTCATTTAGCTGACAATTTTATACAACGCAACTTGCAGTGAACTATTTGATATGCATGCAATGGATGATCAGGTTGGGGTTAGGTTTGCTCAAGCATGCATATCTTGGACCTTGGGGTTCAAACTCACAACCTTTCTGCTGGGAGTCAAAACCTCTAGACTATTGTGCCAAATAACATGGGATTTATTCAAATACATCAACTGTTGGTCAGTCAGTCTGCCTATCTGTCTTACTATGTCCAAGCACACAAACACCGGCAATACGGTGACACAAACCATCTGTGTTTGTACCTGTGTTCCCCCAAGTGCTGGCATGTGCTATTTTGCTCATTTGTTTGTTGGCATGGGAGTGTGTTGGCGGGCCTCGCGTCCACACTACTCCACATGTTCTCCCTCGCTGATCCCGCTGTGTCTCAGGGATCAAAGCCATCACAGACTCTTCAGAAACACTTTACAATAAGGGTACCTTCATTAACCATGAATTAACATTAGTTAATGCAGTTATAAGGATTCACAAACAATTAACCAACAGTTAATTATCTGTTAACTTATGGTCTAATAATCATTTATTATTGGTGTTCTTGTTGAGTATTGGTGTTCATGTTAACTAAAGTAATGGTGTTAATGTTAACTTGAACTCTCGTCATCTATGGAGTTCAAATACTGATCTACACTGTGAATGAGGAACTTGACATTGCTGCGGCAGCTCTGTATCAGCCAATCTCTTTGTCAGAAGAGACATACACGCTCACTAACACACACACACACACACACACACACACACACACACACACACACACACACACACAAACACACACTTACAAACACACACTCACAAACACACACTAGGTAACCTCCATGAGAGAAGTCCAGATTGCATGATGCATACATGTGATGTATGTGTACACAGCTACATACATGCGCGATTGTTGGAATTGACTAATGGCTTACGGGAAAATGAGATGTTCACACAGCCTAGTGGTTTGAAGTATGTTGATGTTCATAGTGTGCCACGTGAATGCAAGCAGTCAAACATTGTGGCAGCATGCAGGTCTGAATAAAAATTAAAAATAGCATGTGCACCTGTACGTGGGATTATGTGTTTGTACGTGTGTGTGTACATGTCTGTGATTGTGTGTGTGCACACGCCCACACACATGTATGTGTGTGTCTCTGTCTGTCTATGTGTGTGTGTGTGTGTGTGTGTGTGTGTGTGTGTGTGTGTGTGTGTGTGTGTGTGTGTGTGTGTGTGTGTGTGTGTGTGTGTGTGTGTGTGTGTGTGTGTGTGTGTGTGTGTGTGTGTGTGTGTGTGTGTGTGTGTGTACAAGCACGCCTGTGTCTTTTGGTTTGGCTACGTCGCTCTATTGAAGTCTCCTTTGACGTGTGTGTGTGAGTGTGTGTGGTGTGTACACCTGTGCGGTGACCTTTTCCTTCTTTCTGCTTGTTTTTTCCCTCCCAATTCTATGTCCCTCTGCCTGGTGCCCTGATGGAGAGACTGACAGCTCTGTCTCTCCTCCTCAACACACTGATTGGCAGATTCCCTTCCTTTATAGTTAGCAATGTGGTGAGAGACAGAAAGGCTATGCTGAGAAGGAGGGGAAGGGAGGGAGGGGAGGATGGGGGGAGGGAGGGAGGGGAGGATGGGGGAGGGAGGGAGGGAGGATGGGGGGGAGGGAGGGAGGGGAAGGAATGGAGGGAATGGAGGGAGGGGAAGGAATGGAGGGAATGGAGGAGGCAAGCAGGGGAGGAGGGCAATAGGGGAGGAGGCAAAGAGGGGAGGAGGCAAGGAGGGGAGGAGGCAAGGAGGGGAGGAGGCAAGGAGGGGAGGAGGCAAGGAGGGGAGGAGGCAAGGAGGGGAGGAGAGGAGGGATAGAGACCATTGAGAGAAAGAGAGAGAAGGTTGTGCATCCTAATGCTGGAGACCACAGTGTGTGACTGGGCCTTGTTGCTGGGTGGGCTTGGCATCAAAACGAAGGAAGTGACAGAGAGACACAGAGATGCAGAGGTGGGGTCGGAAATGGTTTGTATTTTGTTACTATTTATATATATTTTATTCAAACATTAAAATTATCCTTATCTTTTTTTGTGTTCACTTCCCCGAGAGGCATGCATAAATGAGGGCATGCAATTCGTCACGTCTCTCTATTTGGGTTCCAAGGTTTGACTGAGCAGCAGAGAGCAACACGAGGTGTGAAAGAGGCCAAATGCAGAGAGACAGAAAGCTGCAGACTAGTCTCACCTCGGTATCAATGTTATGCACCATCTCGTTGCCTCTCTTTCTTGTCCTAATCCCAAAAGCCCCCGCTCCCCTGAGAATCCCTCTCGGTGGATTTAGAAGATCAATTGACTCGAGACAGAAAATGTCCTCCTACAATGTTTCACTGTATATACTTTAGCTTGACAATCAAACACAAACGTGAAAGGCACAAACACACTCGCATGCATGCAAGCACCCCCCCCCCCCCCCCCCCCCCCCACACACACACACACACTCCTACACATACATACAAACAAACACACATGCACACACCAATATTAAACTAACCGTTTGGGTATTTCACACCCCAATTGATGCCCTATCAGTTATGCACAGTGTATCGGGCTGAAGCCCATTAATCAATACAGAGACAACAGATCGTTTCTACACGAAGCGCGATAACCCAAAGATGAAAGAAAAAAGATAGAAAGAAATAGCCAAACAACGGCCCTCTAGGTCAGCACAATAAAAGTAAGCTATTGTTGTATTGGGTGGTGAACCCAGGTCTCCAAAGTCCTGAGCCATATGACCTTTCTGAAGGCATATTTGGCCTTCAGTATTGAATGCTATGGATTAACAACAAGGCTCCAGACAAAAGCAACAAACTGGCGAGTTGTTCATAAATGGGAATTGTGTGTCCATTGCCATGTATTTTCCCTCCTTATTAATAGCTGAATGTTGAGTTTGTTGCTGCCTTGAAATATGTTTTGGACCATAGGTGTGTGTTTTGCATAACACTATATGATCATTAGCTAAGGTTCAAATAAACACAGCTAAATTGGAAGAAAATAAATATGTAGCTTTAAAAACACTGGTGAAAACATGATTAGTTGGTGCACATCCTACCAGGTGAGCACAACCTAATACCTGAATATGCTGTATAATCTGGGTTTCTCAGAACAGAATACTAGGCAGAACTAGATCATTTCTACCCTTCCTAAGTGGGAATCATCCACCACTTGGCATGACAAAACATAAACACACAATGACTATTTTAAATTAGGCTTGTGTGTGAATACTATCATATTAACGCTCTCACAATAACGAGTCACACTGCATGTCTCACTCCACCGTAAAATCAATGACATTGTTGTATGGTGTGCTGCATTGTTTCTCATAGTTTTGTGGAAATAGAAAGCCCCGTAGTCTCAGCTCTACAGCTCCACAGCCCATCATGACAACAAAAGCTTCCTTTGCTTTGTGAGGCTCTGTCTGTCTCTGTCCCTTTCTCTGCCAGCTCGAACTGCAGCCAACCTGCAGCTCGAGGTGAAAAAGCCACAGCTCTGGTGACTCCTGGCTGCAGGGCAAACAGGCGTTGGTGGGGGGTAGACGGGCAGTGGTTTTTAATTGGAATGGATATGCCTGGGTGTTTGTTGGACAAGTGACGAGGCATTTAATTTATTGGACTGTTCCGTTTTTAGAGGACAAGGAGCGGTGTTTATTATATTTAGTACATGTGCGTGTGACTGTGTGTGTGTATGTGTGTGTGTATGTGTGTATGTGCATCCACTTCACAGCAAGTTATTTGGCAGGATACAGTTTGTGCTTGCGATTTCCAGATATAGAATCTCTACATGAAGTCAGTTTGAAGTGAAAGCCAAAGCAAGAAAAGCATTTAACCATAAGTATAGGCAATAAAAGCATTGTCTTAGTTCCCATTAGCACTCTATAACAATTGCTGTTTGAAGTCAAATCCGGATATGATGTGTGTGTCACTCTGATTGCCTCAAATGTGAACAACATTGGGCTGTCAGCTTATATACCTGAGGTTATTGGGCAAAGGCACCCGATTGGTGGAGAGGAAACATTGCTGGCTCATATGATTGGATGCCGTATGTATACTAAATTAAATTGGGACTCAGCATGCAAAGCAAGTGACAAAGAAAATAAAAATAAATGGTTTCTGTGGTAAATTTTTTCCGATAAATTCAACATTAAGGACACATTCTGGCATTGTTTTTCGTTTTCCGTTTTTCTCACCTGGGAACAGATACTTAACTGTTGAATTATTACTTTAACCACGTTCAAAAGGAGAAACCATCTTGGGGAAAAAAACAGAAGAATGGAAATATTCAAACTGTATCCCCAATATTTCTCTCATCCGCACATCGTGGGAACGTATCATCATGTCATCCATTCCATTGTGTGGAATGTACACCTCAGATTCTGCAGATATTTAATACAGGACCAACCCATACATTATAGATGGGTCTCAGCAATATACTCTGCTATTATCCAGAGGCACAGCACAAACAGAAGAAAATTGCAATGACCTGTCCTTGGCATACTGCTGGGGTTAGGCTGTTCTGTCCTGGTGCTCCTCTCTTCATACACTCCATTCACAGATTTTTGTAACACAATTGGATTACCAGTCACTTAGGCTGTAATCCAATTGGTGTCACCCATTGTTGTCTGACTATCAATTATAGTGATGCATGACACCTAAAGTCAAAGTTGCAATATAATGATCTAAAGGAAGCATTGGTTCACGGCAATGATCTTCCACATTGCATGTCCTTTGCATGTCTGAGCCTGTATGTGCATGTTTGTGAGTCTGTATGTGTGTGTGTGTGTGTGAGAGTCTTTATGTGCATGTGTGTGTGAGTCGATGTGTTCGCGTGTGTGAGAGTCTGTATGTGTATGTGTGTGTGTGTGTGTGTGTGTGTGTGTGTGTGTGTGTGTGTGTGTGTGTGTGTGTGTGTGTGTGTGTGTGTGTGTGTGTGTGTGTGTGTGTGTGTGTGTGTGTAAGAGTCTGTATGTGTCTGGATGAGTCTGTATGTGCGTGAATCTATATGTGTGTGCTGGTTTGTGTGAGTCTGTATGTGCATTTGAGTGAATCTGCAAACTTACGTGCATGACTCTGTATGTGCGTGTGTCTGAGTCTGTATTTGTGTGTTTGTACATGTGTGAGTTTTTATGTGTGTGAATGTGTGTTTCAGTCTGTAGTTTCAGTCTGTGTGTATGAGTCTGTTTGTGCGTGTGTGGGCGTGTGTGTGAGTCTAAATGTGCGTGGTTGAGTTTGTATGTGCATGTGTGTGTGACTGGATGTGCGTGTGTGTGAGTCTGCATGTGTGTGTGTGCTGTTCTGTTGGAGACACAGCGGGCAGAGGGCAGAGTGTTACTGAAAGTGATGAGATATGATGGGACACAATTTGGGTGAGCGCATATTAGCATGAGTGGGAGGGTGGAAGAGAGGTGGAGTGTTTATAGGAAGACAAGTCTGTACCCTGGGAGAGAGAGAGAGAGAGAGAGAGAGAGAGAGAGAGAGAGAGAGAGAGAGAGAGAGAGAGAGAGAGAGAGAGAGAGAGAGAGAGAGAGAGAGACAATTGGCCGTGTGTTGGCGTGGTGTACTAGGGTATTTTTTAAGCAAATTGAGGGCACAAACACGAGGGTTAGGCTGTTTTTTAGGCCACTGAAAAAAGGAAATAGTGACTATAGGCACTATCTCTGTGGGCCAGTCAGTGTGAGACTGGAAGAGAATACATAGACCTAGGAGACAGTGAGGTATGTCCATAAAAAACAATTAAACCTATAGTATACATTAGTACTGATTAGTATAAAAACATTTCCCTATCTGGGATTAATGAAGCATGTCCTGTCTTAGTCTGCAGTGTATATGGCTCACAGCTACATGTACACTAAAGGTCTGAAATCTACCTCAATCAGAATATGTGAAGATCATTATTTTTCTCTGCGTTAAGTGTTGTAAATGAAAAGACAGTGATGTGTGTGTGTGTGTGTGCGCTTGTGCATGTTTACACACACTGCGGTGCTTACAATCGCAAACCATACTACAGTTCATCTACCCAACAGCTTCAGGAACACAGTTCACATCACCTAGCAGCAAGAAGGCGTAGAATGCCGACATCATAGAGTTAGGAGTGAAGGGACCATGCAGGTACACGCACCTTACAGTAGCTCCTTTCATGTGTTAACACATTTAGAATGACACATAAACAAGTTTGCCATGCCTGCTTCATTGTCTTTCATAGAGGAGATGTTGTGGCCTAGCACTAATACACATTTAACTAGGCCTTAGTATTTACCTCTGGATTGATAGTTTAGAGTGCATTCTATCAGGCACATCCAAAACAATTTAAGAGAAAACTTAGAATTGCCCACATAGCCATAGAGGGGACTGGAACTTGGTTTCTGTTCAATATCAAAATCATGCGACATCTGAACAATTGTGTTAAGGCTGTGTTCACAAGAGAACTTTTGAGCTAAACACAAAAAAGAGACATGTCCTTTTTGGAGACAATCTACTTTTTGTATTGTTCAGCTGAAAGGACAACACACCTTGTGCTGACCGAGACCTCCAGGGGAACATTGTGTTGGGAGACTACCGTGTGAAACAGATGACATTTGCCTGCAAACAGTCTGGAGGTGGTTTCAACTTTCCTACGATTTCATTGCATCATTTGAATGCAGAGCCCTGCGCATGGCCCTTGTCATCTGGCAAATATGTAATGCATATTTACGAGTTTCTTTCAGTAAAATCTGTTTTTATCAAACTTGCTAATTTGAAGGAAGCCTGTGAGTCAAGAATGCTCTATATACAATCATAGCTGACACGACCAGCAGTTACATTTTCCTTTATTCATTAAAGACTTTCAATTCACGATAAACATGTCTAATTTCCTTTCATACGCATTTCCTTTTCAGTATGATCAAAGGAATGCGAATGACTCATCGTGGAGACTCACGCTGATCGTATTGACCTGGGAGACTTCTATCGGCCACCTGACAAGCTGGTAGAAGGCAAGCCCTTGTTTAATCAGCTTGAAGACACTTACTTTCTGGGGAATAAAGTGGCATGACCAAATCACTTTGGAAATTGCTGAACACGTCAGGTAAAAAAAGAAAAATGGTGTGGTCTGGCTTGGTAGTCCTACTTTATTAGTGCACTCCCCACCCCCCCCCCCCCCCCCCCCCCCCCCCCACCCCCACACACACACACACACGCACGTTACTCGAGGCATTGAGCCACTGTTTCAACATTTGGTGATTGCACCGCCTGAATGCTCTGCCAGTTCACCGAATAGGCCAATGTCCATTGTAGAAATGAAGAAAATCGCTTTAATTAACATAGTAGGCAGACAATCCAGTTCCAAATATAGGCTACCTCAACTCGGAAGTGAAATAATTAAAATCTGCAGTGATTCCAAATAAGGGTTGATCTGTCTTCTCATCGCGATTGGCAGGCAAGACGGCAACTGTTTTTAGTGTAGAAAGAATTTACCTACAAACGCTTTGCATCATTTGGAGCGTAGCGGAGATTAGGGAAGAAACGTCCGTTTTTTCTTCTCCAAAAAGCAAAAACAAAAAGTAAGGCGAAACGCAGCCTAGACATCAAGCACCATGCATAATTCAACAGTTTTGTGTGTATTATTTGTGACGCTTACCTCCGAAATCGTGGACGTCTTGAATTTGTATCCTTCTTGTTTTGTAGGTAACTTTCCGATGTGGTTCGAAAAAATAAATAAATAAAAGGTTTTAGTGATTTAGGTGGCTGGAGAAAAACACGAAGGGACCGGGCGCCTGTGATAAACAGCGGTGACGGTGTTCCCGGTGAAAGTAAAAAGGGATACCGGCGGCGGGGGACTACGGGCTATACGTCCCTGTAGTTGGTGTCTTTCCAGTGAAGGAAAATGCAGGAACCTCGGTCCACAGCGATCTCCATTGCCGAACACGTCATTTACGTTTTATAATTTGCGAAGAGGAGAAGGGGGGAAAGTGTCCGGACACACTGCGAGGCGAGGAAGAGCGCAATGATGCTGCGAAGAGGAGCCACTCACGATCCTGTGGGAAAACAGAAAGGCAGACAGAGAGAGAGAGAGAGAGAGAGAGAGAGAGAGAGAGAGAGAGAGAGAGAGAGAGAGAGAGAGAGAGAGAGAGAGAGCGAGAGAGCGAGAGAAAGAGAGAAAGAGAGAGAGATGGGGGGGGGGGGGGGGGAGAGAGAGGGAGAGAGAGGGAGAGAGAGAAATCAGCACTGTGGACAGCTCATGACGTGTTTACGTTACATTCTGCGATCTTTGCCCAAATGTTTTAACCCGTTTTTCGTGCCAAGAATTCAGTTTTACACTATAACGCGAAACCTAGCCTCATATTAATGTTTTTTAAATGCTCAGAAATAAATATATAGATAGATAGATAGATAGATAGATAGATAGATAGATAGATAGATAGATAGATAGATAGATAGATAGATAGATAGATAGATAGATAGATAGATAGATAGATAGATAGATAGATAGATAGATAGATAGATAGATAGATAGATAGATAGATAGATAGATAGATAGATAGATAGATAGATAGATAGATAGATAGATAGATAGATAGATAGATAGATAGATAGATAGATAGATAGATAGATAGATAGATAATGCTGTGAAATTACCCTGTCCGTTGCAGAAGGTCAAGGAGATGTTTTGGGATTTCTTTCAAAGATTAATTTCTCCCATGTCTTGCTTAGTGACGCTTGGTGATAATACCCATTTTTCAAATGACTGGCCAAGTGTACTGTCAGTTCTATAATAAATAATAAAAAAAAGTCCTTGAACCATCAATATCAGTTGACAGACCCAATTATGCAAAGTGGCAACACCTGCTCATCTGCTCGCCTTACAGCAATCAACAGCTGCACGGGGGACAGGTGCACTGGCTCGTTCAACTAATAAATGCTAAACGGGTGTATTGTTAGGAGGCCCGGTGTGGAGATAAGTAGGGCACTACCGACAGATTGGTGGCTACTAGCGACTTCCTCTTCTTCATCATTTTTTTGTCACAGATGCTATAAAAAAAATAAAACAAAATGGGGGCAGGATCGTGTCTATAGGGCATTCAACTCCCAGCCGATACGTACTGGGTTCAATCCTCAATGTCAGCCCTTTACCTGTAGACATCCTGGTGAGATACCCATAATCCCTACCCGCCTAAATTCAGTGTATGTCCCATTGGATGAAAATAATCTGTTTAAAGACTTATCAACACTGTATTGTAAATAGTCTATAAATTCCTGTGTTTGGAATCAGTGAAATGTAGGTGAGGTGAGCGACTTCTTTAAGATCATCCTCTGATTTTTAAAAGAGAGGAACGGAGTTGGGTTTTTTATGTTGGCCTCTAAGGACTCATCCTTGTCTGTTGTGATGACAAGTGGCAGTGCTGGAGATGCACCAGTGGTTTCATTGTTTGACATTACTGGGCTAGCTGCTCTGCTGGGAGCAAGTAGCCCCTGAGGAATTGGGATTCATATTTTTTGGGGATCCAACCCATACACCGAACTACTAAAAAGAGGCAGTCTCTATGTAGGCCTGCATCTTGTTCTGATTAAATATTTATGACACACAGATACTTTTTTTCTGATCGTCACTGCAGTGCGCACTCACTGTAAAAAAACAGATATTTAACAGTTGTTAACCGTAAAATTAAAATGTAACTGTCAAATTAAATGTATGTAACATTAAAGGTGCAGTGTGTAGAATTGAGTGCAGCTAGCGGATCGGACTTTGGCAGAAATGGAATGTTATGAGTGCATAAGTATGTCTGAATACATTTATAATCCCATGAAAATAAGAATTGTTATGTTTTAGCTTCCTTAGAATGAGCCATTTATATCTGTATAGGGAGCAGGTCCTCTTCCACGGAGTGCTTCATGTTGCACCACCATATTTAGACAGTAGCTCAAAACAGACAAACTGCTGTAGAGAGAGTAAAAAAAAAGAATTTGTTGTAGGAAGGAGGGTGGCATGTTATCCCTACGGCTTCAACCCATTTTTGATTATTTATAGTAACGTCGATGTGTAAGAGGATTATAATGAGGGAAATGTTGTATGTGAAATCCACCCCACACCATGGCACTATACTTTGTGTCCAAGAAGCATAACCTTCAGGTGAGGCCATCAAAATCAACCGCTGACCAGACAGAGCTCCATACATGTAGTGAATACATAAATGCAGTTTACCATTTTGGATGCAATAAGAAGACTGTGTGTTGAGACACACAAATAGGCTGTTACCTCAGTCATGTCCTACAACATGTACAGGGAACATGGTGACTATGACAAAGAGACCTGATTGTGATTGGTTAAACTGATTTATTCGTAGGCTAGCGCCGTCACAAATCGACCATTGGTTTGATTAAAAGAAATGTAGCTTTTTCGCTAAATGGAACTACCTACTGGCACTTTACACAATACAGGCCAATACAGACCACCGCAGTCAGGGGAAAGGGAGGGGTGGGGGGGGGGGGTATTCAGTTGGTTGCACCATTCAACCTCAACGCCAGTTGCTGCTAAAATGTACACACTGGACCTTTAATGTGTGCAAAGAAATACGTGTAAACGATAAAGTACTAATAGGCTGTGCACATTCTACAGCTCAAAGAAAAAAACAATATTGCTAAACAGTTGACGGTGTACCAATATCTGCTGTACTCTAAAACAAATATACTGGCTTGATTATGGATATATTTCCTCCGGATTGCAATCACATCAGTAACAAATTACTTGTTATGCTAGGTAGACAAAACCAGGCAAAACCAGAAAGGGTTCAAGTACAAACAAGGGTGAAATGCTTACCCCTTTTTAAGCACGCATACCTGCCTCCACTGTCTTCTCTCTGATGGTGTCGTGTCAAACCTCTGGTGAACATCTGCTGATGACATCTACCACCCCCCCACTCTCCACCCTGTCAGACCTCTCAGCTCACATCAGTTTACTGAATGCTTAATGAAGTCCACAGCAACAATGTGGACTTCCAATTGACTTGGTAAATACATGATACTCTCTCACGCATTCATAGGCAAACACACACACACACACACACACACACACACATACATACACAATATTCACCATGGAGAGATCTTCTCATCAGACTGAAGTAAAATGTTCCAATTAGAATACACAAACTTTGTTTATGGAGATAGGCAGCAAATACCATGATATTATAGGTAGCCAAACTCACACAGTACTACTACCACTCATTCACCTTAGCAGGTACTTCCTCTTAGTTGTAGTTGTTTCATTAGCAGTGGAAATGTCTTTGAATCAAACATATAGTTGAGGCCGAAAATTAACTGTTCAATTGTATACATTATCGTATGGCCTAGATTAGTAAGTCTACAGTGTAGCCACCATAACACACACTCACAAAATAGTCATTCTATGATAGATGAAGACAATATAGTATTTCACAGAGCAATCATGTTAATCACATCAAACTATGGTGTATTGCTGTGTACACACTAATTGGATTTTACTGTTGTAAATTACCCTGTCAACACCTCACAAATGTGATAAGAACGGGCTTTAAAATGACCTATTTACTCATGTCTTTTAATTATCACCCCATGTTGCGCGGGGAAGACAATATATATTGTGTAATTATGTAGAATAGTCTATTATTAGAATCTCTTTTTTTACCATATCTTTATGTATACTTCCCCCCCCCCCCCCCCCCCCCCCCCAGCATTGTATATTTCAGGAAAGGTATAATCTGGTACCCTTATATAGTTTAACGGGTACCCCAATGGCTATTAACATCTACTATGATAACTTTGTTATCAAATTGTAAAAGTCAGTCCAATTTCCAAAACATAGAGTGGTGTAGAGTGTGGACGAATGAACTCGATGGCAATGTTATATTGCAATGAGGATAACATGAAGTTATTGAACCTCTACAACATTGCATCCATTCAAATGAGACCTCCAAACACTTTCAGCAGGGCCGTGTCTTGTTTAACATCTGGAGCTTCTACCTGGACGGCCGTAACTCCCCCCCCCCCCCCCCCATTACCCCATCACCACCCTGCCTGTGAGCTCGCTGCGTTTGCGATCAGCCGCCTCCATGACCTTTGCCTGAGGCAGGTTGTTACAACGCAGGAACTGACACAACAACAGAGATAATTGATCTTGGTTGGGCTCCCGGAGGTTATCCCGATTACCTTGACTGATGCGGACTCACTGTCATAAGAACAGAAACAGCTTTAGTTATTTTTTAACAATTTGTTGTTTTGCTCTTTTCTCTTTTCATTCCTCTCTCCCTCCCCCCCCCCCCCTCTCTCTCTCTCTCTCTCTCTCTCTCCCTCTCTCTCTCTCTCTCTCTCTCTTAACAAATCAGGTCATGAAGATGTTGTTACTTGAGGTTGAGTCCTTCTGGGACACATTTATTTTGCGTGTTCCTCTAACTCATGGTACGCACACATGCACACACACACATAAACACACACTGCACTGATATTCCCATTCATATGCACACAAACAAATGCACAAAAACTTTGCAGACGTCTTTGATATTTGTCCCTGCCAATGCATCTGCTTAGAAATACCAAAAAACGCCAGTGCCATGAGCTAGAGGCCAATGGAACTCGGTCACAGATGGTTTCTTCAAGCTGGCATGGACGACCACATCCACAGGGGGAAAGGACTGTAGTAAGCTGTAAGTAAGTATTCAGATAGGGGCAGAGAGCGAGAGAGAGAGAAAGAGAGAGAGAGGCCGCCTACCCCCCAGAGCTGAAGCACATTGTAAGACAGCCCAGCAGGATCGATCCTGTCCCTGGACAGACCAGGTTCTTCACCCTCAACACTGTTAACAAGCTGCCTCACTGCTGGCCGCTGCCAACCAGGCAAATACAGGATTAGCCGCGGTTTAACGGCAGATTACCGGGAGCATTTTGAGCAGATGAGGTCCGGAAGTCCGTCCACTGTTGCAGCCATTAACAAATTGTGATGATGTGCATTTTCTCCTCAATATCAAAGACGAGGCTAGGGGTTGGTAACAAATGGAACCTCAATAAAAAATAAGATGTGAATATTACAGTCTCTGAGGTTTGTGTATTTCTACATGCGTTACATAAGCGCATCTGTATATGTAAGGAATACACCACGATGAGTGTCACATTATTGGAATTTAATGTTTGACATGGAGGTTGCTTTGCACTGTCGAACCACAGGACAGCCGGGAGTGGTTTATTACGCTTATACCACAGTTACCAACAATTAATAGACCTTAGTTATCTTCATCTATAATGAGTTTTATTTTCTTCTTTAATCTACTTGACCGTTGCTTTTAATGTTAGATTAAAAACGCATTGATGTGGAACTGTTAAAAGGCAGAGATGTCCATTATTTACAAATAAATGCACCTGTGGCACAATATTGACCAATCAGAATCAGGTATTTAACAATGCTGTGGCATAAATGTCTGTAAATGAGTTGAGGAGTTCTAACCTGACCTTGGGAACAGAGAGGTCACTGTATAGGCGTAGTGGGCATCCAAGCGGAACATAAAAACACATAGCAGGGTATTAAAAGACCAGCCATCTGCCAGACGATTAAATAAGCCATGGGCTAATTTGGAATAAATGTTTTATGGTGGAATCCACCAAATGTCCTTCAGATGGTGTATTTTACTGTGATATCAATAAACAGACTCTACTCTACAGCTGGCCTCATCAGAGAGCCAGCTCATTAATACATGATGTACTAATATATAGGCCTGCGCGGTATCTATAGTAAGTACATCATGGATTTGTTAAAAACTGTTGCCGTGCCTTTAGGAAATAACTGCAATATGGCATAATGTGCTTTAGTTTTAAATAACTTTGTTGCCAAACTGTTTGGCTGGCCACTCAATTTTGCCAAATTGAAAACTGAACTGGATGTTGAGAATTAGCACACAGTAACCCTGGAGAATTTTACAAATTATTTGAGACCGTTGATACCAACGTGAAAGAGCCTGGATGCTTTCCTAAAAAAAAACTGGCTAAAGAGATGGCAATTTAGAGGTCTTTTAATAAATCTAGGCACAGGCAGTAGATAATGAACACGTAATAAACACTCATCTACACATCTATACTAGTGCAGGCAAGACATTTATTTGTTGACATCCATGCAACATTTTTCTGTCCCCAGTGGTGTATTTATTTGCGTCTTTGCATCTGTTGATGAGTTCTGCATGCTTGGTCACGCAATGATTACTTGGACTGCACATCCATACACACACACACACACACACACACAGACTTACCCACACATGCGCATGCACACACACACACACACACACACACAGACTCACCGAGATATGCGCACGCACACACATATAGGCATGCAAGCACGCACGCACGCACGCACACCCACACACACATACATGCACACACCAATTAAAGGAACAACCACGACTACAGCACATGTGGCTGAGATCTTCATAAGTTAATAAAGCCTGGAATGTCTCATCTAAATCATTTGATGAAAGACAATGTAACAACATTCAACAACACACATACAGTGGCAAAGCCATTTTCCTGCCAGCTTGGAGACAGAACTGAGCTAGGAGATCAAAGGGGAGGGGGAGGTGATGTCTCTGACCTACTTCAAGGTCATCTCAAACACATATGTTATATACACTTAGATAAGGTTTCAGAAACATTTTCATCCCTACAACCAACAAAAGATGCATCACCCAAAATCAATGTAATTAACTGTCCCTTAATCGCCTGGACTGAAAGAAGAACAGAAGGACATGCCCACCTCAGACTGTACAACATGACGGATATATAGGTTTAAGAAAAAAATAATCCCATCATTATGTCTTTCTCTACAAATTCAGTAGTCAATCATTACTGATAGATTCAAGTAATACACTGCAATTCAAGTTTCAAGTTAAAATTGCAGTGCATTGTACATTCAACTGCTGGTTGGTATATTTCAAAATGTACTGGCAATATATAATTCCAGCTGTTATATGTTAACAATTTAGAAGGGTATGAATGTGATGTTATTATTTTCCGTCTTTTTCTAAATATAAAATGTTTGTGTCTGTATGTGTGTGCCTGCATATGTGTATGAGTGTGCGTGTCTATCAAGCTATCAGTCCTCTGGCATTCACTGCTACGTGTTGAAGACAGCTATTTTCTCCAGGACTTTCAACTGTGAATGTAATGCAAATAAGCCATATCCAATCTAACTGTGATAAAAAGCATTAACAGGCAAAATGTAGATGTAAAACTATCATTATCACTTTTAGTTTTATCTTGAAATTAATTGAATGGTGATTAAACCCTGGAGTTATATCTGTACCTGCACTGAAGGAGACTATTCAACGTAGCGTGATACTTTTGTACATAGCTAACTGCATATTATACAGACTATAAGACTACTCAATTAGTTTCACTTTGACCGTAGCCACTGGTTTTGATGCTAATGATTTGTACCCAGAAGCTAAGATTGTTTATTTAAAGAATAAGCAGATATTTAGATATTAAACAGGTATATCAGTTATTTAGGGTTATGAAGGTCATGGAGTCTGAACTAATCTAAAGACGGTTGATAAAAAGGTTTTCTCAACCCTCTTTAGATTAGTTCAGACTCCATGATGAAAGGTAAGGAGGGAGAAGCGAGGAAACATGAGTCTCTGGTTTAAACTCTTTGTTATTGATTAGATTTGTATTATGTATGTACCCTTCATGAAATATATGGAATAGCATATATAAATGTTGAAGCTATTTATACATTGTTTACCCTGAAAACACTGTTTCCACATTAATCAAGAATGCAAATACAATTTCAGGATTATGCAAGATTAGGGGTGAATTTGAAAATATGTGCACCGATTTTGTTTTTCTTTTCGGAAAGATATGATATATGAAAAAGTATATACAAAATGACTTTCTATACATATTGTGGTGGTCCAGGAGAACCTCAGCGCCCACAAAAGGCTGAGAACGGACGCTACAGACCTGCAGCTAGAAGGCAGCTGGGAAAGGTGATAGCCTATCAGTATTATCACTCACAGCTGCTGCAGACCTGGGAGTAATGATCAATTGCTGACCTACTTAAGCCTGCCGGTGACTACCGTGCAGGAGGTGTGGGAGCTGGTAATACACGAAGAAGGGTAAGCGGCCGCTGGCCGAACGTGCTGACGAAGGAAGAACATAGCAAATCATCTGAAGACGACGTATGTGTGGAGGACTCCTGAATAGACAAAAGAAGTTAAGGAGGCTAGCGCCAGCTAACCTCCCTTCCATGGCTTGGCAACTGATAGGGTGACGTCCGCTGTCTTGTGTTTCCCCCTCCGCAGACCCGGTCCGAAAACTGACCCTCGCAGGAGAAGATACCCCGGTCCGGGAAGAACCTTGTTTGCCCTCGTTTGCCCCCAACCTTTTTCTTGTTTCGTTTGCAGTGGTTAAAATAAGAAATACCCTGAACGGGTTTTAACCACCGCCGTTTTTTGTGCCATTTGTTAATTGCCCCGCCTGGGTTGCCACAATATCTTAAACCACTCAGTGGCTCGTATGTGTAGCCGGAAACAACACAGCTGTCTCATTGTATAATTAGTGTATGTTTTCAAATGCTCTGTCACAGCTGTGTACTATAACAGCATACCACATATGCAATTTTAAAAAGCTCCAATGAGCTAATGGGTGTTCCAGCAACTTAAAAACCCCATCACCAGTATTTTTTTGTATCCTGTTTCTTTTTATTTATTGAGTTTATGTCAATAAATAAGAAACTCTTATTTATTGAGTTTTCTTATCTTACACACCAAATAATAAAGAGACAACTTACATACATATACATCATCAACCATATAAGGCAGCTAATATTGCTATTGCAGGAACATGGTGTTGTTTTTTTATAAATAGTAATAATTTATTAATTGAAATGTAATATATGAAAACTTAAACTACTCCAAATAATTGCCTTTTGGATCACTTTAAATATCAATCTCCATTCTCTGATACAGTAACTATGGCAACGAAGTAAGTCACTGTTCCGTATTGTGTTCTAGACAAGATAAAGCATAAAGTTCCATATTGTTACAGAGACAATGATGTAGCATATCGTGCCATATCATGTTTAGACAATGACATACCATAATGTTCTACATTGTGATTTGATATACCATACATTACAATTCTATATTGTGTTTATATAATATAACCAGATACAATAATATGGCGTACATTGATATATAAACACAATAGACCATAATATTCCATATATATATAATGTTCTATATTGTGTGATTGATTATACCATGTGTTTATGTCCATTCTTTTATTTTAAATGTTAAATAAACATTTTGGGTTCAAAAAATATATATATCTCTCTGGGCAAAAACACAGTAAATGGAGAGTGAGAGACTGACATTTAAAGATGCATATGGGAATTTAAGTTAAATATCATCATAAATCATTATAAATATATTCACAAAGTGTTTTGCTTAATATATTAAAACAAGTTAACGAAAAAGGCAAATTATCTTGGAATGTCATAAAGACTGATCTAGCAGGTCAAACTGTGATCCATTACCTCCAGCATTACTAGCGCCATAGCAGCTGATAGAGAAGGAAAAGTCTTCAATCTTGACAGCAGAAATGTCAAAAAATATTCTTAGTTTGGATGTCAAATACCTGGGATGCCAGATATAGGTGTCCAGATAAGATTATGATAAAAACCTGATCTAAAGACTCAATCTTATCCAGTGACAAGTGGAAGTCTGCATAGCTACTACTGCCGATACATACACAATCATGACTGTTATTTTATTACTTATTACTTATTTTCACCTGATACAATTAGCCTGTGGAGAATAACATAAAAAAAAGATCATCTGGAATTATTATTATTATGCCTCAGATTGCCTATCCATTTCCTTTGCGAAACTGTAGAA
This sequence comes from Lota lota, assembly GCA_026745465.1. Taxonomy (NCBI): domain Eukaryota; kingdom Metazoa; phylum Chordata; class Actinopteri; order Gadiformes; family Lotidae; genus Lota; species Lota lota. The sequence continues at coordinate 2,187,775 of JACYXH010000363.1, read as the reverse complement.
GTTAGATCAAATCCAGGTGCAAGTTTCAAAGTCTGATTCTTCCAAAAAGACAGCAGAGTCAATACTTCACGTTCAATACTTTATTCGTAGGCTCACGCATGATACCCAAAGCAACCACCAGAGTCCTTCTGTGGTCACAATTTTCTCTGCTCAATTCTACACGTACAACAGTATATCAAAACATACTACAAGGGCGGGGCTCTCAGTTACCTCCAATCATTACCTGTTAACATTCAAAAGGTAAAACCCACTGATTCCTATTGGGTTACTCTTATTCAAACAAGCCAATCACAAACCGCCTATACTCTCTCTATGCTAAAGTCTTGGCGTTTGTGATACCTGGGCCAGATGGGCCCCCGTCCTGTTGATCTGAGGGGGATCTGTCGTTGGGCTGTGAGACAAGGGAAGGGCCATTCGATGCTAATACCAACCCCTTGGTTGCTCCGTTGATCAATTGCTTTAATAACAAAAGGGGGTTAGAGACAGACGTCTGGCAGGGAGGAGGATGAGAACAGGATGAAGGTAAATACACATAAATTGTTTGATCAACTCAACCTGGGGTCAGAGAAAGGGATCTGGCAGGGAGGGGCGTGAGGGCAGGGAAAAGGTGTCGTCAACTAACAGTGGGGGTCAGAGACAGGGCTCTGGCAGGGAGGGGGAAAACAGCATGAGGTGAAGCCATATCTAACTGTTTAAAGATTAATACATTCCTCGACAAAACCTTTGAGAATTTTCAATATCTATGTTCACTTTTGCATGTTCATCTAATGCCTAATAAGTGTGTATGCTTGCACTTTGTGAGTTGAGGGAGCAAAAGTTGTTAAATTGCTTAGAATATAGATCTTGTTGATGTGTTTTATACATTTTGGGGATGTGGGGTTGGAAGAGTACCAGTGGATTTAGCTTTGAACCCACGAACGATCAAAATCATGTTGTGTATGCTGTATGAGCCCCAAAACTAAATTATCAAACTTCAGTGTCACACAAACAGCAGGGCTGTCTCAATTGATTTGGGCCTGTGGCATATATTTTGGCGCAAGAAGGATGTTTCTTGGTGGCATCATCACAGCACAGAAAACAACATTCACATGCTGGTCTTGTAGCAGTGAGTCTCTCTACAAAGCCGAGCCTGAGGGAACACAGACTGGCTCTTTAAGAGCTCTGTTTTGCTGTTTAGTTTAAACTTTAAAGCAACACTAGTGTGGCAAAGTGATCCGACAAAGAGGTTATTTTAATCCTGGAAAACGCTTGTTTGGATTCATGTTCCCAGTCAAGCATTTTGGCATCTATATGGCATATTTAAACGACAATTCAACAAAATAAAATCATACAGATTTATAGTCATAGGTTTTGATAGTGCATCTTCTCAAAAAGGTTTTTCTTCATATCTAGTTACAGTTGATAACACCTCGCGGTAGAGCTACCCACAGAGCATCCCTGCTGCTGTGGCCGTGTCTGTTTATGGCTACACAGGGCAGCTGGCCGCCGCAGTGGAACCGACCCAGACTATGATTCAGCACACACAGCTTGTACCAGCAAGGCGTCCTTCCATCATGTGAGGCACCAGGACACCGGGGGTCATGTAGGCCCCCCTCTCAGCGCCACTCGCCAGTGGTTAAAGACTTAAATCAGGCAGGATTAGTGCACACTTACTCAGCACGATCGGCCCAGCGGGGAGCTTCTGAGCAAATGTTCTCCGATAGAGAGCAGCGTCCATGCTGGGAAATCTAGACAGAGACTCTGTGTATATGTGTCAGTAGTATCACAAATCAGACTTAGATTAGTATCTATAGTCTGATGGCAGACTAGGCCAAATCTGGGTGAACTTTCACTTATTTTGGACTCCATTTTTTATTTCAAGTGGCTGGAGGTGGGGATCTTTAAACATATAATTGGCGAACACAAACTCGGCCAGCAGAAGTAAACTAAACCAAATAAACCCTTGCAATTGTAGAAATACACATATAAAGATTCACGCTAATTGGTTGTCTTCGATAGTATATCTCCTTAACCAAACAGGAAGCAAGGCGTTACTCCGCCCCTTGCAGCTATTGGTTTCCTGCCCAGGCTCACTGCCGTCACCCTCCAGAAGTTCTGTTATAACATAGGACTGCTGGATCCAAAAGTATTTTCGAAAATGGAACATATAGTGCTCCAGTGTTCGGATCTAAAACTACTGTACTATGAGAGGCAGGACTATTCCAGCCAATTATAAATACACCATGTGTTTTGCTATCATCCTGTGTAGCTCTTTTGGTACAGAGGGTTAGGGGTTAAATTCCTTGTGGCATCATCCAAGACGCTTTGAATAAAAATGCCCACCAAATGGCATATATAAAAACATCAAGCCTGAATGTGCAGTTTATGTATACAACACCTCACTGTTCCCACTACCTCTACACTGTTTTCCTCTGAAGTGACCACGCTACGCTCCCAACAGAACCAACCTCTACACTCCTGGGATCAGCTTGACCCAAATCTCCGGCTCCTTTTTTCCCTCTCAATGTGATAGTCTTGATGGTGCGGCGAGTACGCAGTAGCCTACTACAGGGAATAGCGCAGGGCCGAGGAAGAGATGAGCATGCGGCTATATTTGTGTAAAAAGAGGTTACCTCAACTTGTGTCACTAGCTGATCTTCCCTTATGAAGGCCAACGTGTTCTCTGAGGAGCATCTAATGGGGGCATTCTTACTTTGCATCTGGAGCTGCGCACATGAAAGTTTGTTTGAAACACTCTTTTGGGTCAACACACTTTTTGAAATTGGGCAACTTTGGAATTGGATTGTTTAAACCGTTTGATTGATGAAGCATCAAGTGCAGGATTCTCTCTCTTGGCTAATAGTGTCTACTTTTCTCATCAAGCCAGTAAACGCCTCCACTAGCCAAATAAACAATGATTATATGCCTTTGGCTTATAATTAAAAGCCATTGATCCCTTTAATTTGTAAATGTATTAAAGGGCTGTACATCAGAATGCATCATGGGATTTCTTTGTTGGCGATTCTCCGCCATTTTGAGAGTACTTTAAAGAGTTGTAGTAATGTAAAATCCAAAATTAAGGTAAATATTCCGCATCCTAGGCAAATCAAAACGTTGTTTTGCCATATCTCGCATGAGAACCAATGGGGCAATTTTAAACACAACAATGTCACCCCATAATGACAAACAGTTTCACGAATAATTACTAAACATTGACCAAAACACTATTACTACCATTAACATTATAATGCTCCCATACTTCCGAAATGGATGCGGTCATTGAGATGTGACGTGCCTATGGACAAGCCCTATACCTGCCCCTTTTGAGTGTGTTTTCTACAGCAAAGAGAAAGACTAGTGCTCAAAAATTGTCCTTTGATAACATATGCTCCCCCACCCCACCCCCCCTATTCTCTAGGCCTATGCCTGGCCACCTCCCACATGCCTGCTACACCCCTCCTCTCCTTTACCTTCTCCCTCCCCACCAGCCGACACCTGTTGCCCAGGACATGGACTTGTTGTTGCAGCTTGTTCTCCTCAGTCATCTGCCTAAAAGTGGACACGCAGCACATTGTGAGGACACATCCACGGTACATCAGACTGCTGGAGCCCTGGGATAAACGACTGAACTCAGCACCTGAACGAGGTATGCTTACATCTGCATCTTGTCAGTTTAGTAATTATACCACTGCTATATTCATATTACACACTTCCTATTTCCATGTTCCTGTCTTTGTAAGTTGTATGGTTTGTGTATGTGTGTGTGTGGGCTCTTGTGTGTGTATGTATGCGTGTGTTTGTGTGAACAAGCGTATGTGTGTGTGTGTGTGTGTGTGCGTGAGTGTGCCTGCGCACATGCATGCCTGCCCATGTGTGTGTGTGTGTGTGTGTGTGTATGCCTGAGTATGTATGTGTGTGTATTTGTGTGTGCGTACATACGAGCGTGCATAAGCATGTGTGTGCATGTGCGTTCGTATATACCCTATCTTGTGCCTGATAGGAAGTGGAGCAGGGGTTTCCGAGTGTTTTCAGTGCTCCTTTGGTTAAATGGGTCAGCTGAAGGTAACACAAGTTAGTGTAGGCCTTCAGGTTTGTAAAGCAAGACGATGTAGAAGAGAATGAGAGGCACAACCAAACCTTTTGAGCCTCCCTGGCTCAAAGCTCCACGTCTCCCCCTGTGATAATGCTGACAGTCCCACAGGGATTAAGATCCAGAAATCAGTGTTCATGTTTGATACCCATCTTAATTAGCTGTGCGTCTGCAAGGCTAAGATGAATCAGCAATTGCTGGATCAGCAAAGAAATAACAACATCCTAACAGCTCTGCTGAATAAACCGGATATTAGTGGATGTTACCGCAACAAAGAGCAGGAACTGTGGCAGAACAATAATGTTATATGACATTTCTATAAGCTCTGTACCAACTGCCTGGGGGAAAGGAGGGACATGGTGAATGGGTTTGCAGTTACATTGGAAGAGGGAGAGACCAGCTTGAATCACTAATCAGTACGACTTGGTTGTTTTCATGATGGGAGGCGAGACACAGCATCTCGTGTTTCATATTTGCAAACTCATGATTGAGTATGTAATGAAGATGAGTATTAAGAGGATTGAACCCCTTGAAAAGTTAGAAGATACAATTCTGCTATATTCTGCTTCACTGTGCTATATAGGGGACACTTTACTATGGCTGCAATACAAAATCTATTTTCTTAGGTGGTCATCTTTGAAAAATACATTTGACATACTATCTTTTTACCAAATGTGTTTACCAAAACAGTTTTTTTGCCTTTCTCTTTTCTGTTATTCTGTTGTTATTGTGAGAATGTGAAATTTCTCTGAGACATTTTCCTTTAAAGAATAATGCTTTGAAAGAGCATTAGAAAAAAAATGGTTTTCATATCAGCAGAGTAAAAATTCCAGAACTTGAGTGCTGTGTTGAAAAACATTTCTAGAGGGCGATCAGTAAGATAGTGTATAAAAATCTATCTTTGGAACAAAATAAACACACCTCTGTTATGAAATCCCACCTGTTAGCCACTAGTGTAGGTGTATGTCTCTCTGTGCGTATGTGTATGTTTGGCTTGTAAACCAAACCAAATCCAAAGTATCTATCCTTTCTAACCCCTGCGAGATCTGTCCTTACTTCAAGCCAAAGGTCACAACCCCTGAGCATCATGGGTCACATTGTGGCCTGTCGGTGGGTCAGCTGTGTGTCAGCCATTAAAATGCTGACATCCTCTTAACACTTTACAATAAGGGTACAATAATTAACTACTCTCCGACATTAGCTAAT
>JACYXH010000363.1:2090000-2177500 GCA_026745465.1 Lota lota | reverse complement strand
ATGCATGCATAGATTCACAGGCCAGAACACGGCTGCACACATCCCTGGCACAGAATACTGTTTTCCACAAGGGAATCAACACAAAGATATTGAAATTGAAAACATTCACACAGTATATTTTTGTAAAGATATCCAATTAATTTCAGAATAAACAGTTTGAGTTAATCAGATGGAAGACAATGCATAGTTAACTATTAACTATGAATTATTGTTTATTATGAATGAAAACATGGAGCAATGATGAAGGAATTTAAACATACACACTTTTGAAAAATGTGAATGCCAGGACCTGCTAGTTCTGCTTACATTGAACATATTTGAAACTCAAGCAAAAGTGTGTGACTTACAGTCACACACACATACACACACGAAAATCCCCCCCCCCACACACACACACACACACACATACTGGAATTGTTGCAATCTGTACTTTTGCCATAATTACCCATGTTTTTCCCATGGGCACAGCAGTCCCAGCATGTCTTCAAGCGACGTTCCAGAAAGACATGGCTGGTGACGACAACACCTCACACACAACACAACGCACATATGGGGTGAAGACAGGCATTGGCTTGGGAAGCGGCCAGCTCTGACAACCTCCACCTTTGTGTGTTGAAAGAAAGCATCTTAAGCAACCAAACATCACAAAGTCCCAACCTAAGGGCCCCCTTAATCTCCAGGGGGCCATGCGTTGGGGCAGGGCAGGAAATGATGTCACGACTGCAGCAGTTCTAGATCTCCAGACACAGATAAGAGGAGCGCTCCTATCCTGGGAACCCGACTGAGAGAGAGAGGAAGACAGACGGGCTTATTGTCTCCTGTCCTGCAACGTTTCATCCCTGCCCCCCCCCCCCAAGATCAGGAAGATCACAGACAGATGTCATAGCAGCAGTCAGTGGGATTCAGCTGAGAAAAGGGGCCTCGTTCCATCCTAGAGTGTAGCCTGAGGATGGTGTGCTGTGTATGAAACAGCTGGGAAATCTGTCTGCGTTTAAACAAATAATAAACCAATCAAAAACACGGTTCAATTAACAAGCGCAAGGTTTGTAGATTTCGCTGAATAATTGGTCCCAGCAGTGGACCGGTGTTCACTAATGATGATATTATCCTGTGTTTGCTCACATTGAGTCACCCTCTTAATAGACTTCATTAGAAGAGCCAGGGCCTTTGTTCGCTGGGGTCTAAAGTCAACAGGCGAGGGGTTCGGGGAAGGTGGTGTGTATCTGCAGCAAAGCGCAGAAGGGGTCCTCCTGATGCTACCTTCGGGGGTCTCCCACTCATTTGGATGGAATTAGATGGGGGAGGAGGGGGTGAGGGGAGGGGAGGGGAGGGAGGGAGGGAGGGAGGGAGGGAGGGAGGGAGGGAGGGAGGGAGGGAGGGAGGGAGGGAGGGAGGGAGGGAGGGAGGGTGGGGGAGTATGGGAAAGAGAGGGTCACCGATAATGATGATCGGTGGTCTCTCTTTCCCGATCTGTGTGAGTGTGTTTACACAGCTACCGGGATTGTTTGTGCGATGTGTGAGTGCGTGTGAGTGTGCGTCGCTACGTGCGTTTTAGTTTATGTGTGCGCTTATCGCCAAGTCTTCAGATGGTTCGCCTAATAAAGCATATCCTGTTAAAGGATCATGAGTTCCTGTCTTCTGGCATCTATCACTATCAGCTGAGAGGGCTCTGGTTTTTGTGTACATTTCTTCCGTCTGGTTGTGTCTGATTCCGCCAGTTTGTGTATACACACATGTGTGGTTGTGTCAGCATTTTTAATAAATAAGCACCTTATCTAAGCAGCCTCTACTCCACTGACTCAGTGTACATGGAGGTGCCCTGTCCACCCCCACCTTCAGCCTCTGGGGGCGGAGATACTAGACAACACATCTGGTTTTCATGAATGTGTGTGTGGGGGGGGGGGGGGGGGGGGGGGGGGGGGGTGTCAGTCCTCAGCGGGCTCCATCAGGCTGCTTCAACCGTTGTGTTTCTGGGTCAGATTGACCGACCCCTGGAAACCTGGACTTGGGGAGACACACATTCCATCCCATAAGGGAATAGGTGTCTCGCACGACACCCATGTCAAGCTGTACAATGCTAAAGAACAGGGAATAAAATGTAGGTATCGAGTACGGTGAAGTGGAGGGCTGTGCATGGTTATGTGTGTGATTATCTGGTAGATCCACCACGCATAGTTACAGCGGAACAATGATTTAATTTGACTCTGGAAATATTTGTTTTTCGAAACTCCTGAAATGAAAACACAAAGCCTCCGATAAATTTTAATATACATCTTTAAATAATCCATGATGCATGATGAGGTTTCACAACAGTGAAGCTCTTTCACATTTACTCTTTTCTGTTGTAGTTAACAACTGTGTTAATAATAATTAACATGATACAAATATTGACTATACTTGGGAGTCACAGTTACTTGGCATTAGGCAAGCTTTAAACACTCTTAATGTAGAACTGGGCAATTTCATTTCCTCCAGTTCAGCGATTAATTTCACATTTTTGGTGTATCAGCCTCCAGTAGACTGTGGTCCATCTGGCCAACCAATTGAAGTTTCTGGCACAGTTTTCTGCCAAATCTCTGGGGAACAGTGGTTGTCTCTCTCTATTCTATGCAAGTCGAGAGGTTCCCTGAAGTTTTAAGTCTCAGATAAGATAACATAAGTGACCAAATATAAAAGTACGAAGATGCCTTTGAGAAATAATAGTTGAAAAGACATTCAGAGGATGTACCTGCTGTTACTCATCTCCCCCTTAATCCTCTGCCAAAACACCTGACACACACACACACACACACACACACACACACACACACACACACACACACACACACACACACACACACACACACACACACACACACATCTGTCAAAACCTCAGGATCAAGCAAGCAAGATCTAGTATTGGGAGAAAAGACAGAAAGAAAAACAATAAGAATGAAAACAAGAGAGGAAAAAAGGGGGGGCCTCATGCTAATCATGCTAACATCTTGTCATGGTTAGGGTCACAAAGGCAAATTAGCACGGTATTCTCTCTCAGGAAAAACATTTGAAGAATGTTTAACAGAACACTGTGTGAGAAGAAGAACCCAAACATTATAAGAGAGAAAGGGATTACTTTGGAGCATACCTCATTTCACAGCTGTCTACCTGAGAGTGAGCAGCTTAAGACAAACAGGAATCATGGCGTATCCCTTCTTTTCAAGAATAAAAAAAGGCACACTCAGGTGAGGTCTGGACTTGCAAATGGCCAAATATGGTTGAGTTTCTATTCACCTTCACAGACGTCACCCTTGTTTAGGGTTCCGCAGAATTAATCTGCCAATGCTGTCATGACTAATGTTTGTAGGAGAAGATCTGCAGCAAGCCACCACCTTCTCGCTGCAGACTTTCATTCTGAGCAGACCGTTCAGTCCTGTGGACATGAGCTGCAACTCACAGGGTGTAGCCCTGCATTCCTGCAGTCAAGTATGGTATAGCAGCGGCAGCAGCTCTCTCTGGGCTGTCTGCAAGCCTGGCTTCCCCTCTTCTGCTGACTGACTCCCCTTTGATGTGAGTCAAACACCAGGCGTTCTAATGGGAGAGAGCGAGAGCAAGAGCGAGAGCGAGAGCGAGAGCGAGAGCGAGTGCGAGTGCGAGAGCGAGAGCGAGTGCGAGTGCGAGTGCGAGAGCGAGTGCGAGAGCGAGTGCGAGAGCAGACAGTGGACTTCTATGAGTGGTGGGAGAGAGCAACAACTTTACTTTCACTTACAACCACCCCCCCTCCCCCCACCTCCCAAAAGACCCCAATGATTAAAATAGAGAGACAGGGGCCCATGTTAGAGGGGTTGGATTTCTGCCGCTCTCTGATGCTGGGTTGAACCGAGTGTTTTTCATAATGTCTGGGCAAATCCATAGGTGGCCTTACATTGCTTAGCAATACAAATACATTTAAAATACAGTCGGGAACGTTTACAGACAAATTATCCTACATTTGGATTCTAAGTTCTGTGAAACTAAATAATGCCACTATTAATGGAGGGAAACTGACAATCAAAATAATAGGCTACATTTAGGATTGGTCAAAATGCTGTTAGTGGCGCTGACACACTGCTGGCATGATCACTGTGTTCACACAGATGCGTCTACAGACACAACAAAGGACAACAGAGTGTCCCAGATAGAAATACTCTGAACACAGAACATGAACAAACGCATTTGTTCTCATACATTTGTGTCCACCTGTCTGTATTTGTGTGTGTGTGTGTGTGTGTATGTGTCTCAGTTTGTCTTTTATTGTGTCTGTGGGTCCGCCTTGAGTGTGAGTAAGAAATCCTGAATGTTCTTGTGTGTGTGTGTGTGTGTGTGTGTGTGTGTGTGTGTGTGTGTGTGTGTGTGTGTGTGTGTGTGTGTGTGACAGATAGAAGACAGTCTGAAAAGCCTGGAGGGGGTTTCCTCTGAAAGGGAAAGATTTTCTCCTCCCCCTCTCCGACACTCTCTCCCTCTTTCCCCCTCTCTCTCTCTCTCTCTCTCTCTCTCTCTCTCTCTCTCTCTCTCTCTCTCTCTCTCTCTCTCTCTCTCTCTCTCTCTTACCCCACTTGCTCTAAGCTCCCAGTGTGGTGCAAGCAAGCACAAGAGGAGCTTGAGATTCAACAGGCAGCCGAGAAAGTTAACTGTTTCTGTGCAACTCCCTCAAACCTCTGTCTGTGTGCGTGGGGGAAAACGTCCTGTGAAGAATGGGAAATTTTCGTTATGTCCTTCTTAGACAAGACAAGCAACCCTCATGTGGACGTACCTGAACTAATATGAGCGATTGAGGTTTCTAACACGGAGTTAAGTCTCTCTCTCTCGCTCTAGACTGACAATTCTCTGGAGACAATGAAGACTTGAAACATGATCAAACGTTCTGTTGGCTAGGAAGAGACACCACTGCCAAGATGGTAAGATTCACTTCACTTCCTTGGTTGTTGTTGTGTTTGGTAGTTCTGCAGGTCCTTGAAGTGATTTTGTGGTTGCACATGGCTCTGTTCCACTGACCTAGTGACAGTGAGAACTTCCCCATTTGTTTTGTTGTTCCTCTCTCACTTTGTGACCTCTTCGCTCATGCATGTCTGATAAGTCTGTAAGTCGTAATCATGGCTGGCAAGAAATGCAACTCTCTGTTATATTTAACTGCTTAATGAGGATCTCAAGTTGTAAATTGTTCAACTTTTTTTACAACTTCCCAGTGTGTTTTGAGTTTAATTTACAGCGTAAGCATTGCAGTTACAAAACAGGTTATTGTTTATTCATGAGTGGTTAAAATGGCAGACTTAACTTGTTGTGTATTGTGATCCAAACCTAGTGGGAGTTGGACGACTCTCACATTGAATGCAGCTTCCTGAGATTTGCAAGAATGCTCACAGTGAGCAAGAGTGTCGAGAGGCGTGCAGGCTTTTGTTTTGTTGCTCTGGCAATGCCCCGGGCCCTTTGATGGGGGGTTTAATTAATGCGAATTGCTTGCATACTTGGGTGGTACATTACTGCAGTGCTCCACGCATACAGATCATGCCTGTCATTTGCCAGAAAGACGTTGTTTATCTTTAGATTCTGTTTCTATATCAAAAAGGTTCTTTATTTTATAACTGTGGTGCAAAACTCGGGATGTTTGACCATAATTCACAAGCGTGTTTGAACCACAGGAGACTAGGATGAGAGGAGAGGGTCACTCTGGAAGGATGTGGCTAGTTTGAACTTTTGTTGGCCACTATAGCCTGTTTGTTCAAATGTAGTCATAAAACATACAGCGGAGGATTTGAGGAAGTGTATGATTTATCCTCCAATAACATGTGTTTCAAAAGCTTGACTTTCTCTTCATTGAGAGTATGATGAATGATAAGGTTTAGCACACATTTACAAAACACGTCCAAGCATGTCCGAAGAGTGGAGCAGGAGCTTGTTTTAAAAGGAGTCTGGTCTTTCTTGGTAGGTCTTCATCATAACCACCACTCTACATTGACCCTTACGTTACGTCGTTTCTCCAGACGCTGCTGCTTCTCAGGGGCCTCTCCCTCTGTCCAACTTGAAGTTATTACAGCCTATCTGCGAAAGCTATTAGATTACTGTACTGCGCATGGCCTGGTATTTCTATCTAGGACAAACACTGGGTTACTATGCACATACTACGTGAGGCTGGGGTGACTGGCAGGTACTGTTAGGCAGCGTCAAGGACAGCAATGTCAGCCAGGAGTCACATTTGGGATAAATAGCGGAAGAGAAAGTTCCCACTCGAAGCAAAGAGTTCTCATGTATTTTGATCACGCACATGTACAGGAAAAGTACCAGTCTGGTCAAGTACAGCACTGCTGGTACTTTCAGGGTTCTGAAAATGTGTGCACAAGGGGCACCTCTTGAAGCTGTAGGCTTCCTCTCCATTGTGCTATCACGCTGGGTCATTATAGTATGCATTATGCTAATGACCTTAAAAGCTTCAGTCCATTCACAATGGTCTGTCACCACATCACAGACACCAAGTTTCCACAGCCAAAAAGCAAAAAGCATAATAGAGATGACTGTAAAATATAGGATTATGTGGGATACGATTCAGTGTACTATAATTAAACTAAGGACACATTTAAGGGAAAAGAACACCTTACAATTATGTTGTTAATTTACTGGTCATATCTATTTACTATTTAGTCATTTAGCATTTGGTTTTATCGAAAGATATTTACAGGGAATTCGAGTAAATTCATGAATGAGTTCATGAATGGTAGGAAAGGTAGGCATACTGGTCAAGTATAACTACTGGTGGACCCTAGTGATTAAGTGTGTGTGTGTGTGTGTGTGTGTGTGTGTGTGTGTGTGTGTGTGTGTGTGTGTGCGCACAGCATGTGAGGTGAGAGGACATGGTGTATCCATATTAATAACAGATCTACGCTGGCCTGTAACCCCCAGGCGGGGATCACAGCTGTGTTTCTTTCTAAACATACCTCATCACAACCTCCTTTTACTGATTGAGACCATTAATCACATCGCTCCAGTAATTATTTGCGCTCCGCAGGCAACTGAATAACAACACCCACACAGGTCTATACTTAAAGCGAAGGAGATGATAATAGTCAGAGGATGAGACACAGATACTATAGACAGCACAACTTGGATTTAAGCAAAGACATGGTGCAAGACATATGTGTATGAGCACAATCAAACCAATTGTTTTCAGCAAGAATAGGTAGTTGTCAAAGAGCCATGCAACTGTATATTTTCAGCCTGTTTATTTTCTCTGGATCATAAAAGTCTTAAGAAGTGGGTCAAACTTGAGGGAGTCTGTGCATTTTTTCAAAACAGAGCTTTTCAAAAGATTCATGCATCCTTTGATGGGGCTAGCAAACAGAACATGCCAACACTGCACACCATTAAACAAAAGCTAGAGTTACCTCCAACAACTCAATCTCATTCCTAACTAAGGTCTGCTCATTATTATGCTTTGTAATTTTCCTTCCCATGGAAGCCCTGTGAGGGCTGGGATCTGCTCTCCCTTTCTGTGATCCTCCAGATGTGGAGGCCCACATGCAGTCTTTTCCTCGGCTCACCCACTGGTTGGATCTGTGCTCAAAGCCTGCTGCAAGGCTCGTTCAACACAGAACCGCTACCATGAATACATTAAACCTCCTGAAGACAATTGAATAACTTACAATACAAAACCATTCAGCAAAGCCATGTCTGTGGCATTATTCTGGACTATTTAGTTTTCTCGGTGCTGGTGTCTTCTCTGTCTGTTCAATGGCCTATTTAGTTTGCTATATTTTTTGATTTATTTTTGCAAATCAAGAAACTCCTGTTGATTCAACAGTGAGTCAGCAGCATTTGTTTTGTCATGTTGAACGGGTTTTGACTGTTTTGTCAAAAAGCTGTTCCTGGTTTTAGTTTTCTGTTTGATCATGTTGTATTGGAAATGGAATGCAACTCAGCACTCGTTTTTGTGGCAACAAAGCGTTTATTTTACAGGTTTGTGCGCATCCCAGCTGGCCCTGGACACCATGTTGGGATACAATGTTAATGTTTGATTCTGTTTCCCCAAAACAGACAATCCTTCTTAATGTTTATAGAGTAGTAAGTACAGTTCACAGCATTGCCCGCCCCTTACATTTCACAACGCACCGATGCCATGCCAACAGCAGCATGGCTCAGGGTTGGTAATTATCATAATGCTGTACTGGGTTCTGAATTCACACAAAAAAAGGATGAAAAACAGACATGTTGGTTGTGTAACTGAAGTCTTACGGCCTAGATACTGCATAACCCCCATATTCCTTGGCAGTCCGGCACAGGAACCTGTCTGAGCCTTTAGCTCATCATCAACGGGGGTCCTGCCGAGCGACACAACTGTCATAGCATGGCACTAACACTGACAGGGTTAGGGGTTTGATTCCCATTGAGGCCATCCACGTATGGTGTTGTAAGATGCTTTTGATAAGCTGTGTACTAAGGTAGGGACTAGGGATTCACTATCATTGGAAGGCCATGAGTCCATAACAGGGGCACACTTCCCACTCACATATGGGGAAATTAGGGCCTGTAATCAACCTAACCTGTATATTTGAAGTGCCTCAAGAGTACTCCCACACACGATGTCAAACTCGGCAATGAAAAGCCAATGTCTGTGAAGCTGCATGGGACCAGCTTTACTGACTGTGCCACCATGACTCTTGTACTGCATGATTCATGATATCTGAATCTTTTATTCAGTACTCAAACGATATGTTGGCCTGTGAAGTGTACAATGAACAGTATTTTTTATTTCATTTTCATAAAGTAAAGAAAAGCATTCTGCCTCTCACATTTCACACTCTGAAGCAAGTACTGACTCGACGTGTTACTCATGATTAAAATCAAATGCAACTAATCATTCTGACATGCGTCAGATGAAATTGCACAACTGAATCAGTACACCTGAGTAATGTTTCCCAGGGAGAGAAAAGTCTATGTTTTAAGTCCACGTTTGACCTGCACCACCAGGAAGCAGACGTGGTATTTTGTCTGGACTCCAGCACTCCTATGGCTTCTTAGACCTCCCCAGCTCTTCAAAGCTTTGGCCCCAAAATATCAACAAGGAGTTGGCTGCCACAAACAGTCCCAACGGCTCTGCTTATTGCAGTAGCCGTCTAATGGATGGCTGTTAAGAGTTTCGTCTCACAGGCGTATTTTATGGGGCAGACGGTCGTGTCTGAATGGATTAACAACGTCTTCGCTCAATGGCGTGTTCCTCTGCCAAAGAGACACACAAAAAAACACCAGCATTGTGTCACTGACCACCAGGAGATGAAAACTCTGTCGGCTAGTAAGTTGGAAGAGGGCTGTGGAAATCAGGAAAGAAGTATCTCCTTGTTAAAGTAACATTAGTATTGTGTTATTTTCTTTATAATATAAATATTAATATATATATATATATATATATATTTTAACTAGCTGCATAAAGAAGCCTTTAGCTCAAACAAGTTGAATCAAATCATCCAATTAAATAACCTAGTCCTCCCTAAAATACAATAGCATTTCATTGATAAAATCCCCTGTGGTATTTTGGACACCATCTCATTTTGAGGAAGAAAAAGCACATTTTGAGATTTCTTCTCCCTTCCACACCCTGTGTGCATAATACATAATTTGCTGAGTTGATTTGGTGTTTGTGGCTCTTGGGTTTGTCATGTCGGCTAGACAGATATATATCCACCACAGTAGTTCAGTACACCTCTTTTGAACCCATACCCTTGCAACTATAATGTCGAGTTTAGTCATGCATGGTACACCTCTTAATTGGTTGGTGTGGTGGTTCCCTGATTTGGCATGTGGCTATGGTTCCCCTTGAATGAACGTGACATGTTACATTTTTCAAGGTGTGAGCAATCTAGAAAGAGATGGTGACATACTTTTCAAACAAACCAGTAGGTTTTGTTGACGCTAATCCTAATGATAATTACACTGCACACCGCTAACTGACTTTAAGCCTTTGACCTTTTGCTGCTGATGGTGCTTAAAATACTGACACACACACACACACACACACACACACACACACACACACACACACACACACACACCTTGACAGCTTGTTTACACTGGGGCCTAAATCTGGGTCCTGACTTTCTTTGACCGTAGCCCAAGGCAATACACAAAGAGCCCGGTGGAGAGAAAGAAGCCTGTTATTATCTCTCTCGTGCTCAGCACGGTGAAAAACGCCCAGGGGGCCTTTCTGGTGGCAGAGATGGTGATTTTGGCAGGACAAAGAGGAAGCAAACCTTCATAACAGATGAACCTCTGTCTGGGTCCTCTGACATGTCAATCCACGTCAAACAATGATCTTTGTTGGCTGGCTGACGCTGCCCAAGAGGCCAGCTCTGGCTGAATAGAATGAAAGCTTGTAGGCTTCGCGCGACAATAGTGGGCAGCGGTATACCCCTTCCCCAGCGCCACAGCAGGCTGTCTTGGGTGTATAGGCAGCCGTGGAATGCAGTTGGTCAGCTGGCTGTAGATCAGACTGTCTCTAATAGAAAGATAAAACGTTTTTAAGGATTTAGGCCTGACCAAGCTTGACTCCTCGTATGGCGGCCAGTGAAGTAAAAATGAATTGCCTTGGTAAAAAGAACTAAGCCAACTCCTGTGGCTGTCAACACGGGGGGAAACGAGAAGTGGATACATTGATATGCAAGCTGCTCTAATGTGTTATCTTTACGATGTCGGCGAGTGGATTCAGGCCCAGAGAGTTTAAAAGGGTTTAAGAGTGGAATGTTAGGAGAAACGATTCCATTGCCAGGATGTAGACAAAACAAGAGATGACCTCACTTCCATTTCCTCGAGCTGCAACTGTTTATCTGATACAGTTAGTCCATAAACAAGAATAATTATTGCAAGCACACATACAACAAGTAAAATGTGACAAGAGAGCTAAAGGGGATGCTATCAGAATGTTCTAGAGAGAACAGCAATCTGTGACCAAAACAGACCAAACTGAACTGTATGTCAAGTCAAGCTTATTTGTCTTTCTCTTTATCACATTTACAGTCTCAAAAGGCTTTATGGGCCCTTGGCTACCCATTAGTAGACACCCCTCACAACTCTAAACTATGCAGGTCATCAAAGACAAGTGAAACAAAACAGTCATATCTATTTTTTAAAGCAAAAACGAAAGCATTCAGACTTTTCTAAAAACAAAACAAAAAACGTATACATTTCCTGTTGCTGTCTGGCCGTTTGTCAGATGTAAATGGAATGTACAGAACTAGCCGGCCAGTCTGAACTGGGTCCAGTCATCCTATGTTTATGTATTATCTTTATGCTATCTATGCAGGGTCTTGCACATATGGATTTCACTTGCAACTCATGCACCCATGGTGATGCTTACATTCTTGGATAATAGTGCATGCGTGTTTGTAGGTTTTAATTAGAGCTTTGATTCATTATAGGAATTGGGTTTTTATTGCGACCAAGGAGTCTCAAATAGAATGTAAAGCAGGAAAACACAACTGGAAACTGTAAAGTGGTACCCAACCGACACACCGGACCCACAGATATGCCGTATTACTCACTGTTCAGCAACATCTGTGAGGTCTCACTATCTTGTTTTCTTTGGAATTATCAGTTAAGTAAAATATCTGTATTTAGAACAAAGACGTTTGTTCTTTGATAGACTTGGCCTTCAGTGTACCCTTCCAGACATACAATAGAGTTTGTACTCTATGACTGTACTCAGTCCTAAACAGCTGTGACGCATTAAAGAGCAAGGCCCAGTTTCTAAGGTATTTTTCTTCTATGGCTTCATCTATTATACAGATGTGGACAATCAAGAGAAAGAAGGCACTATCTTCTGATGTGGACATGCTATTTTCTTATACAGAGATACAAGAGGAAGTGGACAAAAAATATTAGGATTAGCTAATCTGCTCATATAACACGATCCTGGCTTTGATTGTAATATTATGATACCTGGATAATACCTGTATAATTGATTTAAAGGTGCAATGTGTAGAATTATGTGGCATCTAGCAGAATGGTCTTGGCAGACATGTAATATAATTAGTGTATAATCCCACAAAAATAAGAATTGTTGTGTTTTCGTTACCTTTGAATGAGTCTTTTATATACATAGGGAGCGGGTCCTCTTCCGCAGAGCACGCTATGTTGCACTGACTTGTTTTTACAGTAGCCCAGAAATGTAAGCCCATTTTGTTGCCCAGTTAAAAACAATGTATAATACACCTTACAATGGCTTACTACTACACTACACTACACTACACCTTTAACTATGTCATGACAACACAAAGACTTAACATAAGTACATTTTCTTAGCATCATTAGCAAGATTTATTTCTGATTAAAATAAAAAATAAAAAGATCCCATGGGCTACCTTGTAAAGTAGAGACTACTAACAAGCTTACTGTAGTATTGTTGACATGTCGTTTGAGGTTTTGTGGTTTGTTTATCTGTTCTGTCTTTGTTTAACCCCCGAGCTAAACTAAATAGTATAGGGGCCGGCTTTCTCTTTATCTAGGCCAAAACGTGGGCCTGTGGAGTGCTTTGAGATTCTAACTTGACAGAGTTATATAAATAAACTTGCTTACCTTTTGAAGTTCCTTTGAAAGCAGCAGCAGTGCAAAAATATTTGTCTATATGTATACACTTCACACATTAAATCAAATAATTTGTAATATATCAACATTTGTTTCACTGCTTTTAAGGTCTGCTTCACGGCTTTAATGTCCAAATAAGCCTGGTGTCTATGTGTGACATTCTGATGTTAATTAAATTACCAAGTGTACAGTAAGTGACCTATTGTAATTCAAACAGCGGTAGTTGACAACAGTCCTCTAATAAAGTAGTGAGACATGTTAATTGAATAGTATCCGCCATTGGGATCGGAGTAGGAACAACCGCAGTTGTACATTCTGACCACTTGGGGGCACCAACCAATATTTCCTCATTATTTGGGAATCTGAATTTTTCTATAAATCTCTGTATAGTTTGATTTCACTATATACAATTTAAAAAAAATTCACTGACTTGTGGTACTTATTTTGTGAGTGACATATATTTGACTGAGATAACTAAGAGGCTGTATTAACCATATGTGAAGAAAACCATTCTATATGGTGCAGTATGTTTTCTGGTGGGTGTATTTTGCGACGAGAAGTTTATTGTAATCGACATGATTCAAGATGCTACAATAACCTGTACAGCTACACAGAACACCACCAAGAAAAGTCACATTTCCCTCCCACTGTTCTGCTATTGTGTTGCTCCCCATTGAAAACCCTGGTCGAAGAGGATGGCTTCAATCTGGTCCTCCCGATTGCTTCCATGTGTTTAGTTTGGACTCTGTCCCGTAGCACAGCTGGTCCTAGTCACATAGCTGGGACCCGGTGGTTGAATAGCCCATTTCTTATAAGCGTGCTGATCTGAAGCAGACCATGTTATGTGGAGTGAGCACGAGAACCAAGCTGACTCTTGACTTGAGAAGCAGTGTATTTTTACATGGGACTCCACTCTTTTTCTCTCTCCCTCTCTCTCTCTCCCTCTCTCTCTCTCTCTCTCTCTCTCTCCCTCTGTCATGGATGCTACATGATGAAGACCACACGTTTCTCTTTGTCTTCTCCTTTCCACTTGAATCAGATCACAATTCTGACCCTTGTCTACGCACCAGAGTTCCAGCCTTTATCAAATTTGTTATCTTGGCCAGACATGAAACAATCTCTTTATATTCAGCTAAAGACTGATTTAATCATCTCCAGATATAGTCTTGGAGATCTGTAGACGCAGGGGGCCGGAATCCCTGGGTGCTCTAAATTAAAGGAGAGTTTTAAAATTTCTTCCTGGCCGTAAGAGCAAAATGATAGTGTGACAATTTTGAGAAGTGCAGAATTGATCTTGGTCTGATGTGTCAGCCATGAAAGTGTTATGCGTTGTCCCTAACTGACAATTGTTGGCAGCTAAACTATGCATTTTTACGAAAGGTATGTCACAGAGTTGTGGGTTTCCAGACTGTAGTCAACTTCACTTTGAAGCATTCCACAGTGGTGGAGAGGTTGGTAGGAAGCCAGCCTTTCTTTCCCTTTAAATTACATTTCATTTTAAGTTATATGTTTTGACATAGCTCTATTTTGTTAAAGAATGAGGCCAACAAAAGCTATGGTCAAACAAAGAGGTACAGATCAAATGTTGATCTGTTCCCAGCTAGCCAGCTGTTCCCAGCTAGCCAAATTTCAGCCTGAAATAAATTAACAATTGTAGTCAGGAAAGATTGTAGGCTAGCGTTTCACATGCATTGATTTAAAAATCTTGCTGATCCATTCTTTGCATTATTACTTACATTTAGGCATTGATTAAATGTAGAAAGTAATCTTTATTGTTTAAACATTAAATGTTAAAGGCATGATCAATTCATGTACTTTCAATCTAAAAATCTACTTTAAATTACTAGAAGAAGAGAAAAAATGAAAATTAAATTAAATTAAATTCAACCCTGCCAACCAACAGTCTAATGGCAGGTTTCTTTTTCCTGGTTCCATTTAGAACCCACAGTCTCTGGACTCATCCATCCAGAGCGCCCTGTCAGCTCTCTTCCCGCCCTTCGAGGCCACCGCGCCCATCGTCCTCAGCCAGCTCTTCCGCACCATCGAGGAGCGTTACCACGGCGATGCATTGCAGTGCTTGCTGGATTTCCTGATCCCTTCCAAGCATATCCTCGAGAGCGTGCAGCAGGCGGCATGTGTGAGTCTGCATGATGCATGTACATGTGCAATGCACACTTGTCCACCTCTCCCTCACAGGAAAATATACACACTGGAACATATTGGTATGCGGCCACAAAGTGTTCTTAATCATTTTTTTATGTTCTAAGAATAGCATTGTTGTCAAATACACCATAATATCTACACAATACTGCAGATTTCCCAATATACTGCAATGATATTCGAGAGAAAAATGGATCACAGAGACTACGCCCTGACAACAATTGAGGATATTGTAAAAATGATGTAGCCTAGTTAATGTGTGTATGATTATTTATGTGGTATTAGTTGTGGCTTCTAGCCAAGCATCCTAGCTAGCGAGCGAGCAGTTCAGTGATAATTTATTAAATTAGAGAACAAAGAGAACAACATGAATAAAAGTTGGTATTTTTTTAAGGTTGTTCCAGGAAGAAAGGATCTAGATTTCCCTTCACATTTTTTTGAGTTATATTTTAGCCTTTGTCTTTTTTTAAGATAAAAAAAGAAAATAGAACACCCATAACGTTCCAAGAATGGAAATTCAGAAAACCTCCCTCTTCCACTGAAACATGTGCTTCTCATATCTTTTTCCAAGGCTGCCTACTCGGATGTCATTTTCTGCCATGAGGGTTGGCCACTGTGTCTGCACGACAAAACGGTGATCCACCTCGCTCCCCTGAACCCTCTGCTCCTGCGGCCATCTGACTTCTACTTCCAGGTGGAGCCCTTCGGTGAACAAGCAGCACGAATCGTCCTCAAAAGCCTCCTCGCCGAAGGGCGTCGAGAGGTGGAGGAGACCCCCATATTGGAGACCTCCTACCCCTGCATCTTCACGGAGGAGTGGCTGCGGGATGTCAATGAAGGGCGCCATGGAGCACCTCTGACCCGCTGCTTGCTCTCCACAGACCAGGGGGTGGTAAAGTTGCCCTGGGTGAAAGTTGCCCTTCCGGAGTTCATAGAAAAGCCTAAGCCCACTGTGCCCAGCTTGTTCCCGCTCGCTCGGGACACACCTTCGGAGCCCAGGAGGATTTTGGTTCCGTCCCATTTTAACTCATCCACCTTGCCAATGGAGAGCATGGTTCTACCGAGGAGGGACAGGATCAGGGCATCTCTGAGACTTCCAGAGGACTCTTCCAAACTGGTCAAGGTACACAATGACAGACCCGCTCCTAAAACCTGCCCCAAACCCTCACCCAAGCCTATCGGTTGGGTTTCACCCAATACCTGGGACTGCCAGAACTATCGGGAGATGGAGGGCGACTACGTTGACCTAGTCGATCTGGTCAAGGATAAAGAGGCTTTGGCTAAACTCGACAACCACCCAAACCCCCCTGGTTCCATCTCGTTCAAACCCGTTCGGCCGCCTCCGCCCGTACCGGATGGCAACAGCAACGGCCCCGGTGGATGCAGCCTTCGATACGGCGAAGAGGCCTTTCCACCGTGTAGCCAGAGAAGGTTGAGCTACGAGATGTCCGAACAGGAGATGAAATGTAGATACAGGGATTCTTACATGGCGGCACTGAAGAACCCCGTGGCATTCGAGAGAGGAAGCGCAGAACTCCTCACCGCTCTGAAGGAGTTTGGCGTTCATAACCAGGAAGACTTTGGACCCAAGGCTAGATATGTCACTCATGGAGATCATCCCGGACACTCGTTTAACCACTGTAATGACTTTGAGCCAAATAAGGAGCCCCACCGACGGAAGTCATGTTATAGAATGCCAGAAAACTTTGAGTCCCACAGTAAAGAACCCAGCGGACGTTTAGTAGCAGAAAACCTGACCAAGGAATTACAGTTGGATGCAAAACTGGCCTCAGGTGGAAGTCATCGCCAGAAAGTACAAACAGACATTCCTATCCCCCATCAGAAAGGCCATGGATCTAAAGGTCAAACGAAGGCCAACGACTCTCCTGTGGAAAAATGTGATGATAACATCATCCCTCATCACAAAGCAGAAGTGCTGAAACCGCCGGTGAAATACAAAGCCAAACTAAGGTCTCTCTCCACGGTGTCTGAGTCACCCAAAGGGAGTCCCCTTCTCTACAAGCTCAACAACAGGAGTCACAGTGACGTTTGCCCTGATATGATTCCTAACATCATGCATTACAAGCAAAACCCAGGCTTTGGTCTGGCAACTCAAAAAGAGGAAGTACGTCAATCGCCCAAAAAGGGTGAGCACCGAGATGATTTGAAATGACACTTAAAGAAATAAAAATTATTCTCACAGGATAGCCGAAATACAATACAGACAAGCAATGGCCTTTTCCTATAAACACCCCCCACAAAAGGTTTGCACAACATTCGCACATAACACTCCAGTTAAATGTTATGGCACATTAGTCAAAAGGGTTGATTGAAACCTCGACCATGACCCCCAGGGCTCTTGGGGGGTTCTCCATGGAGGGTCATAAAGGCTCTTTAAAAAGACGTTTCAGGGGGCGTAGGAGGTCGCGCCTGAGTATGATATTGCCCAGGGGGAATTTCCTCCTCCACTGTTTGGCTTCCTGAGCTAAACGATTATGCACGTCATTGTGTCTACAGAGAGTACAGATACAGCATATATCAGGTTATAAAAATGAAGAAAAAGCATTTGTTTTTCTATCCTAATCTAGTGAGGCAGCATAACATAGCAGGCAGGAAGAAAGGCTGCCTCCCTGCCCTTCAACTCCCCCCACCCACACACACACCCTCTCCACAACACGCACACCCATCGGCATGCACCCATGGGACCCGGGAAGGGCATGTAGAGATCCTGACTGAAGACATGCTTGTCTCAGGCTATTAAAGTAGCGAGCGGAGGGAACACAGCCCTGCTTTGTTGTCTCTAAAGAGGGACCAATTAGGACGTCCGAAATCAAAGCCAGGCTTAGTAGGCTGGCCCTACATCGTCGTTTGCCTTACAAGTAGGACCATGGCCAAGGCTGAGTAAATTACTTTACGCGCCTGAGCATGTCCTCTATAAGACTGACTGCTACTATTATGACTACTCATACAAACGGATTATAGCTAAAGAAACCCCTTTAGTGTGAGTGAAGGGCAAAGATCACTTGAGAATAATTTCCACTTACACTCACAGCGGGAAGACGTCCTCGTAAACGTTACGGAGTTGTCATGATACACAATATACACTTGCCCCTCAGGCCCATGTATTTGATTCATTCTGTATTTGTTTTTAGCTTAGTGTGCATTAACCTTTGAAATAACATGTGGAAACGTCTTGACCTGCAGACCTCCAGTCAAACAACAACACAGAAAGATCATATTTAAAACTCCACGACGTCAAGACAGACAAGCCGCTGTCGTCTCCTAAAGCACAACAGCCGTCCGTTTGTTGTGCTGTTTCCTCTGCTCCTCAGAGCCAGGAGGCCACTCTTAGAAGCATCATGGGGCTTCTTCAACTGGGCACCATATGTTTACCAGGTACTGTGAACCGGTTTGTCACTTGGTTTTTCATTTTGACATCACTATTGTACTCTGGTAAACAACAAATAGTTTTCGCTTTATCATTAGCCATTTTACTTTAATTACTTGGCCTTGCATATACTTGATATTAATATTTTATGCAGAAATAATGCAACCATTTTAGTGTATGACCAACTGAATCCAAGATTACCCAGCAACATATTTGAAATTAAATGTAATACGTGATTAGTTGCTGATTGGAAATTTAAATGATGTGAAAATCAGCAATTGAAGTATTGAAATAAATATACATATCTAAATCATTCTTAATTTAATTCTGGTGAAGCATTCACGCCATAGCACCTTCCTAACCTTTTCTTTCCTCATTTGCGACTCTGTCATGTCAATCTCCAGGAGGGCGGGACAAGACGGGCCGTGCGCTGCTGGAAGTGCACGGGGACAGGGCCATGTGGACGGCACCTCTGGCCTCAGCCCCGGACCTCTGCAGGCTGATTCTCTACATGCACCTCATTCCAAGGTACCATGCCCGAAGCCAGCCCCCACCTCACTATTTTTCAAACCCTGGCTACGGCCCTACAAGGTACCTGGATGATTGTTTGAGTTAATTCAACTTCTGGGAAAAATTGTCTTGGGGTTGAGGCTCTATTTATATATTTCTTGTTTTTGTCTTGATAAGTTAATTCAATTAATGTCAAGCTCTGTGTTTGGGGGTCACTTTAAGAGGTTTATGTTAATTGAATTTCAGGGGAAATCTGCATAGGTTTGGGAGTTAGTTAAGGATATCGGTTGGGATTCATTTACGTCAATGACAAAGACAAAATGGCACTCAACAAAAGAGATTTAGTTTCATTAAGACATTCCCGATAAAAACGTTATTCAAAAGCCTAATACTGGGACATGGTTTACCCAATGTAATAAATCTCACATCCACTAGAGGGCATCATAATACTGTATAATGGGCCCAGAATATTGGACTTCATTTTTTTCTAGTGTGGAGGAGAATCATTGCCTTCATTGCCATCACATACAATTTGACAGTTTAAAATCCCTATCTTCTCTTATTACAATTAAATCAAATCTAGATTTTCTGGGTACAATTTTGTCACCCGTCTATTATTGCAATGTCAAAGCTGTGGTAACCCCCTAAAAATCCACTACAATACACTTTTACAGCACCTTGCTTTTACACTTGTCCCTGTGAAGGACCTCACTCACTTCAAGGTGCCATCACAATAAACCACAATTGGCGGTCTTCCGCTCACCGTGGTTACAGGCCATCGTAACCATAATAACATTAGCTGGCTGCAGGCCGCAGCCACCCAGTCTGCCAACTGTCTGGTATGTGACGCCCCGCTAGACATTTCACGTTTGGACTCACGCACTGGTAACCCAACACGAGGCCATTAAGAACGGTGTGTGAAATTGCCTGAGTGAAATTTGGAGGAGTCGAAGAAGATGTGTGTGTGTGTGGTCCTAGTGTGTGTGTGAGTGTGTGGACGTGGACGTGTGTGTGTACGTGCTTTTGTGTGTGCGTACGTGCCTGCATGTGTTTGTGTGTGTGTGTGTATGTGCATGTGTGTGTGTGTTTGTGTGTATGTTTTTGTGTCTGCATGTGTGCATGTGTCTGTGTGTGAGTGAGTGAGCATTTAAGAAAGTGAGCCAGGGAGAAACGTGAACTGTGAAGTCTAAAAGCCTCTTTATCAGATAAGGGCTTCTGTGATGAAGTGAACGCGTGCTAGCATGCTCGCTAACATGATTCCACTCGTACCCAGGAAAGAAGTCAGAGATTTGGGGATGACACTTGTGATCGATGCCAGGAAGCGGCCTCCTTCCCCGCTCCTTTACAAAGCCCTGTTGATGGCCCAGGTTAGAACAATACACCCCTCTCTCCCTCTGTCTCTCGCTTTCTCCCTGTCGGTCCCTCACTCTCTCTGTCTCTCTCTCTCACTTTCTATCTCTCGCTCTCTCTCTCTCTCTCTTTCTCTGCCTCTTTGTCTCTCTCGCTATGTCTGTCAATGTATGTTTCTTTTTCTATGTCTCTTTCTGTTTCTGTCTCTCTCTCTCTCCTTCCCTTTAAGTACACACACACACACACACACACACACACACACACACACACACACACACACTCAAACACACACACACACACACACACACACACACACACACACACACACACAAACAGAAAGAATGAAATACAATGGTTACAACTTTTCTGGCAGGATGAGGTTTCTTGGTACCACAAGGGGGAGCCAACAATCAACCATATTTATTTTAGCAGACTATTATCCAAAGTGACCTAAGGAGCAGGTCGGGGTGAGGGACGTCACATTGCAATGACCTACATTTTGGAAGCATGTAAGCAAACTAATGTTAGATATTGTGTTGGTATATTGGTTTTTCGACCATTGTTTAGTAATTAGTTATGATTTCTTTTTGTAATTCTGGGAATACATTTTTAAACTGCTACAGCGTTTCTTATGCCAAACATGCCAAAACAACGTTTTCATTCGCCTATGTTACAGTATATTTATGTTGAGTTTGGATTTTACAGTACTACAATTCTCTGGAGTCCTTCAATATAGAGGAGTATCACCTACAAAAAACGTTATGCATTCTGATGTAAAAGCTCTAAAAGAAAACAACAATTACTACATTGTTAATTACTAAACAATGACCAAAAAAACATTACTATTAACATAATAACTATAACATTCCACTATTCCTCTGCTACCAAAGTGAAGGTGGAGATTGCGATGTGACGTTGCGACATAAGCCTATAAGCCCTATACATATATAAAGTTGATGTTTTGTCATGCATGTCATGTTAATCCAACACCTGGGTTAATGTGGCAGGAGCAAGCTCTCCATGCGGTCAACAGTATTCTGATACTGGTGGACAAAGACACCGTCCCCCGCCCTGAGAGACAGCCCGGATTACAGGTGGGGAAAATCACATTTGTAGCAACATTTACATTTAATTCTTCTTCTCACTGCACATTGATTCATACTTCTTTCCTCGTCTTTGTCTCTGTGTGTTAGATGGATGTGGTGACCTCTTTAAAAGCACTCAACAAGATAGTGGAGGCTTCCCAGCTGACCTGTGACCTGGGCGGGACCTTTGCCTACAGCCATACCGATTGGCTACAGCTCCACCAGGTGTCATATCCACTTTCAAAGCTTCTCTGCAATATCATGCCACTACTTTGAATAAGATATAGGAAGATTGGAAAATCAGTTGTCAATGACTCACCAATGACATTTATGATTTATGAACCCTAACCCTTGAAAGGCTGTGGAAACTGTTGCTTCAATCCAAGTCTATTGAGCAATACTCTGCAGACACTGAATTAATCACTTCCTGCACTTCCCTTATCCTAACCCTAACCCTAACCCTGTATGATCATTGTGGGATGATATTCTGTAGTTGAGTGAAGTAAGGATCAGTCCGGTGAATTGAATTGAAGGTACAATACTAACCAAACAGTAAATCATATAATATAAATGGTATGTTGCTTATACATTGAGGAATGTGTGAATTGTTCTGCTGTAAAGTATACTGTACCACATAGCTTAGAGGAGTATTTGTTTACAAGAAGAAATTGTACATGGCAAGCTGCCAAATAAATCCATACAACATTTCTTTCCTTCTCCTCCATTTGACCAACCTGCTTTGAACTTAATTTATTCCAGAGGCTTGTGTCCTTCACGACGGACCTGCAAGGGGCTGACAGTTTGCTTCAAAAGGCCATAAAGAAAGTTGATGAAACCAAAACAATGGACACCGCACAGGTACATTTCCAAGCTTACCATGTCTAGTTAGTTGCCTTCATTCGTGGGACTTACACAAGCCTTGTCATTTTGTGTGTGTGTGTGTGTGTGTGTATACGTGTGTGGGCGTGTGTGCACGTGTGCGTGTTTCCTGTAGGAGGTGCAACAATGCATTCAGGAACAGAGAACCTCAATGAAGGAAGTGCTGGAAAACAGCCGGCTGGTCGCTCTGCAGAGAGAAGGAGGAGCCATCCTGGCCAGATTCAGGAGAGAAGACCTCCGCTTCCAGCAGTCAGAGGACAGCAGGTACACAGACCACATGTCTTGCACACAAACATGGTCAACGTAACAATGTCTGCACTGACGGATTAGGTGTACAGATTCTGGGTGGGACGAAGTTCCATTCAGAGCCGAGGCCTAGAGAGAGAGAGAGAGAGAGAGAGAGAGAGAGAGAGAGAGAGAGAGAGAGAGAGAGAGAGAGAGAGAGAGAGAGAGAGAGAGAGAGAGAGAGAGAGAGAGAGAGAGAGAGAGAGAGAGAGAGAGAGAGAGAGAGAGAGAGAGAGAGAGAGAGAGAGAGAGAGAGAGAGAGAGAGAGAGAGAGAGAGAGAGAGAGAGAGAGAGGCGGTGTATTCCAATGCCCCTGCTTGAAAGAATGTAGGGTGTTGGTGCGTGTCGGGGGGTGGGGGGGTGTTTCTGCGCTAGAGTTCCAGGTATACATTCCAGAAGTGTACTTAAAGGTGATACCAGAATCTGATAAGGACTAGTGACCCTAGCTGCCATCACCAGAAGGCTAATGTCGGAGCAGAGCCATGCTGGGGCTAGTTCCCAAAGCCAGAGCAAGCCACCACCGAGCCAGCGATATCATTCATACTCTAAGGTTTAAACATCATACAATCACATATCAATGATGCTGCTGTTGTGCTCCTGTCCAACCAGAGATGCAGTGGAGGCCGTCACCAGCCTGTACAACAAGTTGGAGGAGAAGCTCCACACTCTGGTGATGTGTTCCAACGAGTCGCTGCAGCACCTGCAGCATCTCCTCAGGCTACGGGAGGTGGAGGGCCACATCAACATGGTACTGGTGGGGGTTATGTACTGTCACACTTTGTACACTTTTACAAGTGTTCTATGGGGCAGTGTAGTGGTTTGTCTGTTTTGACTTTCAGTCAAAAGGTTCTTGGTTCAATTACTGGATGCCTATCTGTGGGCATCCTTGGGCAAGTAGTCTAACCCCAACCTGCTCCCGAATGACCTGTATTGTGTATTCACTGTATGTTGTTTTGTAAAAAAAGATCTACCAACTGACTGAGTAGTATAGCAAAAAGGCCCTTGATAATTTGAATCAAGCAATGAACCATTTGTAGTTTATATTAGTTTTCTTTTAATAATGGCTCCCCTGTGTGTCTTGTAGGCTGGGATATGGTTCAATAAGGAAGGAGAACAGACGTTGAAGGACTCAAACATAGCACCTGACACCCTGAAGGACTCTGAGACGGCCCTGCAGCACCTCGACTCCTTCCTCACACAGGCCATGGTAGTGTTACTCAATATAGAATACATTATATAGAATACATTATATAGAATACATTTGATATGGTGTTGGGTAAACATTATGGTGTTGGTATGATTTCGATTTGTCCGCAATACAAATGTGTGTATTGTGTTCATACAGGGGTGACATCCCGCGGAGAAATGCTGTGATTTGTATTGTTGCTAATCAAAATGTTTACTATACACCATACAATCCCAGATGGTAAATGTGGGACTCACATAAGTGTGTACAGGACAGTAATAAGTACATACAAATAGATGTAAAATGTTAAAATCTGAATATGCTATGTATTCTTTAAGTCTATATAAGAAGGAGCAGGAAACATACAGAAGGGATCTGATCGATAAATTGTATGTCTATATCCCATAGGAGAAGAAGCAGGCAGCAATGGCTCTCATGCTGGAGGCGCAGAACATCATGGACACCAGCCCCGCCAGCCCGGCCATGGACGTGTTTCGGACCGTGGTCAGCACTTTCAAATCCAACATGGACGATCTTCTTCTTCGGGTGGAACCAAAGCGCAAGGAGCTCGAAGTCCTCACGCAACTGCACCGCTTCTGTGAACAGGTTTGTGGACAACATGGACCGCATTGAGGAGCAATAGCCTCATGCTGTTCTGTGAAATGGAACAACATAGATATTGGAATGTTTTTATTTTGGCACCCACCGAGACAAAATATTATGCTTCCAAATCTCTGCATTCAATCAATTCAATGTCTGCTGCCTGCAAATGTTGTAAGAATCTCCTCTCTCTCTCTCTCTCTCTCTCTCTCTCTCTCTCTCTCTCTCTCTCTCTCTCTCTCTCTCTCTCTCTCTCTCTCTCTCTCTCTCTCTCTCTCTCTCTCTCTCTCTCTCTCTCTCTCTCTCTCTCTCTCTCTCTCTCTCTCTCTCTCTCTCTCTCTCTCTCTCTCTCTCTCTCTCTCTCTCTCTCTCTCTCTCTCTCTCTCTCTCTCTCTCTCTCTCTCTCTCTCTAGGCCTCGGCTCTGGCTGAGGAATGCATTCCTTATCTGGAGCAGGTAGAGGGGGACTATTGCCTCACTGAGGCCAGTCAAAGCACACTCAATAAATATGAGGAGAGATTTTCAGGAGAATTCTCCACCTCGCACTTCCAGGCTGTGAAAACACTGGCCCTCGCCCTCGGCTCCAGGGCCTCCGGGGTGCTTCGGGTGTGGAATGCTGCCTGGGTTCAGTGCCAGAAAGTCAGGCAGCGTCTGGGGGAGAGTGGGAAGATGAAGTGTGTCCGTGAGAAGCAGAACCAGGCGGTTCCAGCCGTGGCCTCCCGAGGGGAGTTCGGGGTGAAGGAGAGGAAGGAGGAGGAAGGGAAGGAGGAAGAGGAAGAGGATGTGGAGAAGAGGAGAAAATCGAGGGAGGCTGGAGGCCTTCTGACCCGGGGGTCACCTGCCTCTTCTACCGAGGTCAATAACGCAGAAGGGGACCAGGTGAGGGAGAAGGAGAAGAAGAAGAGCTGCGAGGGCGAACATGGAGGAAACACATCCGTCGCCCAGTGTCCTGACCTGCATTCGACCCTTGATCCCTGCGCAGGGCTTCCAGGCGCGGCAGTTAAGGATGACGTCGTGACGAGTGCTGCGGGGCCTCAGAGCGGGGTGTCGCCGGTGTGTCATGTAGGAAACAGACGGAGGCAGAAGGAGCATCACAGCGACATGGATCTGAGGAGGGTGGACTCCTTCGGTCAGGGGGAAGAGTCGCCCAGTCACCAGGGGCTGGGGCGGTCTCTAAGCGAGGGGTCGTGCGTGAACCCCAGTCTGACATCTTTCCCCAGCCCCTCCCCTTTCGATGCCGGGATCAACGTCCACATGAGGAGACAGACTCTGGGTCCCAGCGTGCTGCCAGTCAACACTTCAGCATCCATTTCTTCTCATCACAGTTTTTGTTTAGGCGACTTGCGTGTTGAGTCGGATAGCGAGGGTAAAGGAGAAAGGGGTTGCCCTCTTCCTCCGACAGACCCTGCGGTCGCGCCCCGAAACCCCCGGGAACAAAGCGGTCAGACGGACGCCCTGACTGGCCCCACCGCAGAGCAAATGAGCAACAACATTTTGTGAGTATATGATGTTTTTAGATAAGATAAATAAAGTTTTATTGTGACACTTTCTGCTTTCCAGTCAAGTGACTGCATAATTCATTACACTAATTGTTTAATGGGTTCCACCTTCCATTTAAACATTTCAGTCAACATTTCGGTAGGACATCAAGGGAAATATTTAGCTTTTTTTTAAAAGCTCAAAGAATAAATAAGGCAAATTGGCTGAAATTCTGAAGCCTTGCTGGACGTTGACGAGATCTATTCTTGAGAAAGCAGCCCCTCAGAGCCCCCTCTTATGGGCCTCACGCTCTCTCTGCTCCTCACAGGAAGCTGCGGAAGATCATAGAGGAGCTGCTGTGCACCGAGAGGGAGTACGTGCGAGCCCTGGGCTACGTCGGAGAGCACTACTTCCCCGAGCTGGAGCGGGCCGATGTGCCCCAGGACCTGCGGGGCCAGAGGGGGGTCATCTTCGGGAACCTGGAGAAGCTGCACGACTTCCACCGGCACACGTTCCTCAAGGAGCTGGAGAGCTGCGCCAAGGACCCACTGCGTGTGGGCCGCTGCTTCCTACGACACGTAAACAACTAGCCAGAATTGTTTATGAATACCCCCCACCCCCACACACACACACACACTATACACTTAAAATAACAAAAAATGAATGCTTGAGCAACAATTTCCCGTTTTTCCACTTTTGAGAAGGCGTAGGATGGACGGAACTGTACAAGAAGATTGACATCTAGTTGACCTTAGTTTGAGGTTATTGGCCCATAGATTCTATGTAAGGAATAAACCTGTAGTGGTTTATTCTGCTTATACTAATAATGAGTAGAAATGAGTTACTTCGTAACTCAGGATCAGGTATTTAACAATGCTGAGGAATAAACGCTTGATATCGGACCTTGAAGTCAGATAATAACTTTGGTTCAAGAATATGTTGAGGGATGATTTAATTGAAAAGGGTTTATAATACTTATTTGGATTGTTCTAATATACAGTACCATAGTCATTTTTAGGTACCTTTTTTTTTATATGAAGTGTTGCATTAGGTTACATTCCAAGTACTGTGTAGTATTATGCACGGCAATTGTCTGTGTCTATCGAATTATAATACAATTATAAATTTTTTCCCTCTTATTTCAGAGAGAGAACTTTGCTTTGTATGCACTATACAGCAAGAACAAACCGCGTTCTGATGCTCTGCTGGTCCACCGTGGACAGGACTTCTTCAAGGTAAGAACAACCAATCACCATTCATCAGTCCTTCTGGGCAAATCTCAACTGCCAGCAAGACAGTAGCGAGAACGAGTCATTTTAAATTTGGATATAAATGTAACAGGGACCAATAGATTGTGTAGTTTAGACTATACTGCTCCAATGTATTGCATTATGTTTCTTTACAGGAAATTTGAATACCGGTATATCTATATATGCCTCTCCACTCTTATCATCAGTGCTCATAATCTTCCTCCTTACGCTTCTCTGATTGGTGGATTTTAAATGACCACTACTGGGGAATAAACAAACTAACTGTTTCACCCCTCAGCAAAAGCAGCTGGAGCTGGGGGATAAGATGGACCTGTGGTCGTACCTGCTGAAGCCCGTGCAGAGGATCAGCAAGTACAGCCTGCTTCTGCAGGACGTTGCCATGGAGTGTGGCCTGGGACACGCCCGGGAGAGGGCAGAGCTCTCGGCCGCCCTTGAGGTCATCCACTTCCAGCTTCGCCATGGCAACGACCTGCTGGCCATGGACGATATCCACAGCTGTGATGTAAGGAGACAATGAGAAGTGACTTTCTATTTATTTGTGCTTGATTCGGTGGAACTAAAGGGGGTGTATAAGCTGTGATGATTCAACACTTGGATCCGGGAAATATATCCATGTGATGGAAAGAGTGGGGGGTAGGGGTGGTGTGGACATCACAGATGTTTAATGGAAGTTGCAGTTTTCTCATCCTACATTGTGAATCATTGTTGAATTGTGTTTTGTGTTTTGTTGTGCAATGGTTAGGGAGTAGTTGATTAATGAAGGGATGGGAAGGAGTGGAAAGAAATATAACAATTATGATTAAGAAAAGCCTTAGACAAAATGCTGATTGCTAGTTTGGGGTTTAAGTTCAAACATTATAATTGATAATGAAATATTTATTATTACTATAACACAAACTTTTATTTTTAGACTTTCATTAGATGTCTAAGTTAGGAGGTGTCTAGCTAGGAATCCTTCTTTAAAGTAATAAAGTAACCATGAAAGATTTAGTACTTTATCCGGCCTGGATATATTGTCCACATTTCCTGAGAAATTGCATATTTGTAATCTTCCTGTTGTTACATCAAGAATTTTCCGGGTAATCTGCCAAAACATATAGAGAAATATATATATATTTAAAAAAGCAATTGGTGACAGAACACGACTCAAATTTCTTCTCTCATAGGTTAACTTGAAGGAACAGGGGCAGCTGATTCGGCAGGATGAGTTCCTGGTGACTTTCCGGAAGAAGAAATGTTTCCGGCATGTTTTTCTTTTCCGGGACCTCCTCCTCTTTAGCAAGACTAAGAAAACGGGTGTGGGGAACGATGTGTACATCTACAAACAGTCCTTTAAGGTGAAAACACTGACACTCACATACAACATGTCTCAATATGTGTAACTTGTTATGAAACTGTATGAGACATTTACATGTTTCCCTCTGGACATCTGATGAAACTCAGATGCAAACATTTAGGTTTTATATATATTTTGACCATACAAGCCTGACATAACTTTTAACATGGTTAATTTCCAAAGGACATACAAACATAATTTGCTATTTTTCAACAAGTCAGCACAAGTTAGATCGTTATTACATAACCACGACCTGGCTTACAGCTATACTTTCTAAAACAACATTTTGAATTTTGACTTTAAATACTAGTTTAGTGCTATGGGTGTTTTGGGCAGGGGTGGTAGGGACATGCCAGTTAAAACTTGCCAGTTTGAACGCATGACTGAGATGTCCTTTCTGATCATTTTGATTGATGACACAACGGCACAAGCCCAATCTTCAGACCATCCCAGTTTTTTTTTCCAAACTTCCTTCTGCCTTGACAAAACATTTATACAGAATTACACTTATTCACAGTACACAGGGGATATTCATCAATATCTTCCTATGAACCTTTCATTTTCTTTTATTTTAATCTTAAGAACTTGTTTTAAGAATTCTCACTTTTGGACCATGTGTGGGATAAGTGTAAATTAATCACTTGCAATATCTATAGTAAATAATTAAATCCTGAGAAGTGATAAAGAACTTGTGTGGTTAGCATAGTGTGTAGCCTAGACCATTTATTTATTATTTTGTGCAACTTTTTCCTTAGACGTCAGACCTGGGCATGACCCACAATAGCGGGTGCAGCGGCCTGTGTTTCGAGATCTGGTTCCGGCGGAGGAAGAGCCAGGACACCTATACCCTCCAGGCCTCCTGCAGGGAGGTGAAGGAGGCCTGGACCAAGGACCTCACACGCATCCTCTGGGAACAGGCGCTACATAACAGAGGTATAGTCACACCAACCCGCACACATGCACACACATACGCACACACGCATTGTAAAATGGAAGTGAGGAGGAGGTGAACATAATGTTTTACAGCAGGATACAAAACATGCAACGTCTGCATGGAATGATAAATTCTGAAAGAAAACTTCCAGAATT
This sequence comes from Lota lota, assembly GCA_026745465.1. Taxonomy (NCBI): domain Eukaryota; kingdom Metazoa; phylum Chordata; class Actinopteri; order Gadiformes; family Lotidae; genus Lota; species Lota lota. The sequence continues at coordinate 2,148,304 of JACYXH010000363.1, read as the reverse complement.
GAATGAGTCCATCTTAGATTCAAATTTGTTCTTTGGTCTCCAGAGTTGCGTATGCAGGAGAGGGTGTTCATGGGCATTGGAAACAAGCGTTTTATGGACATCCAGCCCAGCGATGCAGCTATCCACGACAGAGCCATCAACTATGTACTGATGGGAAGAGGTAAAACACTTCTACTATTTACCCATTTAGCAGACGCTTTTATCCAAAGTGTCATTAAAGGACAATACTGATCTCGATGATCAAACCATCATAGACGTCTCTCCTGGCTTCACTAATTCATCCGTTAACAATATCATTTGGCATATAATCTGCACCCTACATCCATGGTAGGAGCTCATGCAAAATGCCCTTAGGCAGAATTGGCACAACAAAGTGATTTTGAGAAATTATATTGGTAGCGGATGTTTGAGTGAAGCCAGGAGAGACGGTTACGATGGTTTCATCAAAGACCAATATTGTCCTTAAAGAAGCAGGTAGATTAGGGGTTATGCATCTTTCTCAAAGATTGAAAGATAGGTAGACTTCTGACATTGGGGATAAAACTGAGTCTGAACTGAAACTTACCCAGAGTCGAACCCTTACCACTGCATGCATGATCCTGCCCCACAATTCATGCTGCTGTCAAGATCATCTATACACTGATTGTTTACAATAATGATTATTTAATTATGAAATAATAATTGCCTTTCCTGTTGCTAGTCCTAAATAAAAAATACATTAGCATAGTTGTAGTTTCATCAACATCATACAATTTTTACCAATACATTGTTTCTATTTTCTATCTAACCCTAGCTTGTGCTTACTTGGTCTTCCCAGAAATCATGGCAGTAGCTTCTGCTAGCCAGTCTGGTTCACATGACAGATTACCTTCTGTGCGGCCAGAATCTTTTGGCTCAGAGAGAAGTCTGTATTCCTCCTCCTCGATTGGCTCCCTCTCCCCAGTGGGTTACCTCTGCGGCGCAAAGCAGAGCAGGATGGAAGGGCCTTCAGGAGCCCTGAAAGAGGACGACCTGGATCCCGACAGTAAGCAAACTGTTAGCATTTTACTGATTGAGACAGAGGGTATAAGCCAACAGCTAGGCAGCAGGGTACCCCAAAGGATGGATTGTACTTGGCTGCCACCAAAATCTAATCTAATGACAAACTAGGCAGAACGGAAGACAGTGTTCTCATCACACGCAGTTAAAAAAGTAGACCGCTTTTGTGTTGAGTGAGTGGTGTATTGATTGTTGAGAAGGGTTTAAATGTTAAGTGTTCCAGTTAAGTCAAGAAAATGTAAAATCAGAGACATAATCATGCAATGAGCATTGTCATTCACCATATGTGTATACTTACTTATCATCGAGCATGATTATATCCTCTCACATTTGCACTTTGTATTTGAGCTGATTTACTTGTACTTTTTATTGTTTTAGCAATAGGACTACTAGTGTGCCATGTTTTTGTGTTATGTGAATCTGAATATGAATCCTACCCTACTGTGTTTCAGTGGACAGCTCAGAGTCGTCGGGGGAGAGTGTGAGTGGTCTGAGCCAATCAACTCACAGCATCCGCTCTGCTCTGGGACGGGAGCCAGAGGATGTCAGTGTCAAGCAGGTGACCCTCAAGGAAGAAGCCGTGGCCTCGCCAGACGTCCCTTCACCAAACATCCCCTCTGGAGTCCCAGAGAAAACACACGCATTACCATCCTCACCATCAAAACCACCACCGGTGGCCCCTAAGCCCCAAGCACTGTACCAGTCCCACCATCTATCCTGTGGCAAGGTGAGGGGTAGTTAACATGTGACTCATGGGGTTTAACATGGTCATGGACAAATAAAATCGGACATTGGAAAAATAATCATAAATAAATGCATAATCATCAATAAATAAAACTGTAACACTAAGATTGAGAGATAAAAATAAGGTTTCAAAGTATACAAACATATTTATTTATATTTTGGAACATAACATTAATTATAACAGCTAATTCCTTTACGGTTGGCTTAACCTACAGGTCCAGAGTGCTGTTGTGGGGAAATCCACTGAGGTTTGAACTGGGAGACACAAGGTCGGTGTGAACAACGTCATTGTTGTGTGTTATGATTGCTGATTCATAACATTATCAATTATAAGAAATGTCTATGCAGTTTGTGATGTTTTTCATTTTTTACAGCTGTTAAAGATTTCCCTGGAGGAGCCAAGAGAAAGCCTTATTGATGTTGTGTTGTAACTATTGTAGCAAACATTGTGTCTCATACAGCCTCTCACTGTAAGCCATTACCACTCATTATCTCACCACTAAAACAGAGGATACAAAATGCCTACATGTACTGTATTATGATAATATAATTATTGTCTGTTTTTTTCTACATGTCTCTCATGGCTTTATGAAGTGTAGATGGAAGATGTCACATTACCTATACAATGTATGTGAAAAACTGACATGTATTTTTACAGTTTTAGCAGTTTCTTTTTGCAGTTATGGCACATGGTTTGGCCAAATGCTTTAATATAGAAATGTGTGGAGAAAATGTGCTTCAATCATTGGACTATACGTCTGTGTTTTGTACACACACAGCAGCCCTGGTATATACATGTATATATATATTCAGCTCCTGACAATCACTAAAGATGACATCTGATACACATGGCCAAACACTTTCTTGGCCAATAGAGGAAGAAAGAGTGGGTGGTGACCGAGAAAGAATACAAATCCAAGTGTTGATTAGTCTTAATGGATCTTCTCCTCATGGGCATATTTGGGTGTGTGCCTACCATTATTAAGGGATGACAGAATTGTCCCTATCAATATGCTTGAGTCCCCGCATATGGAAAAATACTCAATACATGCCCTGGTGTCTGTTTTACCATATTTGTATGTCAATCAGGTAAAATAATGTTCCAAGTATTTATGATTGTTATATATTTTTGTACAATTGTTTTAAATGCAATTCATACAATCACCAAATAATGACCAGAACGGAGTCTTAATTAGTTCAAGTAATACAAATACATCCTTCTGCAATCCTTAAGTGTAGGCTACTTAATAATGGTGTGGAGCTGTTTGAAGTATATGAATAATGTCACAGCAAATGGTTGTATAAGAAATGTTCATCTACACAATGCTTTTTTAAATTGATTAACAGTTTTTAACTAATATGGCATTACTATGAATACTTGATCAGCAACAACTGTCTGAAATGCAGCATTTGTTCTTACTTTTTTGCCCTTTGTTTTTACAATAAAGCTTTACTAAATAGTTAAACGTGAGTTTATTTTCTAATATATAAGCTGTACTTCATATTTGTGTTCTTTAAATAAAAGTTTATGTGTGGGTTCGCGTTTGGGGGGGGGGGGGGGGGGGGGGCGTTTGCGCACGCGCGGATGTGTGTGCGTGTGTTTGCGTGCGTGCTACAGTCCGTCTGTGTGTTCTTGTGAGGGGGGTTGGGGCGTATTGGCCACACCTACTTTCATCCTGGTGACGCGTGCGGGACTCAAAATAAAATCCCCTCTGCTGCACTTAAACGCTGGACGCGCGCTGACCACCGCACACACTACAGCAACTTGTTTTTGACCTGCCCCACAATCATGGCTCAAGGTAAGACTTTATTAAATACTTTCATAAAAAAATAAAAAAAACGGACCTGTCTCCTATAATAGCGGCATGTATTATTTACATATTCGCGTTGCAGCCTACCAATTAGTAAACGATTGAAATTATTTTAAAAGGCATAGACAAAACACCATCATAATCACGTTTCCTTGAGAACTTAGCGTTTAGGCTGCAGTGTGTTTGTAACGTTGCCCAGTTTAATACGAGCATACAACTGAGATATATCTAGCTATATCTCTATCTATATCTATATCTATCTATCTCTATCTCTATCTAGATCTAGATCTAGATATATATCGCAAAGGCAAACATAAGCAGAACATTACTTTGACATAATACGGACATAAGATTGACGTCATCAGGAAAGCTGTAAAGATAAGAGCATGACACTGGTTGCAAAAGTCTGGTTAATGTCTGAGAGTCACTAAAGCCGCAACTTAATCAAACTCCACATATATATGTTGCTGCAGTGATAAAGGTTAGGTTATGTCTTTTAGTCATAATTATCAAAGGCAGCTGTAGACACTGCTAGTAAACGGACTTTATGGGCATTTATATCCTCTGCCATTAAAAAATACCCTGCCTCCAAATGTGTCATAACTTCAGGGGTTGTCTGTTTGATGAAGCACATGTGTGACATACAAAAACAGAGACATCTGTAGTAATTCAGTTGAGCATAAAAACCTGTAACGGTCAATCTGTTATCTGAGTCTACCAGAAAACCTCTTCAAACATATGTCGTTTTTGGTATTTCCAGGAAACTATTAGACTGACAGACCCACATTCCTCTGCATTGGCTTCCTGAGGCAGCTACCAACACCCACCATATGTATTCTACAGGGAAACACTGTATTTGGCTGCCTTGGCATATCTTCACTGCAGATGTTGCCCTCACAGTAAACACTGGGGGAACCATCCGTTTACCATGTGTGAGAGACACAGCTTAAATGTTTTTGAATCATTAAGCATCGCACAGAAAAGGTTAATGTAGTGCTAAGAGATATTTCCAGGATGTTGAGGATTAGATAGATGTATTTACTTTTCTGGGATTTCTATGCTTTACCAGTGGTGAGTATTCCCGTCACACATTCTGGAGTTGTGTAGAGTAGTGTCTTCACTGCTTTGGCTGAACCACTTTAGGGTGGCACAGTCAAACAGACCTTCAGTATTCAGGAGTGTTGATCTTAGTTTGGTAAACTGGAAACAAAATTAGAATATTTCAGTGTTTCATTTTAGAATCTCAATGTGAAACAAGCTGCTCTAAATGTTTACAGTTAGTTCTACACATCACACTGGTTGTCTTGTTGAAGATGTTTAAACTTAGGACTACTTATTTATGTCACAATGTTAATGCAACAGTGAAACTACATCCCAGGCAATTATGAGCAGCAAGAGCTAATGTTGGATGGTATGGTTGTAAGGCAGACACAAGAGGACACAGAGAGCGTGTGTGTCAGAGAGAATGTGTATCTGAGAGTGTCTACGTGTGTGTGTGTGTTTGCGCGCGTGTGTGTGTGTGTGTTTGCGCGCGCGTGTGTGTTTGCGCGCGCGTGTGTGTGTGCGCGCGTGTGTGCGTGTGTGTGCGTGTGCGTGTGCGTGTGTCTTTGAGAGTGTGTGTGTCTTTGAGAGTGTATGTGTGTGGCCATTTTTGGAGATGAGGTCACAATTTTCCCAACTATTAGCGAGACAAGTGGATTGTATCAACAGTTCACTACAAATCTTCCAATTATCCAGAGTATCCACATTTTCATACATACCACACATAATAGCTGTCAGGAGGAGTGTGAAATACGAACCCAAAAGCAAGATCAAGTCCAAAATATTTATTTGAGGCAGAGCAAGGCTTCAGCTCAGTCAATAACATAAATTGACAAGGTGGCACTGACAGCACAGGACTTAAATAGGCTGAGTAATTAACACACAATGAGGAACAGTTGAGCAGGAAAAAAGGCGGGAAACAGACAATGGCAGGATGTACAGGTGAGAGGCGGAGTCACAGGCACAACAAACGTAGGCACATGGTGGGCAAAAACACATAATAACCAGCAGGACGCCACAGGGTCACTGAGTCCCAAAACAGAGGAGCTGACAATAGCCTGATGTGTTTTTTCAACCGGCAGAGCTTGTCAACATGAAGGCACCTTAATAATGTAAGACTTTCGCAAACAAATAGTAATGCTAATGACTCCTAATACTACTGCTGTTGCTGCTGCCACTACTACTACTACTACTACTTCTTCTACTACTACTCTGCCTAATACTACTAACACTTCTACTACTACACAAACTAACAATAATCATTTTTATTATAATAATGCACAGAATACAAGAAAATCATAAGCAAGAAATTAAAGAAAAAATCCCATTTGTGTGAATTATGCAGAAGTACCTGTTATATGCCTTGCTAAGGTAAGGCAACTTCATTTATATAACACCTTTCAAAGGCCATTCATAGGGTTTTAAAAAGAAAGAAATCCCATTTACAAACATTAAACAGAGAATCATCAAAATATAATAAAAAGGAGAAAGGTAAAATACAAGAAATAAAAAAGTCCTTATGCCTATATTTGTCTTGTTTCCTGATGTTAACAGACAGCTTTGCTTTGTGCCAAAGCGGGACTTATGAGCAGGGTTTGACAGAGTCAAGTCCGAGAGTGAGATTCTTGAGATTCGGGAGGGGCTCTGTATTTACACACCTCACGATGGGAGTGGCATTCATGGGCTGTGTGGACACAAGGTAGTGTGTCTGGAGTCATCTCGTGTGAGATACATTGAGAAACCAAACACCATGCCCATTCTCTCTTAAGATTCCCACAAGGTTTATTGTTTGGTTTTGTAGATCATAAAATTAACGCTAAGTAACAGTAAAGCAGCATTGTAAAGTAAATGTTAAACCGTTTGTTGTGTTTGAGACATACATCTGGTTAATGCAGCAACCACGTAACGACAGTTATGTGGTTTTCCACTGTGGACCAACGTAGCTATACTACATCTTGGTGTGAGACTGGGTTGTGTATGAACCATTGACCACAACTTCCCTATAAACAAATGTATATACTGTTATATTTGCTTCAGCGCTAGTGAATTTTTGATGAATTTCCTCGTAATCCTATGTACGATGTATCTGTTATAATTTTGATTTTTTTTGTTACCTATTGACTAACTTGTCAACAATAACTCTGGATGACTGGTAAACATGCTGCGTCGGCAAAGCCTTATTTCAATGCAAAAAAAAACAATGACGGCAAAACACAAAATTATAGTTCAAATAATAATTTAATCCCTTACTTACCCGTCCCTTACTCTTTTCAGCATTGGACATCGCTTCCTGGGATCTGGAGTGTGAGTTCAACAACACAGACCACCGCACAGATCTGAACGGCGTGGACCGCCTCATTGTGAGAAGAGGCCAGCCGTTCACCATCAAACTGCAACTCCGCTCCGGGGAGTACCAGGCCGGCCTCAGTTCCCTCACCTGCACCGCGGAAACAGGTACTGGCTAGGAGTTTTAGTTTGTGTTATACTCTGACTTACTGTAGGTTTTATAGATCCCTACCAAGTGAGTGGGTGGTGAATCAAAATCAATTGCTGTTCTTTTTAACTTTTCTTTCTGTTCTTTCATTCTTTCTTCCTTGTTTTCTTTCTCTTTCTTTATTTCTTCCTCTTTTTATTTGACTTTCTCTTTTCTTTTAGATTTTTCTTTAAAAAAAAAAGTGGATTGATACACTAGATGCATACACCAAATAAACAATATACTGTTACAGATGTATGAGTGAGAAAATTCCACAAATGGACGTAGCTAGTTCTAACGCGGTCCAATCAAACACACGTACATCGATAGGCAGTCAATTTAAGACCTTCCATCTCACACACACATTCTGCGAAGTAAAGTGTGCTGAGCTGAAATTCTCACACCTCCACCCCAGCCTGCACCTGCTTGGTTCTGCTCTGTATTGTATGTAACCTACATAATGGGTTGAGATATCTGACACCCCATGGGGGATTGTATAGTGCTCCCTGTTGTAATATGTTGGTATGCTGGTGGTATTCTGTATCTGACATCTGACGTCATGCTTTAAATCTTACAGCAGGGAGCACCATAAAAGAGTGGAGCAATACCGCCAAACTAGAATATATTACCATTTCATGCAAATAAATGGTTAAATCTATGACATGAGTGATTTCTTACAGAACTACAAAAAACTGCACATTTAGTCAAACATTTGGATAACAGAATGTGAGAGAGTTTACTACAATTTGAAAGTCGAGGAACACGAATGGTACATAATGTCCAAGGCATATTTCCATCATGCCCCATCCTTCAGGAAGTCAGGACTTCTGTTACAGCATGTTGTTGTTCTTCTTGGAATGGGTCCATGTTCCTATACTCCCATGGCCATTGTGATCCTGGAGGTGACAGGGGGCTTTGGCGTTGTGTAAGCATGAAGGGGGGAGCTCTTTAATCTGTTTCACACCGACATTGTTTAAATAGTATTTCAAACAACTGTTGTGGCTAATCTCTGTCAGTTTGAATTCACCGGTTGCTATTGTTAGAAGGACTAATTAGTTCCCTAGGACCTTATGTTAGTCGTCTAACCAAACCAAGTAACATCTGCCATTTGATAAACATTGACAATTATCTATAATGAATTATTAGCTAAAACAACTTCTGCCTGCTATCAAATCCAACTGTTTGGAAAAGGAAATACCTAGCCAACCGGAAAGAATGTCTGCTATTAAAGATAAGATTATTGACATTGAACTTCAAGTATTTCATGTGTTTGACCGCTTATCCTATCCCACTGGGCCTTTGATCTGGAAATAGACTTGTGTTTAGATGTTAAAAGATTTTGAGGACTTAAATGGTCTTGGACTTAGACTTTTGTTGTCTCTGAAGCACAAATCAACTTGAGTCCATGGGATTGATTCTTCCAAGCCATGTGTCTATAAGAAGTTGGGTAAGTAAAAAACTAAAAGTGTCCTGATTGCAAAGTAGTTTGTCATGTTGTGTTATTACCGCACACGATTGTCTGTCTGAGAACAATTGCACCATAATAACAGTTGTTAGGGACCATCTTACCATAAGTATTTTTTCCTTTTTTTTTTTACAGACAAGACAAAACGCTAAGTCTTTCATTTCCGACCCTGATTCCCCTGTTTTCTCTTGCTCACCTCTGATTGGTCTATTCACACCCAGGTCCCTCCCCGTCTGACCAATACGGCACCAGGGCCGTGTTTGATGTCGCCGCTGGCTCCGACAACCCCTCCGGGTGGAGCGCCACGGTCAACAGTCCTCCCGGGAATGTCGTGGCCCTGTCCATCTGCCCCGCCGCTGACGCGCCCATCGGCTGCTACACCCTGACCCTGGAGGGGGCCTGCCGCTTTGAGTTCATCCTCCTCTTCAACCCGTGGTGCCCAAGTGGGTAAACAGACCAGACGTCTCGCATGTCAGACACCGCGCCAAGGAATGCTGCAATGCTTTGGTGTCATGTTATGGATGATTTGTGGGGAGGGAGGGAGGGAGAGAGAGAGAGAGAGAGAGAGAGAGAGAGAGAGAGAGAGAGAGAGAGAGAGAGAGAGAGAGAGAGAGAGAGAGAGAGAGAGAGAGAGAGAGAGAGAGAGAGAGAGAGAGAGAGAGAGAGAGAGAGAGAGAGAGAGAGAGAGAGAGAGAGAGAATTAGTGTAAGGTATGTTTACCGTATTAAAACTACATTATGCAACTTTTTATTCTGCAGCCTGTCTAAAACTTAACCTTTTTACACTGAAAGTTTAACTAATGGAAATCGATCCTTCTATTTAGTAAGTGCTAGGCATGTAAGGGCTAGCTTTTCTTTTCTTTCCATTCAGTTCATGTTTTTCATCCACACCTTGTCAATGACGTTCTTTATTAATTTCCTGACAACAGGAGATTCTGTGTATATGGACAATGAAGAGTATTTGAAGGAATACATCTTATCTCAAGATGGAATAATCTACCGCGGGACCCTCCAACACATTTTGCCTTACCCATGGAACTTTGGCCAGGTACCAACTGTTTTAAACATGTAAATATGTCTTATGTTAGTGTTACTAACATAGGACAATAATAGGAATGATGTAATTGACGGAACACAACTAAAAAACTTGTTTTTCTACCTGAGGGCGGTCAACTTCCATGTAGCTTTAAAATAAAAACAGTTGTTTTATTGATGCAGTCAGACCTGCACTATAAATGAGTAGGTGGAAGGCAGTGCATTACTCATATCTACTGTTGCTTCCTGAACTCATTGTTTCTGCAACAGTTTGAATTTGGAATCCTGGATGTCTGCCTCAAAATGCTGGACACCAATCCTAAATACCTGCGTAATCCCGGTAAAGACTGCTCCGGGAGGAGAAATCCCATCTATGTCTCCAGAGTGTTGAGTGCCATGGTATGTCCCGGACCGCATTTACATTGTGAGCATTGTGTACCTGCAGTGCTCTATATAAAACACATTCTTGCACGTGTGTGTGTGTGTGTGTGTGTGTGTGTGTGTGTGTTTGCATATTGTTTATATTTTTTGATACATTATATATATATATATATATATTTATTTACTAGATATACAAATATAGACCTATATATAATCAAAATTAATTATACATTCACCTATAGCTACGTGCATATATGTATGATATATATGACATATACATTGCCTCATCTATGAGGTAAACATAGCATTGTGAATGTTTAACGCTGTGTTTGGTCTGTTAGGTGAACTGTAACGAGGACGCTGGCGTTGTACTGGGCCGCTGGCCAGCTCTAGACAGTGTGTCGTCGGACGACCCCTACAAGGGAGGAGTGAGCCCCATGTCCTGGAAGGGGAGCGTGGATATTCTGCTCAACTGGGACAGCAGCTCTTGTAGTCCAGTACGTTTTGGCCAGTGCTGGGTCTTTGCTGCAGTGGCCTGCACAGGTGATTGCTAAAAACAAAACATCACCACTGCCATAGTCTAACAAATCAGACTTTACATTAATTCAAGTCTGATGGCAGACGAGCTCAAATCTGAGTGAACGGGACATTTCACTTTAGTTCGCTTCATTTTTGTTTCAATCAATCATGTTGCTGAAGGTGTGAAGCTGTAACCACTTAATTGGCGAACAGAAATTCGGCCAGCAGTAGTAAACTGTAAAAAAAGAATCTGTAAAGATTTCAAATCTACACCGTGTAGAAATACACGTATTTCCTTTGGTAGAATATCTCTGTAAAAAAACAGGGAACAAGTTGGAACTTGTTGCCCCTTGCAATTCCTGGATTCCTGCCCATCTCACAGTTCAGATGCCACACATCCACACTGAAATCCCCTTTTTGATGGAATGGTTTTATTAGTAGGCTGACTCATAGTTCCAAATCTTTACCAACAATTATGTACTTTGTGTACCAACAAAAAATGTGCATTTAATTAACTTTACTGATATTTCTCAATTTAATTCGTTATATCCCCAATGACGTTTCTTTAATACATGTCGTGGCAATTCCTTTATGAGATATTGTGTCTAGGACAGATGAGAACAAAAAACCACACAATAGTTGGAAGTAAATAATTATTTAATGTATGCATACACCAGCCTCTTCTCTAGCAGAGTGAGCCCAGGATACAGTTTCACATCGCCTTTTAACACAGGTTCCCCCCCTCCCTGCAATGCAATTGTCCATACATCATGTGAGGGAAATGTTTTTCTCATATGAATAAGGGTGTCAGTTCTTCCTTGTGACCGGTTGACTCCAGGCAAAAGGTTAACAAAAAGGGGAACTAGATAACACTAGTTAACGGATGGGGTGGCTAGATAACACAACCTGAAGAAAACAAAGCTTAAATTATTCAAACTAAACAACATATGGATTTTCCATCCCATATGCTCTCCAGTTTCCAGAGCCCTTGGTATCCCGAGCCGAGTTGTCACCAACTACATGTCTGCCCACGACACCAACAGTAACCTGCTGGTCGAGTACTACTACGACGAGAACGGCCGCAACCAGGGAAGAGACATGATCTGGTAAGAAGTCCTGTCATCTACATGTACTGAGTCATACTGTAAGCAGACCTATGGGAGAGAGAGAGAGAGAGAGAGAGAGAGAGAGAGAGAGAGAGAGAGAGAGAGAGAGAGAGAGAGAGAGAGAGAGAGAGAGAGAGAGAGAGAGAGAGAGAGAGAGAGAGAGAGAGAGAGAGAGAGAGAGAGCGCTCCCGTTTACCATAATGCAACAGAAAAGACTGCACTACCATGCTTGGGCACCAAGAGTGCTAGACAGTGAAAAATGCATGAGAGTGAACGAAGCTTAATGCTACAAAATGAGAATCTCCGTCTATTTCATCTGTGCATGGGCTAATCGTTGCTACTGTGCAAATAACAAACTACGGGTTATCATAAACACACCATTATTTGCAGATACACAATTGATGGATGTGATTTGACCTCCTTCTTAGAGCAGTGGTAACTTAGTCCTCTCGAATCTCTTCACAATTATCTTTGAATTGGTGTCATTTGAATGAAGAAGGCTGATGTGCATTTAAGTTTAACAACAACTGACCTTACAATTTCTCAGATAAATTGGACAGCAGCGCTAAATTGGGAAAGAAGCTGATACACGACGAGTAGTTGGCAAATATAATTTGCTCAATTGCGCCCATGGTGTTCGCGTCACATATTCAGCAAAGTGACGTATCTTCTTTTTAGAACAGCTTTGCTATAAGTATGGTTCAGGGTATTAAGTCACACTATAAATTTGAGTCCGTTTACTAAGTCATACTATAAGTGCAATAGAAGACCTATTGACACTTTCCCAGAAGCAATTTTGGAAAAGGAAAACAACAAGGTTGCTGGGGTATTTATAACTCCAGGTGAGTTATTTATGATGTGATGGCTGATGGGCTCAAATTATATATTGTGTTAAAATCTTCAGGACATTCCACTGCTGGGTGGAGAACTGGATGACCCGTCCTGACCTGAAGCCTGAATTTGACGGTTGGCAGGTTGTGGACCCCACACCCCAGGAGAGGAGTGAAGGTGACTCCCCCGTGAACATCAATTACATTAAAGGCTATTCCCTGAAGGCAGACAGAGGAGCTCAGAATGGCTCATTTAATTATTGTTTTGAACAACGGTGGTAGTGTCTCTCTGTCAGTGTTAAATGACTGGCGATGTTGTTAGAAGGCCAAATTAATTAAATGTATTGTGCAAGAATTAGAAATACCTTCTCAATGCTGGCCCTTTTGGCTGTTAAATGAACTGCAGCCTGCTCTAGCTTGTGCATTCAGAGCACTGGAGTGCAAGCTCCGTGGGTGGATACGATAACAATAATAAAGCAATATTAGTCATAATTATATATAAACGTTAGACAAATATAAAAGTTATGAAACAACAGATATCTTTGCCATTATCAGCACTTGGACTTCCCTCCTTTTTTACCAGCAAAACCAGCACGGTTAAAGAATTATATAAATCAGCCCACAGGCTGTTCTACGTAACGGAGAGAGTCCGGGAAGGTCAAAGATTTTAAGTTGATTTGATCTGTTCATAAATAAGCTATTTAAAGAGATCTATGCATGTAAAAATCCTAAACATGGTCCCTTTAATCAAGTCTTAAAAAAAATCTGCATTCAATAATACAAAAAAAGATGCTACTGAAATAACTTGTGTGTGTTCTCGGTCGGTTCTGAACAGGAGTGTTTTGTTGCGGCCCCGTTTCGGTGAAGGCCATCAAGGAGGGCGAGCTCACGAGCAAGTACGACACGCCGTTCGTCTTCGCAGAGGTCAACGCCGACAAGGTCGACTACAGGAGGATGGAGGACGGCAGCAATCAGAAGATGACCAGCATCACGGGCGTGGGCCAGAAGATCAGCACTAAGAGTGTGGGCGGTGACCGACGGGAGGACATCACTCACCTCTACAAGTACCATGAAGGTACGACCGGAGACGTGCTTTATTTTATTTCACGGCAACTTAATAGTGTTGTTAAGGGGATGGATCTACAAACGTGAAATAACCATAACAAAGAGGGATGCATCCACTACACACCTACCGAATATCTTGAGAGGCAAAATGTCAAAAGGTACGTCTGAAACATTGTCGATAGGACCTGTCAAGAGCATTTCTTTCCTGGCCATTGAATCGGTGTGAAGGAATAGCCATTGATAAACTGACATTTTGCACACTTAATGCACACCTTGATGACCTTTAATAACATAATTTAAGTTAATGACAGATTTCTGTTGTCCATAAAGGTGTAGTGTGTATAATTTAATGGGATCTAGGATTGGAAGGATTATATATAATAATAATAATAAAAACGCATATATATATATATATAATATAAATCAGGGTGGCAAAGCAGTAACTGCAGGACAATTATAAAAAATAATTAAAAGAGATAATGTAAGTAACAACCACCACAAATAAATAAGACAAATATATCTGTCATTAGTACCAATGTAAATGTTAATGTAAAAAGTATGTAGACATTACAGACGGTTGCGGTAGACATGAAACTATGCATTATTGACCATTATCCAGTCTAAGTGACTAAGTGACACAACTGAAATCATCCATTATCCCCCAGGATCTGATGAGGAACGAGAGACGTTCAGGAAGGCCAACCACCTGAACAAGCTCCTCCACCGGCAGGAGAGCCAGGGCCTCAATCTCGCCATCAAGGTCGCCACGGAGATGCGGAAAGGCTGCGACTTTGACGTGGTTGCGGTGGCCTCCAACAGCACGGCCAGCGAGAAGAAGTGCCGCCTGCTGTTCTCCTCCATGGCCGTGTCCTACACGGGCGTTGTGAAAGGCAACTGTGGCTTCAAGGACCTCTTGAACGTGGTGCTCGCACCCGGCGCAGGTAAGCAACATGGCAGCGATTCACTAAGACCTTTAGCAGACCTTAAATGACAGATTTACCATTATTATCACTATTTACTATTACTATTGCGATTGCTATTTGCAGATGTTTATGTCTCAAGATAGATAGACAGGTAGGCGGACATTGGGAATTCGAACCCAGATTATTTTTGGCTGGTAGTCAGACAACCTCAACCACTAGAATAACCTGCCCCTGCGACCCCTCAGATCATCATCAGTTACTAGGGCACTTTGGTCGTATTTATTCCGTTTGGGGTGCTATGGTGTTTGTTCCAGCCCATAATAAGAGTGTGTGTTCCCCAGAGCGACAGGTTCCTCTGAGGCTGAATTACTCCAAGTACTGCGAGGCGCTCACCGAGGACAACTTGATCCGCTTGGCCGCCCTGCTGATCGACTACTCCACCAAGGAAACCATCTTCACCCTCAGAGACATCGTGCTCGACAACCCAGAAATCAAAGTCCGCGTGAGTGTGTTCGCCAGCACAGCTATGACATAGGGCTGTGCAATACGGACAAAGTCTTCTATCACGAAATGGGTCATTTCATATCTCGATAACGATATATATCACGATATAGTACGTTTTCTGTCAATTCTATGAAAGAAATGTCTACCCAAAATAACCACGTGCCTTTTTATAATCCTGTGAACTAAAAACTATAGAAAGGCACTTTCTCTTTTCTCCTTTTTATTTTGAAGTGATGTTGAGCATAACTTCACCTCAAAATAGGAAAAAAAAGAAAGCAAAGAAAAAAAAGGATGTTAAACACATATATACTAAATAAATATTAAAGTAAACTCAGTTTCTATTTTCAGAAATATTCAATAGTGCAGCGAATAAACAATAGAGGTATATGAATATAAAAGTAAACATCACCATGTTTCAGAAATGTCCACAGGCCCCACCAAAAGTGTGGTCTCCATTTTGACAACGCGTGGCAATGCCCCACACCCTCTCTAGTGGCTGCTTGTGGGAGTTAACCACTTTGTCGATGGAAGTTTTCAAAACCAGGAAATGAAACTCACCACGAGTCCGTACGGTCCGCCTGTACTCACTGAACGTTGATTGTCTTATCGCATGGCCGACTGGGCGCTCATTTGCATGAAGTTGAAGTTCTACTTTGGTCCCTCCCCTTTCAACGCGCCGCCATCCCCCGTCCGCACGCGAGCCTTCCCACATTCCCTTGCCCCACGCGAGCACTCGTCCAGCACGCAATGCATGGGTCTCTCGACAGTGTTGTTTGTTTGTTTATCTGGTCCGCCGTGGTGTCTAATAATAATGTCATTACTGTATGTGTTGTTACAGAAACACAACTGTTATCTCGAGAAACCTATAAAACACCGTCAAACTTTCTCCTGCCGTCCGTGTGGATTTTTATTCTATTGGTGTTTTGATTGACACCCGGGAGTGAATGCTGCTCATCATAAACCAGTCCTAATATATAAAGCTCTCCACAACAGCCCTACTGTGACAGTTTAAAAACAAAACTACTGAAAGTTCTTGTTCAGGTGTACTTTCTTATTGCTTAGTTTTTAAAGGATGTTTTCTCCTGTGGAAAATAAATATTGTTTAACATTTAAACATTAATGCATACAAATATCTAAAAACAACTAGACCTTTGTTCAATATTTTGTTGAGCTGTGTACTTACATTAGACTACAGCTCCCAGGTTCCCACGCTGCTTCACGACGTCATCAAACTAGGTCTTTTGTTATTGTTTTGATTGAGACCCCACGTGACTGAAGCAGTCTGTCAAAATGTTTTTGAAAACCCCTTGAAAGCTTTTGAAAGCTGTATAATAAAAAAAAACTCAGTCTCTTAAGATGTTATAAAATAACATTATTTCACTCATGCAAGCACTAGCTTTTAAAAGTAATTTTGGCTTTATCAAAAAATCCATTCTGATTCCACAGATCATTGGTGAACCCAAAAAGAACCGAAAGCTGGCAGCAGAGATCACAGTGCAAAACCCACTTCCAGAACCCTTGAGCAACTGTTGCTTCAGCATTGAGGGAGCAAATCTCACTGGGGGACAGACACTTACAGAGAGGTTTGAATAAACACCACCCTCTCTCTGTCTGACTGTTTATCTGTCTGTCTGACTGTTAATCTGTCTGTTGGTCTATCTGTTTGTCCGTCTGTCAGGCTGGCATATTTGTATTACTTTTTGGCTTCTATATATTATATTCTAATAATGTATATACTTTCTGGATTAATTAAAAATATAGAAATCTGGAGTTCAAGCAGGATATATATATACAGTATGTGTGTATGTATATATATATATATATATATATATATATATATATATATATATATATATATATATATATATATATATATATGTAGCGTTCCGTTTTAAATAATGAATATATTAATCAAGTATATAATGACTAAGCTGCACACTGATCAGGACAAGGATATAGAAATGTGTAATGTGCTCCTTAGCCGACCAGAACTTTTATCCCCCATTTTAAATGCAAGACCAGTCCACCAAATTGTTAACACACTCTGATGCAGTACCCAGATGTGTTCTAGTACTAAGCAGAGCTAATGCGAACACCACACAGACCCTAAAATCCTGGGCTGAATAGCTAACAGAATCCTGGTCCTGCCAAAAATAAACCCTTCATCTTACTGGAATGCAATCGCTCTAGCTTTTATCCAACAAACAACATTCAACAAACAAAGAAAAAAAAGTCATCTACTGAGTCTGATTGGTAGAATAAGGATTTAATGGGTTGGACAAAGTTCTGAATGTCTCCCAACAAAACTGCTAGCATCTCATCCTCTCCCTTCTTGTGAACATCTCCATAAATAGGAATAACTGTCATGTGAGCCAGTAAAGGATATCCTTAACGTCAACATTTAGAAGTTCAGGAGGAAGGGGTAACTTGTGTGTAGGAAGGAGTGCATTAAGTGATCGCCCACACTCAAATATTTAAATATTTATTCCCAGGCTTGAGTCCACAGTGGAACCAGGTGAGGATGCCAAGGTGAAAATCTACTTCAAACCAAACCAATCGGGGATGCGCAAGCTGGTGGTGGACTTCAACAGCAGCAAGCTGTGTCACGTGAAAGGTTACAAGAATGTCATTATTGGCAAATAGATCACCCCACACCATGTACCCTGTGGCTTGTCTTCTGTTGTTTCGTTATTTTACGTAAGCGCAGACATAAATCGTACCTTTGCCAAACTGTTTACTATATACATAAACATTTGCAGTCTTTTTGGTTTAGTTTTTTTTACAAGAGATCTCATATGTATTGCTAGTAGGTACCTGCTGATAATATTATGTCTGACTTCTGATAGCATTTGTATGGCTATCCCTAGCCTTCATAACGCCTAAAGAAATATATGCATGCAAAGCTTGTACTGGGGGAGTTCCATTGATGTACTATTATTACTGCAATAAAAATGGCTTGTCCTTAGTTTGCCCCACATAGCTGCACACCATGTCTGGTGTTGTCAATACTGGACTAATCCAGTCACTGGATAGAAAGAGAGTGAGATCATCCAGTTTAAACCAATCGAGCAAATTGTTGGCACAGAATACTGTGTTTCTGAACCTTGAAATTAAGGCTTTCAATGATGAGTACCTTTTTCATGAGGTAGACCATTTTTGTATCTTGTCTTGACAAGCTTTTAACATCTAGGAATTTATCCATGAAAAACAACACATTTGTCTTTAGGCAAAACCATACTTATTTTTTTTAAACAGACCAAAACTTCTCTTCAAAAAAGCAGTGTACATTTATATAGTCATCATCGATCAATGCACGAGTCTGACTAGTTGTCCAAAAAAGAAAGTAATTCTAATGTTGGCCACTGCAAAGCTTCACTGGAGCGCTACATGTTTTAATTAGTCTGGAATATGCCATTAACATTTGCCTGTGGTCGGACATTTACAATGACCCCAAAATTGCTGTAGGCTGATTAATCATTTCATACATTTCGATAACAAGCTCTTTTTTAAATGAGCCCTATTCATCAAATATGAAGCACTGCAGTAGGCTTAATGTAACCAGTCCATTAGCAATAAGTAGCAGTAGCAGTCATCAGTACACGTTTGGCCATTTACATTCAAGTTTGGGGAAATGGTGCACCCTAGTGTTCAAACGTGAAAAGTGCATGTGCTTTGGGAACCAGACTATGTATCATTTTATACACCTTACTTGGACCGACACTTGCTGGACATAATAGACAAGCTGATGCTGCTAAAATCTTGTTAATTTAGACTATTCGATTAAAAAAAGTACATCGCCGTGTTCACAGAGTAGGCCGACAGTGCTAAAGTGCAAGAGCCATTTAGTAACCTAATGTAAATACTGTAAATGTTCACAAAGACTATCACTTCATCTTTCAAGTTTTTATTACAAAACACATCAAACGTCGTTCCCGGTTTGAGTTGGTTTGTGGTCGATGAACTGAAATGGCTTTTGGCCGTTATCACCTTGAGTAGCTACGCATGGCCAAAAGCCATTTCAAGCCTTTAAAGTGGGCTAACCCTACTTTAAAGAATTGACAATCAAAATCAAAGTAACGTTAACATAGGGGCTTCTTTACTTTGCATGCATTACAAGTCCTCTCTGCTAGCGGATATCGTTCTCCTTCAGCTAGCTGGTGTCCACCCTTACCATATAGCAATGAATGACGACAGGCTAAATTCAGTTAAGCTTGCAATCTTCGCCTTTTTCCCCCACATTGTAGCCGCATTTAAAGGAGGTCCCTGCCATTTGCACGAAAGAAGGGGCTAAAATATTGTCCCTTGCGTGTCGTTACCGGGTTGTAGGCTTCTTGCGTTCTGTAATGTAAAACACACCAAAAAACAAACATTGAGCCATTTGAGATTTGTTCAGAAGTATTATTTGAAAAGGAGAAGTGGAAAATGTCTGTTTGGCTGTTTTCATTAGTTGAATATATTTTAGTTTTGATGGCCAAATAATTCGTCTTCTAAATTGTATAATTTCCCCTATTAAAACAGAAACACCATCTATCCAAATTACCCCTAGAACAGTAAATGAGAACGGAACCACCCTGACTCCCACAATTACTTTTTATCTGGTCGTCATAGACTTACAGTCGCATATAGTAGACTGCAAGCTTTTGCAAAGAAATAACACAAGAAAGCAAAAAACACAAATAAAGGGAACTTAATGGACTTGGTGACATATTATCATGCCCTCATTTGGCGTTCAACAACACAGGCATCGAAATAAATTATATGTCTACATGAGACCCAAATAACAATCCGGTTTTGTTAAATAAATACCAGTACACACGGTTCTGGTCCTTAATGAGGTTTTAAATGATATACAAACTTTATAGTGGAAACATCAGAAACATGCATTTCTCTCTCTCTGTAACTCCCCTCCAATGCACCAGCTTACAGCACTTTACAGTCCTCTCCACAACCAGCACTACCACCACCGGCCTCTTGTCTCTTCAGCTCCTTCCCCGCCGCCTGGTGCCCGGGGTGGGCATGCAGGTGGCCGCCTGATGCCTGGGGCCTGGAGGTCTGATCCCGGTCCACTGATCTCAGGCTGGGTCTGTGTGGCTCCACGTGGAGGTAGGCGTGGGCGCGGTGGTGCTGGGGCACGCTGCCGCTGAAGTCGATGACACGGCACTCGTAGGTGCCCTCGTCGGACGGCTTGACGCTGGACAGACGCAGTTTGTGGGAGATGTTGCTGCCGGCTACCTTCACCACCTGGTGGTCCCAACGGGTATCAGACATTCCAGAGGATAAGCTTTTTACTGAGTATTTGAACTATGGTTCCCAGCAGATGCTGGAGGCTCAGTGGAACTAAGAGCTAACGCGCTATAACTACATAGGCGATACGCTTTGTAGTGACCCAGGTTTGAGTCCAACCTGCGATCCTATGCTACATGTCATTCCATCTCGCTTCCGACCCACTTTCCTGTCCCTCGCCTGTCCATAAAATGCATACAAAATATAAAGAAATGTTAGCGGACGGTTTAATCCAAAGTGACTCACATGTGTTTGATTCCCTGCCGAAAGGTTCTGAGTTAGAACCCAGAGTTCATCCTTGAGCAAGATGCCTATCCCTTATCTGAATGCTGATTGCTTATATTAATACATTCACTCTAAATAGCTTTTATGAATGTGTTTGCTAAGTGGTTATTCATAATTAATGAGCAGGTAGGGGTACGGGCATCTTGCTCAAGGATGCATACAGGTGGAGTGCGGACATTGAATTATATTAACAACATATAGTAAATTAATCAATAAAATAGTCTAGTAAGTCTAGGACTTCTGAACGTTTTTACTCACACTTATTTTGGTGGCATCCTTGGACATCTGCTCTAGAGGCACCACCTGCACACAGTTAACAAAGTAAATATTCTGAGCAAAGGAAAGATAAGGTGAGATCAGCACTGTCCACAATTAGCAGCTTGTCTACTTGCTTTATAGCAGCAGAGAGTTATAGTGAACGTTGTTCATACTTTAAGATAACGTTATAAAAGAGCTTCACCTTTTTATATTACTGTTCTGTTAAAAAAGGATTCTACATCAACCTTGATGAGCGATGTCTGTGTGTATGAGGCAGAGAGAGTGTGTATGTGCTAGTAGATGTGCTTGTATGCGTGAGTGTGTGCGTGTGTGTGTGTATGTATGCTTGTGTAACTGTGCAAATATGTATGTGTGCCTGTCTGAGTGAGTGTGTGCTTGTGTGTGTGTATGCATGTGTGTGCATGTGTGAGTGTGTGTGTGTGTGTGTGTTTATGTGTGTGTGTGTGTGTGTGTGTGTGTGTGTGTGTGTGTGTGTGTGTGTGTGTATGTGTGCGTGCATACTCCAATCTACTCGGATGAGAGGTGCTGTGCGGGGGCAACATGGTATTCTTCTGGGAATAGGTATGAATAATGCAGGAGGAGAGAGACAGAGATTTAAGAAATCTATTTCTTCTTTGGTGCCAATTATAAAGTCTCGAGGCGCAAGAGGGGAGTCTGAGTTCCCTCATGTTGGGGAAGCTAACATGTTTCCCCAATGCTAGTGAATGCTAATCAGCAATTATCAATCCCTTCTTGTGCCGCAGGCTTTCTGTTCTGGCTAATATTGCATGTGTGTCTCCATGATACATGTGAGCAAGATGTGACTAGATTGGTCGAATGCAAAGTCATTCATACTGAATGAAGCCTCTGGTGTTAATAGTCTCTATTCGCCTAGTGTGGAGAAAAGAGAGGAGGTTAAATCTAACTAAAAAGGATGAATTGTATAGAACAAATGACTAGTCTTTTAACCAACCTGTTTAAATTACTATATATTATAATATAAAAGACTCTTCTCATGAAAACACAGATACAGATAACAATGTTTTTTTTCTAATCTGTAAGAAAACTCAGTTAAAAAAACATTCATTACTTACTTTTATACTTTACTAAACGAGTAGTTAGCTTTCTTAGCGCTAACACAAAAGGCAATTTACTGCAAGTTATACTTAGTTGAATCCCCTGGCAGAACAACTAGACGCACAACACCAGATCATTTCACACACAGTGTTGCTCTGGTTTAACGTCAAACTCATGATAATACTAATAATACGAGTAGCTCATGGCCTTTTTCTTCAGATGCCAGCATTCCACTCAATGTCACATTGTATTCCAAGACCAATGTCCTCTGTCTCTCACCTGGTTTGTGCTGATGGTCTGGCCCGGCCTGCGCTCCTCCTCTTCCTCCTCCTGCTGCTGCCAGCTCCTGTGTTTCTTCGTGTACCACCACTGGATTTCCAGGGAGTAGGACGGAGAGCCGGCCCCACGGAAAGAGCAGGCCATCTCTACATCCTCCCCACTCTGGGTAGTCGTGTCATGGGGAACCTCGGTGAAGATTGCTGGGGAGAGAGAGTAGAGAGAGTAGAGAGAGATGGGGAGAGAGGGAGAGAAAAAGAAAGAGAGATAGAGAGGGGGAGAGGGAGAGAGAAAGAGATATAGAGAGGGGGAGAGAGAGATTGAGAGAGAGATGGAAAGAGGGGGAGAGAGGGAGGGAGAGAGAGAGAGAGGGAGGGAGGGAGGGAGGGAGGGAGAGAGAGAGAGAGAGAGAGAGAGTCCAGTTACATGAAAGCTGGTTATTTGACTGACAGTTTGGTGGAAAAAGTCATGTTTTTTTTATCTACTCTGCAGGAGAATTCATCAAACCGACATAAATATGGCATATGACTAATGTGTGGTATTCTGTGTGTCATTTGGACTTAAGGATAAGAAAACTCAAGTGAACCATAAGAAAACACACACACACACACACACACACAGAAGCATCAAAACCAACAGCTCAATCTTCTTAAATAGGTCTCTTAAGACAACTGAGACAATGGTTTAAGAATACTAGATACAATACTAGGTACAAATAAAGACAGGCATAATCACGGGACATAAGCTAAGATGCAGCGTCTGGGGATGTAAATCCAATGTGTTTGTTCATGATGCTATTCAACACGGAGACCATAGGACATATCATCCATGGAATGATAGTACAATGTAGTATAATAGTATAACTATATTGCTAACAATTTATTAAAGCAAAGTACACTGCTTGCATAAACCATGCAGGCAGTGTACTCTACAGAGCCAATCATACAAAATACAACATCATTCTTATTTAGCATAACATGCAGACTAATAAGCCATTATCAGGAATGAGATTTAGAGGATAATTTTATCCAAATTTACTACATTGAATGTTTTTAACTTTATAAGCCTTTAGAAACAAGTCCAGGTTAGGCTTGCTCCAGGATGTCTACAAGTAGGCTTTGACATCGGGTTTCAAACCCAGAACCAAATAAAATGTAAACCTTGAGACACATCAGTATGCATGTATGTAATGCAGTATTCTGAGACCAATTCCACGTAGCATGGACTGTGTTCTCTGTAGCATGCTAATTAATGTGCTACATGTAAAATGAAGTGGCCCCTTAGGCCGTCCACATAGGTCTACAAAGTGTCAAAACCAAGTCACAAGTCACAAATGGCCATTTAATGCATCACACACCATTAGGCCTTTGATTATACAACCTCTTAAACATGCTCTACCCCTCTCCTGCCCTTCTCTCTCTCTCTCTCTCTCTCTCTCTCTCTCTCTCTCTCTCTCTCTCTCTCTCTCTCTCTCTCTCTCTCTCTCTCTCGCTCTCTCTCCCGCTCTCTCTCTCGCTCTCTCTCTCGCTCTCTCCCCCGCTCTCTCCCCGCTACTGGCTTTATCAATGTAATGACCATGTGAAAATATCACAGGCATGCGTGAGAACTACTGAACTAATATATTTCTTTGTGTTGCTTTTGTTAGCCTAATATTTGCGAGGCTGTGATTGCTGAGGACATTTAGGGTAACATGTAAGAATCTTTATTGTAATATGGGGGAAAGTCTCCTCGGGGGAGTAGGGAGATATTTCAGGTAGGAGCTGCTAATTAAATGTCCCAATAGTGGTAGATAGATAGAGATAAATAAAGATGGTTGAATTCAAAGGAGCAGTAAGATTAATAGCATGGTATGAATATGGGGGAGATGTAAAGACTGAAAGAGGGCAGGATCCACAGGGACGCAGGGAGAAAGGGGTGGAGGCACAGAGAGTGGAAGAAGAGACAGGATAGAGATGGACAGTGTGCAGCTCTACATAGTTTGACATGCGTTTGATTTTAGGCTGATCCATGAACTCTGTCGGAGAGTAAACCACACTGCACTGAGTAAAAAGTAAAAGTGTGTCATTGCTTTCAAGGCAAACAAATAGCACAAATCAACTGTCTGGCCCACTTGAATTGATGGGAAAACGTATGAAAATAAGCAGATAAGGTAAGATAAAGATAGAAGCAGAGATTGTAATGGTAATAAAGAACACAGGTGAACAGAATGACAAATCCACACAGTTGGAGATGAGACACTGGAGAAGTTGGAGAAAACACACAGTTCATAGCATAGACATATTTAGGTATATATATGGACGCCCTATTGACTGCTTCGACCCGTTGCTGCAATACATTAATGTCACCAGGCCATATTTGAGAGGCCAAGACAGGCCTGTAAACAAATACAAGTAAACTTGGTGAGCTGCATTTTCTTGAGTCCTTTTTATAATAATATTATATCATAAAATATATATTTTGTAAAAAAAAAAAATAAGGTTTTACTCCATGTAGATCATAAACCCTTGAATACAAACGACTTATTTATATCGGTTGACAAAGATACGTGTTGTGAGTGTTGTAAGTGCTTTTTATCCAGAAAACCCGCAGCTCCCCCGTTTAATGCAGCATCTATTTTCATATGTCTAGGTTCATAGGGCTGGGGAAGGATTGTGACAATACAATTTGGATGGATCTTAGTTAAAGCCAGGACCAATAATACAAATTATAAGGAGATACAAAATACATCATAACAATATGTAAAAGTTGAACCCTTACCCCCCATAAACATATGAGTAAACTCAGAATGCAAACGCTGAATATCATCGTAAGGGCTAGCTTGATAGAATAGTACCCGTGCTTACAGCGGCATTGCATTCAGATTAAAGACACATCAATATTATTCAGGAATACTTCTAAGTATTCACATTAATATAGAGTTGTCTCTGTCTCGAGAGGATTGCCTATAAAGATACTCCTTTAACAATAGCTTGAGTTTGTGCTAAAAACAACAGCACACAATGTTATTATTAAACAAACACTCCTGTTTAATTTCTGTCTCTCAATCTGGCCCCCTCCCCTCTCTTTCTCCACTGCTTTCTTTGTACTTTCTTCCTTCGTTCCTATTGAAAGATTGACAGCTCCAAGGGCAAATAACAAACTCCTATCCTAGAGATCAGGTGAGTTTCAGTACATGGACACAGGAGAACATATTGTTCTCTCAGAGCTGTCAATCAAAACGATGACTCATAAGGGACATGCTACAATGCTTTGAGTTGGCTGTCTGCCTGATCTGGTGAGTGACTAGGAGTATTTCTAATAATAAATGTTGCAATATTTCAATGAAGGAGCATCGTTTTGAATCATGGGTACTAGACCCTGGCTAATTTATGCCATGTTCAATATTCCCTCTGTGGCCGCCTTAGTTAGCTAAGACTAAATATTTATTGTATTCAATCAGCTTATATTCTAGCTCTAGCTTTTAGTCTTTCTAAAATGTAGATACATTTAAAAATCTAAGATGTAAGCTTTAACTGGCCGAGTCATGCCATATGTGTGTGTGTGTGTGTGTGTGTGTGTGTGTGTGTGTGTGTGTGTGTGTGTGTGTGTGTGTGTGTGTGTGCATGATTAATTTAGGACTTCTGGAGCTTAGAGCTGCAAGGTCATTTTCGTTTTCTTTTAAATCTCTTGCTGGGATATGTGCGATGGTCCGTGTGTGTGTGTGTGTCCCATGCCTGTTGCTCAGTAACAGAGACAATCTTCTGTATATCTCTATACTACTCCTTATACCGCTCTGTTGCTGTGCAGGGAATCCCAAGGTGTATGACTGCTCACTGATTCTCTCCAGTGGTTCCATAGGGCCCCCAGCCCACAGAGCTATAGTGGCTCAAAATCACTTTTCTACCGAACACTTGGAAAGCTAGAATCAAACAGAAAGCTCTGTACCCTGTATGCATTAAACATATGGGCCCAACCCATCACAGACAACTGCTGTCAACAGTCAACTGAGAGCTGCACGTATCTTATTGAAAAAAAGGTTTTGGTGTGAGAAATTGTCTCTATTGTTATATTTGTGTCCTTGGAAAATCTTAGCGGCAGAGATGTGACAACAACATCTGTCGCGCTGAATAGAATATGTTGTAAAAAAACAACATGCATATGAGGTTTGCTGTTGTAGTGACACAGACACACACAAAAGTAAACACATAAGTTCCAGCATTTTGATATAAAGGTTTATAAGGGACACTCACACACACAGACATGCATGCACACACATGCACGCGAGCACGCACACACACATAATATGTTTTCTTCTTTCTCCATTTGAAAGTGCTGTCAAGGGCTATGAAGGACCAGGATCTGTAGGAGCAAGTCCTTGTTGTGGTGGGTGAGGTAAGGACCACTGGGGACCAGGTTCAGGCCTGCAAGGTCACTACACTACACAAGTGGGCACACATGTACACAGACACAGCCACGCACGCACCCACGCATGCACCCAAGCATGCAGACACAGGCACATGCACACACACACACACGCTCATTGTGTCTCCAATCACACTAGACAGTCAGAAACTGCAGCAAAGATCAAAGAGAAAAGTAGAGTATATTTTCTTATTCTGAGCAGATGGAGAGTAGGTCCTACAAAGGTAAAAACAAGCACTGTGAATGTATTTAAAACAGAGTGGCCCACGGAAATGCGGTTGCTTTTTTATAGCTTTTTCTTTTAATCTAAGAAATGTAAATCGTTTGCAACATATTCTGTTGCTTTTCAATCAATGTTATTTTATTTTGTATGGTATCAAAAGTTTTTGTCATTAAATACTGCAACTGGATACAATGCATCTCATGTTAATGTACATTCCTCAACTGTTCAAATGAAGATAAACATAATTAAGCTAGCATCAGTACTATGCCACCACCATCGATGGATGTTAAAACCTTTGGACGGGCAGTCCTCCTTCCTGTCTGTGATGGCCCACACTCCTCCTTCTCCTCCTCTGTCTCTCAGTAGTTTGCTTTATTGATCTGACACTTGTCAAAACGCTTGGCTTCGCAGATGCCCTGATCTATGCCCCTGAGAGACAACAGCAAGTGTGTCGATGGAAGACCCAACACAGCCTGCTCACAGAATCATTCCAGACGGTTTGGTTGTTTGTATGAAACAACCAAATTAAATTGATACAAACATATTAACCTATCATCAATGTTAGCATGATGAGCAAAACATGCACCTTGCGATAATCAATAAGTAGCTACTCCCCTCGGAGGCAGCAAAACCTACTGTTTATATGATGGATGTGTTTGCCTGCCCTTGCCATTTCTAAGTATAGATTTTCATAAAGAGACTACTGTCATAATCCACTTTTAGAGGTGGTATGTGAGGCTTGTTTTGATGCAAGCACACGGATTTAAAAAGTTCACCCCTGGGTGCAGTTTTAACTATGTTAGCTCATGGGCAGCAATATATTCAGGTCCAAAACAACAAAGGGATGGCTGCTGGTGTTGTGGTAGGCCTATCCACTGAAAACTCATTAAAGATTTAAGACGAAAGGGAGGAAAATAATTAAATAAAGCGAGGCTGAAGTGTACAATATCCGAGGAAATGAAGACACACAGCTTGAATCCAGAAGTAGACATTGCTTCGATCTGATTTTCAGTGAGTGCCATGCAAACTGAGATGGATATGTTGCAAGCGGCACAGAGAGGTGGATCTGTCATTCTCTCTGTCTCTCTCGTTCTCGCCTTTTTCTCTTCCACCCGTCGGGATGCTGTGCTCTGTAAGAATTATAGAGGGCTAATTACAAAGAGCCTGAAGCTAGTCTAACTGTTGTTTGAGCAAACAAAGAGAGAGAGAAAGAGAGAGAGAGAGAGAGAGAGAGAGAGAGAGAGAGAGAGAGAGAGAGAGAGAGAGAGAGAGAGAGAGATGTGTTGAGTTGCCTTCTGTCCAACTCAAAAATAATATTAATGTTTCCGTTAATAATATTATTGATGTTTGTGTTACTTTGACCTTTGCATCATGGAATCACTGTTAACTTATCATTTTGATATCTCACATAAATTAGCTGTTCATTTCCAAATCAAATAATTTATAATTACAGATTCTGGTGTGTGTGTGTGTGTGTGTGTGTGTGTGTGTGTGTGTGTGTGTGTGTGTGTGTGTGTGTGTGTGTGTGTGTGTGAAGAGAGTTAGATGCTTAATTTCTTTGCAAATCAATACCCGCTGTGAAAGAAAGAGCAATACACACGTAACTCTAACACGAAATAACACACCAACTCACCAGTGGTAAATTGTATGTGTGTAAGAGCAAAGAACAGGTCAAGGGTATAGATAGAAAGATGGGTTTGAAGAGGGGCTCAGCTGCAAGCTATCAGAATCAGAATCAGAATCAGAGTTGCTTTTATTACATCTTAACGTACAAGTACGCAAGAGTAAAATTCTTAGGCTTGGTTCCTCAACAGTTACATAGCAGCATCAATACAAGATCACAATAACAAAGTAAGTAATAATAAATAATAATAAATAGCAACATCAATACAAGTGTTCAAGTGGTAGTGGTACCAGCCACGGTGGTAGAGCAAAAAAAATGCTATGCAAAATACAGAACAATATAATGCAGATAATCAACTAATCTGTTGTCGTAGTGTGCATGGGGTTGATTTGGGGGTAATAGATTTCTCCAGGAGCCTGGCTGCTTGGGGGAAAAACTGTTGTCAATCTCTGGGTTTTGGCGCCCGAGGCTTCGGTACCGTAGGTCATGGGTGTCAGCTAAGAGTGCTATGGGGACTCCATCTCCAGGTTAAGTACAGACATCTCTAAACTGAAGAGCAGTAACACATCCCAACCAGCAATGCACCCCCGAGAGGACAGCATCTAAAACGGTAGTTCCACAGACCGGTTTAGATTATCTAAAGTCCAGTGGCAGATAAACTCAAATCTGGGTGAACGGGTTGTTACACTTTTGCTTCATATTTGTTTAGGCCAATCATGTTGTTGGAGGCGGGGATCTGTAAGCGCATAATTGGATATTAACAGTGAACACAAACCCGGACAGCGCTAGTCAACTGTAAAAAAGTGTCTATAAAGGTTTCAAATCAACACCGTGTTAACTGGCCACTATAGAAATAAACACCCCTTCAGTTTTTGGTTTCTGGCCCAAGGCTATGTGCCGTCTCCCCCCAGATGTTATGCTATAACATAGTCGGACCACTGGATCTGAGATTACTAAAAGGAGGACTATGACTCCTCCATCACACTTGCATACAGATGTTGTAAATTGAGTCCATTGATTCAGTGAGAAGAAGAATTAATACATAGACGTTGCTGCAATAAAAATCCAGCGGACCTGATTCCCACCGAGGTGACTATCAGAGGCCCGTGAAAGTAGCACCAGTGGGACAATAGGGCTCACTTATTTGATGAATGCTTTTAATAACCGGGGAACCCTGTGGGATAACAGTGTGAGAAAATAAGCAAGGTTTCTTTTAAACGAAGATTAGTCCTACTGCAGATACATTCATCCCAATTTTAAAAGGCTTAAACTCAGACTGCAGATATTAAAACTAGTGGAAGTTACATCATTTCAGTACGTGGCAGCATGTCAACACCTTCTCTAATTTGTTAATCGTCTTTTATTTTACAATGGCAATGAATACTTGACAAGGTCTAAAATAGCTATTAACCACAAAAGAAACAACAAACCGAAAAGCACTCTGTTTATGTTGTCTGTTTATGTGGCGGTAGGGGGGAGGGGGGTGGTGAAGACGACAGTCCTCTCCTTGAGAGGGAATAGTGGCCTTCCTTCGCTCTCAGTCCAAGGTGGAAGGCAGAATAATGAAATACAAAGGTGTGGGTAATCAAGTGAGCACCTGTCTGCCTGTTACAGCTGATATGCCGGGGCTCTGGGAGTGCATTCCTCAAGGCCCCGGGGACGGACGGTACAGCAGGGGCCTGTTCCACCTTCCCCACCCCACACACACAGACTTCAGGGCCGGCTGGGACACCGAAGGTGGCACATACCGGTGCTTGGGGGGCTTCTGGCGAGACTCATAACATCTCTCTCTCTCTCAGATAAAGTATTTTTTTTTGTGTTTGTATGTATATTTGTTTCTATACCTTGACCAGAAGGTATGCTTTGGATGACTAGATATTAGCTATGGACTTAGCAGAGGAGCCTGTAGTCGAAGCTCATGCATTTGTAAATAGAAAGGATAAATTATGCTTACAAATATACACGTAAATGATCATTTCCAGTGATGCTGTATAGGAGTAATCACATGCAAATATATACTATCATCCAAATGACCATGATGTCATGACCAGTGCTAGCTGGGCAGCAGGAACAAAAGGGATAGGACCCAAATGCAGACGAGAACTCAGGGAAATGTAACAAAAAGGCTTTTAATGAAGAAAACTCAAAATCCTCAGGTCCACGAACTGACAGAAAAAAATGACGACGATAAAAGGACATGACAAACACATAGAACAAACCAATAAGGGAACAAAGGAAGTGAACTGGTATATATGGCGAGAGACTGATGAGGGAATGAGGTGCAGGTGGGAAGATTGACCAGGGAGCTCAGGTAAGGGGAACGAAGTGATTGCAGATGGGAGTGGCAGGATCAGTGAAGCAAGGGGAAAGGTCTAATGTCTGGTGGACAGGTGGAGAATGGAAACTAAGCAACAGAGTCAGACTATGACACATGAGGCATTTAATATTTCAAATTATTGGATGTGTTAAAAACTTAAGATAGTATGAAAAATGACTTACTGACTTACTCTCTCTTTGTCAAATATTTATTCATTTGAAACTACATACAATATATATATATATATATATATATATATATTATTATTATTATTTATTTTATTTTTTTAGCAAATAGATAAGCTCCCAATATTCACTGTGGCCTGACCTCTGCATTTTAATTATGTGTTATTATGATTAGACTGAGATTGTCTACCCCGGTTTACATGCCTGAACTTGAACTGTAGCCTGAACTGTATTATAGTAAACATTCCAAACCTATACATTTAACCATAAGAACATTTGTAAGGAAGTTTCTTGGAAGATATTAAGACAATAATTACTCAACTAAATCCTGGCATCTCAGCAACATCACACCATTTATCTTCGGTGAAATATCTCAGTGAAATATCTCAGTGAAATAAACAGGAAACAAGGCCTAACTCCGCCCCTTTAAACCTATATATATTCAGCACAATACTGCCCTGCCTCTTATATCATCTGTCTCCTCCCTAGGGACAAACCACAGCCAGCCACCAGGCTCATCCGTCTCCTGTCCTCCACCACCACACTGCTAACAAATCTCTCTCTCTCTCTCTCTCTCTCTCTCTCTCTCTCTCTCTCTCTCTCTCTCTCTCTCTCTCTCTCTCTCTCTCTCTCTCTCTCTCTCTCTCTCTCTCTCTCTCTCCTCTCTCTCTCTCTCTCTCTCTCTCTCTCTCTCTCTCTCTCTCTCTCTCTCTCTCTCTCTCTCTCTCTCTCTCTCTCTCTCTCTCTCTCTCTCTCTCTCTCGTCTGACATGACGACTACCAACAATACCTCCAGTGGCTCCACATCTGAGCCACGGTCTGAATGAGAACATCCATTCAAGTAAAAGTCAGGTGAAGGAGGGTTGTGTTGCCGTACACTGGAGACGTTGTGTTTAGAGGTGATGGTGAGAGATGGAAGATACATGGTTAGGTTATCACAATGTACCCGATAATGGCTCTATGACTCAAACACACACACACACACACACACACACACACACACACACACACACTCACTCACTCACCGGTTGACACACACACACACACACAAATTCCCTGATGTTATTACTCATCACTCACGACATATGATAATAATAATGTTTTTATATCTTGCCACACAAACACACACACACACGTATTGCGTTCACACATCAGTGAGAGTGTGTGTGTGTGTGTGTTGGGGGGGGTGGGGTAGGGGACAGCAGCTAACTGTGACAGGGGCTAACCACTCTTAGCAGAAATAAACAAGCATCTAAGGAGGGTTTTTCTGGACCAGCGCACATAAGAAAGGGTCCTCCGTTCTACATGAAGGGTTCTCTCTCTCTCTCTCTCTCTCTCTCTCTCTCTCTCTCTCTCTCTCTCTCTCTCTCTCTCTCTCTCTCTCTCTCTCTCTCTCTCTCTCTCTCTCTCTCTCTCTCTCTCTCTCTCTCTCTCTCTCTCTCTCTCTCTCTCTCTCTCTCTCTCTCTCTCTCTCTCTCTCTCTCTCTCTCTCTCTCTCTCTCTCTCTCTGCCACCACCTGGGGGGCAATTCATCACCAACCTAGCAAACCCGTGCCTGGCCAGAAGAACATCTGGTGATAACGTCACAAGAATACAGCTGCTCTCGTTTAACGATAGAGAAACATTGTTTGTTACGATGTTTAGCAGCGATTTCAATGGGTATTTTGGAGCTGAATTTAATCAAATATCTGCAGGTCTCTTTCATACCGAAGTCCTATTGTTCTAGATCTCCCCTCTCTGGACTGGTTACTATCCGGCTACAGTCTGAGAGTTGGACAAACAGCAGTTAATACCTTATTTAATTAACTCCCTCTGGATATAGGGTACTAATTGATTTTCTAACCAGTCGAGGGCAGCTAATGCATTGCAGAGCTACTCTGTACCCAAGTAAAATTGAGCTAAAGATACAATGCTAAGCAGAGGGGGCTCCTGGGATGGCCGGTGGAGACACGATGATGAAGTGGTAATCACACACTTTTTTATTGAATTACAGTAAATCTATGGGGAGACTCTAGAGCGAGATAGAGTTGAGCTGCAGTGGTGTGTAATATGGAGCAGTAATTATGCGAAAAAACAAACGACAAACAACTCATTGTAACCCTATTATGCTTACGACATGAACGATCGTAAGGGTATAGAAAAACAAATGCACAGTGGTGCGTTCGTATCGGTCTTCAACAAAATAATAAAAGCCATGGACCTGATATGTATGACACCTATATTTGGTGGTATAAATGCAACCTGGGCATGATTCAAACCATAACAGGCAACCAAATAATTGGTTTCAGTTAAATATTTGGTTCCAGAGGATCTGATTATTCATGGTGCCATATTCATGTAAATAAAAAATAAAATGTTACTCTTTACACGCTCTCAAAACTAGAAGGAACATTTTCATTCACCGTCATGCTTGCTCTGAGACAGAGACAGAGACTTGACTTGGATGAACCACGCACATGCCAAGCACACAGGCGTATGTCTCAAACAGCAGAATTATTATGTGTTTTCAAATTAACATAATGCACTTCTTGCATATCAGTCAGGAGGGTTGGCATTTTGGGATTGAAATACATTCTCAGAGATATTTCTTCTGTTTCAAAAGTTACAGAGAAATGTAAGTTTTATTCAAAATGTGGCGAGGTTAATTGTTAATAATATACTTTTATGTTGTACTATTATACTATATATTATACTATACTTTTATGACTTGGTTGTTGACTGTTAAGATTGAGATATCTAATTGTAATCCTAATACTTTTTGTGTCTATTTATTATTGAGATTCAGATTCAAGTACTGGTACATACCACATTTTCATACTAATATATGTAATATATCTATCAAGTAATTTCACGCAGGTAACAGTAAATGTAAAACCCTTACTATAATATTTCACATGAAAAAGGCAAAATATAGCTATGTAGATAGATAGATAGATAGATAGATAGATAGATAGATAGATAGATAGATAGATAGATAGATAGATAGATAGATAGATAGATAGATAATACTATATAGTTTGCAATGGTCTATTGGTTAATAATTTGATTAACATCCACGAATTGCATTGCACATTTTAACTACTAACACATGATGTTAAGTATTATAACTCCGTTTGGTACTTCATTTGAGTGTTAACCATACACAAATAAGTAACTATCGATTGAAACAAAGAAGGTGTTAATAAATTACCATTTCCAGTGAGGTAATTGTCTACTTCGCCAAATCCAACAGTCTTGAAAGCGGAGTTAATCTGAATATAAAGCCCGGTGTAATGTAAAATCCCTAGGATCACTCCAAACGCCCACATTGCTCCAGATCGTATTTCGAGCGATATATATATATATATTTAAAAAAAATATCACATTGGGAGCAGAATATCAATAACTTTTAACAGCCTTTCTAGCTTGAATAAGTCTTCAATGAATAAGGCAGTCCCAAAAAAGTGCAATCTGAGGCGCAATTCACGGTAGACAACATACTATCGCAATCGCCGCTGGCTCGTTTCCTTGGCGCGCCAATGAGATGCGCTTAAAGAGGCGGATGGAGAGAACCAGCGAGACAGGTGCTCCGACTCACATGGAGAATGAGCTAGGCGGAGTGATCCATAACGGTATTTTCGATGGGCTACCTTTCCCTGGAATGTAGGCTATAGCTCGAGGCGAGGACCGTCCCTATCACTGATGAATCAGTTTTAGTGAAGTTCAGCTAATCTGTTGTTTTACATCCGAAACAATCGAACAAAAAGGCAACTTTTTTTCTCTCCCATTTGTATTCAGATTTGCACTACTTTCACCGTTTCGCACAGGGAGGGGGCGTTGTGTAGTTTGATAACTGCACGCAACAAACACACGTAACACATGGCTTCCATTTGTTATTGGGATTTGTATGACTAGAGAAACGGAAGCCACGCAGCTTTGTATGTGATGCTGCCGCCGGTGAAATAGACTGACCCTGTGAGCCAGACAGCGGACATCAGTCTTACATGTGCAACCCCGGGGATCCACCATATATCAACCCCAAATATACACCAGCTACAAGCTGTTTCGTCATAATTAGGCTGTTTAAAACGGCTGCGGCTGCTACAAATGTTTTCTCCCAGGTGTGGTTCATCATGTGGAGGGCGTCCCATGGTTGTCATTAAGACCGTGTATAGTGATGGTCGTTAGCCACACACCTGGGCTACTAATTGGGGAGAAGGATTATGGCACATTGGTTATTCCTAACATTAAACTAAGTTTGTTTGTTTAACAAACAGGACCTGGAAGTCCTGTGTGGATGATGGCAAAGAGCTAAAGATTAAGCCATTTCCATGACATTTGTGATAAACAAATGTGTCAAACACTATTCTTTATCTAATAGGGTGCACTGTAGCTATCCTTTATGGCATTTGATAAGAAATATAGTTTATATTAATTAATTAAAAATTAAAAATTAAATTAAGTAATTAAAAAGTATTCAATAAATGTCCCTGTTCTGAATTTAAAATATTAATCATGGGTCGCATAGCAACACCAACCTAGTTGTTTAAGCAGAAAATTATCCATGAATGGAAAATGGAAACGGAAAAGGTAAAACGCACAATAAGCAAAACAATCTGTGCCAAAAGGCAACTGCCTGTAACACACACCGACATTTAACATGCAACCCTCTTGCCAATAAAAATAATTCCTGTGTGAAATTCATTTTAATCAAAGGAAACTCTCTTTCTCGCTCTCCTGCCGATTAGGAGCTATTTGGGTAGCTGGGTGCATCTGAAATGTGCAAGCAGGAAGAGACACATAGGTTCTTCCACAATACACATTCACAACATGGTGAACACATGCCTTGAGGTAATTTGAAAAGATTCATACGCGATGATGCTTTTACAATGACAGAGTGGTAAGAAAAAAAATCAACCCTCACTTTTACAAGGGTCTAGAGAAGAACGACTGAAATCCCTTGAAACCTGACCCAAGTGTATTTTCACATTAACTTTTCCAATTACTGCCATGCCAGGCAGGGGGTCCTGAATGATCTGAAGTGACCCATGGAAGTCCAGAAGAGCTTGGATGGTGATGGTTTGTGGTTGAGGGTGAAATTGAAACTGACATATGAAGGTAAGAAGACCCCAGAACGACCCAGCAGCTTCCTGGAAGCTCTGAACTCTGCAGTACCCCAGTGCATCTATCTCAGACTTCCAACCAAGTGTGTGTGTGTGTGTGTGTGTGTGTGTGTGTGTGTGTGTGTGTGTGTGGTTCAGTTCAATGGAGTCTGTTAAAGGTAAAATGAAGGAAGTGGACGGGAGTGGGACTCCACCTGGGAGTGGATTTCAAAGCCAACAGCTTCCACACCTTCATAACATCCATAATTTATAGAGCTCTCTTTGACACGAGGGGATTCTTTACCTGGTGCATGAAATACTAAAACACAATTGCTGGTGGTGCATAAAGCACACTCTTGACAAATAGACACAATGTGAACGAAAATAACATTGTGCCTTATTTACAAACGTCAACTCTGAGTTTTAATAGCATATTGTGTTAAACAACGTACAATTCTACCAGTGTCTTTTAATTTATCTTCAAAATGTCAACATATTTGTTTTATATATCTTGGTGGTGAACACAACAGAGTATAAATACAGAGTGATCTTCGAGTAAGGTTTTGAAAAATGTAATACATCTGTTGATTCTGGAAAGGCAAATAGCAATGAACCACATAAATAGCTGCTCTCTGTTGCTACCCTGATGTGTTCTTATTTTTGCGATCTCCCATTCACCTCGCCTAACATTCAATGTCGCCATCTTAATATGTGGGTTCGTTAGTGCGCAGAAAATGCTAGCCTGTGAAACACCTCATGGATAATGACTGAGGCCCAAAGTCTGAAGCTATGCAGGGTATATCCAATCGGCCACAATAACAGCTTTAAGGACGGGTCCATGTGTTTGAAGTATCGTGATGTTCTGCCTGGATGTTCTGTTCTTCACACTGATTATGCTTTTTGTTTTGGATCCTTCGCACAATCTGCCGTGATGTAGTCTGAAGGCAGAGAAGGGGCCTGAGGCGTTCTTTTTCATCCCCTTCTCTCATCTCTCGTCTCTCGTCTCTCCTCTTTCGCTTTCTTCTTTGGCATTTTCTTCTTTGAAATGGTGAAAGCCTTTAGCGTGTCAATGAGATTTTGTTTTTACGTTTACTTTTTCTTTTGAGTTATAGGATGTAAGAGGCTTTTTGTCTGGCTGGAGATGTGGAGTGTCTCTTCTCTGAAAATAGTGTCTCTCCTCTAGGGGGGCCAGGTTAGGGATGATGTCATCTATGCAGCCGAATAGGGAAACTTAACGATAGCATCTTCCACGTGGTGCAGGTCTGACACACTAAGAACCAAGTTTTCAGGGACTTGAAAATCAAACACACCTTAGTGCATGAAATGTATCAGGAAAAACAAATGCACTAATGAAACCCAACCTCACAGTAGAATAAAGAGGAAATAACATCCAAAACGAAAAAGTGAACTACAGTTGAAAATGCAATACTTTGTCAAACAATACTTTGCTTTCGCGGTTCTAACTTTTCCCAGCCGTTCCATCAGTTTTCCAGTTGTCCTGTTTCTCTCCTCTCCTCTGTCTCAATGCGCCATCTAAGTGGCCATTCAACAGAAATCACATGATGGGCAAAACCTCTCGACTATTTCCTGGTTCACTGACCACAGCACCCCCCCCCCCCCCCCCCCCCCCCACCTTCTCTCCAGCCCCACCCCCACCCCCTGCCTCACCAGACACACACTGTTCCCTTTCTGTGCCTATTTCCAACTAGCTGACTGCAGCAGAGAAGCAAAGAGGCGTTTACAAGCAGCTGCAGCACACTGGCACATTAGGCGTCAATGTCATTGGCCTACCGTTTGTTCTTCTGGAGCTAATGTTGCCTGACAGAGGCATGCTGGGATACACACAGAGCGAGCGAGCGAGCGAGCGAGCGAGAGAGAGAGAGAGAGAGAGTGAGAGAGAGAGAGAGCAGACAGGGCCGATAATTGTATTTTGCATCCTGTGCTGAATCTGTGACGTGTGAGGTGTTGAATATTCAGCCATGTGGATTCAGCTCATCATCAGACGTTCTTTGTTTGGACCCGTTTGGCTGAACTGTAATTAGGTCCTTTATTTAGATACATGTGGGGTATCCAGCATTAGCAATAGGCCTACATCATGTGCACTACCCGGTATACAGGGGGGAGAATGAAAAGATAAGACAAGAAAGAGGCAAGGAGGTCTTCTAATGGGAATGTCTGCACTCTTATTTAGAAATATATATATAAAAAAAATATTTGATACTTTTCGCAATTGCATAGTATTAGCATTATAGATGGCAGTTGAATTTGTTGGTCCGAAATACATCCTGAAATGAAATTTAATAATGCCATAGTCTGTAAACTTTTGCCATTGGAACCTAGGAAGAACCTTAAGATCAATTAGGTCAGACTCACAAGCTGTACTGCGATATGACATATGTTCTGCTGTGGGTACATCTGTGCTTTTGTAAAAACCATTACTGTAAGATCCTCACAATTTATTCTTTAACACAGCTTTGCAGTATGTAAAGTTCATTTGTTCAAGTACGTAATTATAGTGTTTAATCATAAAGTGTCTGGGGAAATAATAAGGCTTTGGAAAAAAAAACCACTCTAAAACAACGTGTGTTTACAGTAATTGCTAGTCTGCAGTGAGCAGGACAAGCACTTAAAAGATCCATCCAGTCCTATTAGCACATGTGGTGTTAAGACAGCAACAGTAATTCTCTCGCTCAGAAGCATACATTTTTTGCATTTTACAAACTGAGCATTTTCATTTCAACACAGTGGGACAAGACATCTGACAACTGCTTTTTAATCTTTCACCAATTTTCATTTGTTCATCATGCATTCTCTCTCTCTCTCTCTCTCTCTCTCTCTCTCTCTCTCTCTCTCTCTCTCTCTCTCTCTCTCTCTCTCTCTCTCTCTCTCTCTCTCTCTCTCTCTCTCTCTCTCTCTCTCTCGGGTCCACTTCAATAGCACCTGGTCTCCCTCCAGCAGTGTGTTGGAAGGGACCTGCCCTTTGCTTAGTTAAATGAAAGCTATATTTAAAGACACACCATTCCGGCATATAGTAGAATAAGGGATTAGACTACATCCTCCATTTAATCATACAAATGAGTGCCTGCTCTGTGATTAACTTGCCTAGTGCTTTTTTTCAAAAGCGTATTAATGCCATAAATGCCATCATAATAATAACGGTTGAGAAATAAGAAAGGGCTATTTTTTCTGAATAAAAAATTAGATAAATAGTTGATAATTCATTGCTCGGACGTATGGCATCATTTAAATATGATAATAATTGTCCAGTCAAAAGTTGCCATATCATATCTATCTGGAGGGTGACACTGTTTATTATAATCTTGAAAGGAAACTATTCATAGCCAAGTCTGGGGATTATTGCTTTTTTCATATAAAGCCTATACTCATAGTAAGGATGTAGACTGTGTGTACTAAATACTGTAAAGTGACAGAGCAACTGAAAGGAAGATAACTGTGTTTTAGAGCTTGCGTGGGTAGAAACAACAAAACAGTGAGAGTCAACTGAGGCAACTTTGTTTGCCATTTGTACCACACAGTACGGCCCTTCTGGTGAAGCAGCAGTGTCTGCCCTCTGAGCCACTTAATCACGCAAAACGTCTCAGTTTCTCGAGGCTTTCAGGACCACATGTATCTCTGTGTCTCTGAAGACACACAGTCGCCATTCCAGCACAAGTCATGTTCTAAATACACGGTTTAACATGATGGGGAAGACAATGGACGACGATAGTGTATTGATTTTTAGCGAGACGATTGCAAGCTTGAGGCTCAATTAATCAGTTGTGTTATTTACTGTTTTATGAAATTTTGTGTAGTTAAATGAATGAATGGAAATGTTGTGAGAGAGGGTGTGCATCAGGATATTTCCCTCTCTTGTTGACGACTCTATGAGCCAGCAGGGTTTCAGGACATGCACACAGTTTGCTCCAGCAATTTCTCTCCATGTGCCATGCTTTTTGAGCTCCTTCATGCATTCGTATGAAATCCGATTTCATTACAAGCCAATTTTACAATATCCCGAGGGAATATGAGTGTGGTTGTATTTTGGACACATCCAATGTCTTTCAACACTTGCAAACATGTGTGCTATTTGAATATACAATTTTATTTCACCTAACAAACCCACCAACTAGAAAATAGAAAATATGCTTTTGGTTGTGAAAGTCAAAGTCAGAAAATGTTCTCCTCTGTTCAGATTTTCTCGTGTGCTCTGCGGTTATTAAACCAGTCTTATATTTGACAGCATTTCAGAAAGGGTTTGTCACAAAAAAATCCTCCTTCCGGCTCCATGAATGTCAAATGGTTCTGTTTGGAATTCATTTGTGTGGGCAGCTACTAATTGCCATCACTATAAACTACAGTTGTCATGACAACACTCATATACGTTGCCCTTCGAGAATAAAATTAAGGCAAACACAGCACTTGCATTCACATTTTGCTGTAATGGGTCACACATGAGGGTTGCTTTCATATCTTTGTTTTACATTACATTGCGGATGTTTTTTTTCAATAGCTCGTATCTTTCTATCTTACGTTGGCAGTTATCTTTTCCCCGGTCTGCTTTGGCCAGGGAAGGAGATTTTCTATTTACACAAGCATTCTCCAATGCTCCACAGACATCAGAAAACACACATAAACCAAAAATCAATTCTTGGCACAATAAAGGCGGAAGAAAAGAGGAATCGGGTTGGGAAATTGTGAGACACATTCTCAAGTGTGTACTACTCACACACACCTTTGCACACACCCCCACACACCTATGCACACACACACACCCATAAAGTACATACACACGCATGCACACACGCACGCATGCACCCACGCACGCATTCACACACACACACACACACACACACACACACACACACACACACACACACACACACATGCACACACAGTTCCATTTGCTTTGGGAGAGCGTGGCCACATGCTTTTCTTTATACTGTTTCATGTTCGGCTGTGCTACCCCAAATAAACTGCCATATGCAGTACAACCCCCCTCCCCCCCAGCGTGTTCATGTGTCTTGTGAACAACAAGGGTCCGGGAGACGTACAAATCTGCGTAGCAGCAGAGCGAAGTGCTGGACGCTGTGTGGTTTGTGCTTTATGGTGAGGATAAAAACGAGACAGAAACAGGGTGTTGAAGAGCCAAACGATATGGTTTACAGGTCCGTCAATTTCTGTTTATTTATCTGAGATGAATAGGTGTTTCTTGGTGACGTAGCAGGGGCGGAGCTGGTCTTTTGCAGCTCCGCGGACCTGGTTTGATCCCAAACCATATGTCACTGCCGAGTTTCCCAGCGTGGGACCAGGTTTTTATGTTGCTTTCCACCAGGTGCTCCCACTTCTAAGACTCTCACGACGGATTAATTGGAAACCAAAAATCTCATA
The DNA here is from genome assembly GCA_026745465.1 of Lota lota. Classification (NCBI taxonomy): domain Eukaryota; kingdom Metazoa; phylum Chordata; class Actinopteri; order Gadiformes; family Lotidae; genus Lota; species Lota lota. The sequence continues at coordinate 2,106,973 of JACYXH010000363.1, read as the reverse complement.
TAGGTGCCCAGTGCACCTTTATGCACTGGGCTGCATATAGGTGCAAACGGGGTGTGTGTTCGACTGTGTGTGTGTGTGTGTGTGTGTGTGTGTGGGGGGTGGGGGGGGGGGGGGGGGGGGGGGGGGGGGGGGGTGGGGGGGGGGGGGTATGTGTATCCTTCAATCTGTCTCTATCCTAAATAAATAGATCAATACTTTACTCCTTCCAAATTAACACATTTTGAAGTGGTTCCACATTAGCCTGGTGTCTCAAGTTAAGGCACTTATCTATACATTCAGGTTATGATTAACACAGAACCTGATAAGAATAGTTGTGACGTGTGGGTGCTCCCAGCACCAGCAGCCAAGACTAGGCATTAGAATAGCAGACTATAAAAAACACCAGCGCTTTGTAGATCACTAATATCTTGAAGCCTAAGGAATCCACCCACCACTAAGTTCTTATTTGAGTCCTAACAAAGTCAAACACTATTTCCCCAATGGCTGTCTGTTGCAGAAATATCTAACTCTTGACACAGTAAGAACCTCAACCTCTCGTTTTCTATTCTGCATGTGTGGTGGCTGCAGCCTAATGTGAAGATATCGGATCCTTTTTTATGTTCTGTGTGAAATAATGTGCAAATACAGCAGCTCTTATAGCTGGCATGAGAGTTGGCATTTCTTGAGTTCTGGTAATTATCCCCAAGGGTACTGTGGGGATGCAGCTCTCCTTTACCGGGAACATTTGTGGCAAAGACTATACCCAGAGCACTGATAGGAAAGTTTCATCTTTATTTATCTCTCAATCAATCTCTTGTACAATGGGGAAAGAGTCATATATCAATTTTAAATGAGAGATGCAGGATTTGTGAGGACAATCAGTGGAGTCATGGGTAACACTTTACAATAAGTAAGTGTCTCTAAATAAGTAACATAACTTAATTCAGTAATAAGCATTAACTAACATTTAATTAACTATTATGTGATGGTCTGTTATTCATTTACTAATGGTGTTCATGTTACTAGTGTTGATGTTTAACTTGGGTAGTGGTCGTCGTGTTAACCAAAGTATTCATTTATACATCATTTGATAGTAGTAGTAAGGATTTGAGATGATATGCTGGAGCAACCAGAGTAACTTTAACTAACAATAACTACGATAAAAACAAAAATAATCGAACCCCTATGCTAATGCTATATTAATAGGCTTATTACTGCATTAGCCAATGTCAATTCATGGTTAATAAAGATACCCATATTGTTAATTGAATTTGAAACAGTGTTAGCCAGAACTAGCCTACCAGCCTACTCCTGCTGCATAATAGATACTAGATTAGAGGTTGCCTACATGTTCCTGGTCCACTTGTATCCAACCATAATGCTGTTGTAGTGTGTTGCTGTGATCATGACTGGACACCTGGCCATCCCACCTGAGGGCTAACAGCTTGCTCAGTGGAAGGAGGGCTCCCCCACTCTGCATTCCTCCTCAAGGTTTCTTCCTTGATATTTAAGGGAGTTTTTTCTGGCCCTTTGGGGGGCTATGGTTAAGGGGTGTCATAAATACATGGCCTCTAAAACCCTTTGAGTCTGTGACTGGGATTAAGGGCTATAACAATACATTTGACTTGACTAGACAGTGTTTTACATACTTCAGTGCCAAACCCTTTTGTTGGCAGTAATACATGTGACTTGAAGTGAATCATAAGGGATCTGAGGATTTTCATTATCATCATTCATCATTAAGTTTGAGTGACAGGTTTTCTTTGAGGGATTTCTGCAGCTTTCGCCTTCAACACATTAATCGTTGCAGTTGAGCTCTTTAATTACAAGAAAGCCGCCACATTATGTGGGCAAGGTTGTCATCAATCTGGGAGACAGAATTTGGGCCCAATTTTCACTGTACAAGGCAAATAAATGATAAATGCAAGTCACCTTATTTTGGGCAATTCATAATTCATCCCATATCATTTATTCATTCCCAGCCAAAGGTAAGAATAATATTTTCAAGGCACCATTAACATTTGTCAAGCATACGCAAAGCAGACATGGATAACACTTGGGGTAGGTTACAATTGCGAGTAAACAACAGGCTCACTTGACTAATTAGCCTTCAATGCTTGCTAGCATAAAGAATGTGATTGCCTAGCAAGTAAAAATACAGGAATCAAGTGCAAGGTCCATTCTACTGACTTTTCATTGAATTATGATAGTGTCATCGTAAAAGGGGATTTGTCTGTAACTCTCGAATCAATCAACTACCCATCATGAATCTACGGACAAGGTTGCACATTTAACTGCCTGTCAGTTTAAATGCATATGTTTAGTAATGACGCTATGCTACCTGACAGGTTTCACCCTGATCTATTGAAATTATGACCCTGTCTGTGGATGCATCTCTGGACCCGCATTCTGTTCCTGTTGTCATGGGACAAGAGTCGGATTACCTTGTCATCGTCAAGGGAAAAGCCTAATGTTGTATGTTAGTATATCTAACCCTACTGCTTTTGTCCAGAAAACAAAGTTTTTGTTTGAGTTTCTTTTACCTTTGAGTTATTTTACAGAAGAAATTAGCAGTTGGTTTGTTTGTTGTTAAATTACCTTAGTTTGAATAGACCCAAATTCTTGTCTGTTCGCCTCTGGGTCAGTGGGATCTGTATTATGCTGTCTCATATGCAAGAACCATACAGCCCTTGAGTTATGGACAAGCCTCCTGCTGTGTGTGCATTAAACATTTACTCAAGAGACCATAAAAACGCCAAGGCTGGGACTACACCATTAGTACAGGAGGTAAGACACTGGCCATCCATATGAGGGCCGTACTCCTACACAGACACACTCATTCGTTTTTTTGCCTCTGTGTGTGTAATGACCTGCCGCTAGCTGGCCATCCATTGCAATGGATTAGTACATTGCATCCCCCCACCTACCTCCCTCTATATCTCCATCATCCTGTAGGCAGAGGACATATACATAAACAAGGATGACCTGTGTCAAGGCAGAACATGAATTACTTGTCTACTTGTGAAGTTGACATGGGTACTTCTGGGTGTTACTTAAAAAATCGATTTCTCTATTTTACTCTTTATGCAATTGCATGAATAGTAAAGGTGTAAACATTAGTCACCATCTAATATGTGTCTAATCTACATTTAATTACACACAAAAAAGGCATAGAGATAATTTTATTAAGTCAGTATGCATGTCAGCACATGTATGTTACACATGGATCCACCTCCTCCACACTTACAGTGGAACGTGAACTGTAATGTCAAAATATGTTTATGCTATCCATTTGCATGCATCAATTGCATTTGCATGTTAAATAATTAAATAATTAATTAATTAAAACAGAGAATAACCAGTTCTCCTCTGTCCATGTCCATTTCTCTCATAGATGTCTTGAAGTATGTGACACTTTGCTGGTTGCTGTTGTGGTGTGTTACTGGTGTGTGTGAAGATCTTAATGAAAATATGTCTGCATACGTTGTAATACGATGTAATGCAAATTGGTAAAAGGAAACACATGCAAAATGCACTGCACAGTGTACTCTGTGTAGGGAATCAAACATCAAAATGATTTTGAGTAGAATTTGACTTAAAAGAAGATAGTTGGTAGAAGTTAATTACTAGGGTGGTATTGAAACCAAGTAGCCCAGCAGTACACAGGAGGGGACAACCGGAACAGCTCTTCTGTTAGAAGAAGCTCCGCAATAAAACATATGCCTCCGGGTAGTTTCTTCAAAGCCAACACCTCATAGCCCTGGAGGAGTAGATGGAAGCTATAACACCCACCTAATGGTAGACATAGCAAGGGGCTGGCAGGGAAACATCGAAATGGAGAGGGGGATGGAAGCAGGGGAAAAGCAATCGCTGATAACACAAATGCAAGAAGAGGGACACAGACAGTAGTATGAAGTACAGGGCATAATGATAGGTTCAGTTAAACAGTGTAGGTTATAGCAACAGTCAAATATGCATTTATACAGTGGTGTGGGAGAGTGTGATGCAATCACTGCAACAATGCTAAATTCTACCTGAGACAGAGAATAAGCTGTGTCGATTTCACAAAGTGGCACATATTGATCAGAGATACTGAACATTTCTTTTAAGTGTAAGAAAGTCGACATAGACATACGACTAAGAAGTGGTACTGGATAGGGTGGATTATTATTCTTAGATGAGGAGACAAAATACAATAAGAGAGAATTTCCTGAGGGTTGTTCTGTCAATTGGCACAAAGGGTTCAGGAGAAGTGTACATTGCTGCTGTGCAGGAATTACAAAAAAGTCCAGGCGTCTTTGTAATTCCTTTGTAAAACAAACAAACAGATTTGCAAAGAGCCCCATTTCTGTCAAAGGAGCGACAGCCAGCCTGTAGATAGAGTTATAGCAACAGAAATGACAAGATAGGCAATGACTGGAACAAATAAAAATTCACACTCACTGAAACAAGTGACAACAGAATGAAGAGTTTGTTTAGCTGTGAATACAAATACAATATGCTTTGGAAAAATCCCATATCTCCTGTTTGCTATGAGACAGGTGTAACCAACAGCAAAAAGAACAACACCACAGATGGCTCTTTTGGAATACAATGTTCCTGTCAGCAAAACCATGGTAAAGACATGATCCTTAGATCAATATGTCGTCAGTGGCAAACATAAGCTGCCAAATGTCTTGGGTGAGCGGAGAGAAAGAAAAATGCAATGGTTGCTTAGAATATTTTAGTTAAACCAAACCATGACTTAAATCAAACCAATATTTGCCTTCAGACTTACCTCAGATGGTGTTTTCTGAATCTTGCGGCCAAACTATCCGAACAAATAATAAAATGTTTGCGTCTGAAAGCATGGTCAATACGACACGGAATACAATTACAAGATGCTTCAAAATCCATGTTTACATGTTTTATATGCGCACCTGAATTCAGACTAAACTATGGACAACATTGATTAGGGGAATGCATGTATAATATAATATATCAATCTGCATACAAAACAACTTAAACCTGCATTCATTGTTTGGATTTATGTTTTTAGATATTTAAAGAACGGATTTTAAGATCAATTTGTGATCAGTGACCTTTCTCAACTCCTGGAATAAAATATCATGTTTCTATACTTAGTAACACTATAGATATTCTTTAGTAAAAAAAGCATAATAATACTGTGGGGCAAAAATGGTTACCCCCAATCGATCCCTTCATCCACCCGCTCATCGTCCCATCTAACAATCCATCCATCCAAACATCCCATGTTCATCCATCCTCCATCCATTCCTATCCATCCATCCATCCATCTATCCCCTAGCCATCCCTCCCTGCATCATTATCTTTATCCACTTGTATGTTCTCGATCCACTTGTTCCACTTGTAAAGGTCACAGGGGTTAACACCTAACCAGAATCGGAATGAACAGAAGACAGAAGACATCACGGGACACAGTAGGACACCATCCATTACAGACCACTCCAATATGAAGGTGCCGTGTGTAGAATTTAGTACTTTGGACTTTGCAGAAATAGAACATAATGTGAATTGAAATATGTTTTAATAAGTGTATAATGCCATGAAAATATTCAGTTGGTTGAAATCTGCAACCTCACCACTAAATCCTACACTGCACCTTTAACAAATAAATACACCACTTGAAAAATGTATTAATTGAATATTAGGGATAGTTACATCTAGAAACCTGACCAATGGAAGGACTCTCAAATGGCATTCTGGATCTCAAGTCCTTACTGCACACACTACATAACTATTATTTATGAAATTACGATACTATACTATATCACACTACTAAACACCATATGCTACAAATAGCCTACTGTCAGGTCAGTGGTGGTTCTAGACCATTTCATCTAGGCGGGCCAGGCTGGGGTCAGTTGTTCTATTCGAGGGGCCATAAGACCATGTTAAGAACCATTCAATGTCACCGGTACTTTGGCCGGTGCTTTTAAGAACTAGGGTCATTTTTGTCATATACGAGGTGTATGGCAATGTTTATCCATCTGTTTTTACAGGTTCGAATATAACTTATCACCTCAGGCATAGGGTATGCCCTTAAGTATTGCCCTCATTGCAATTACTGACCTGAATTTGAGAAATAAACTATAAAATGTTTGGAAAGAATCTCTCAGACAGGAATCCAGAACTTGATTGGGAACCCTGAATTGGGCATATTTATATTTAATCTGTTGTTGTTTATTTTATGAGTAAGTATCTATTAGTAATATTTCTAAATAGCAAAGCAAATTTATGTGGCATTAAATGTCTGTGCATCATCATTTGCAAACCAATATTCACTAATAATTTGTATTATTATTTAGAACTCCACATTGAGGGGGGCTTTTTTTCTTAAGGGGGCCCTGGACCCCCTGCCCCCCCCCTGAGAACCGCCAGTGTGTCAGGTTATTCAGTGCTCATTCAAATAAGTTAATCACACATCAAATATCAATATCAGTCATACAGGTTTGCAACCTTTTCCCATTTCAACATGTGCAAGAACTGTAGTATGGTTTGCATGGAGGGCAGAACGTAGTGCAACATGACTTAAAGCCTTTCGGCCATGGTGTAAAGTCTCCTTTAGCTAGTCAGCCAATCCCCGAGCAGCACTTGGATCTTCTCATTTGAGATAAAACCAGGCAGGCTGCTGCTCCAGGGCACTGAGAAGCCCCCCCTCACACCTTCCTCCTGCCAATTCATTCCCCACCCAGAAATCATTGTAAGCGGCACCTCACGGAGGAGTGGGCTACAAGAAGCAGTGGACTCTCTGTATTAGCGAAGGAGTTCAAATCAAAATAACTAACTCTTTTTTTATTATCACCACAAGACATTTTGAAGAGAAATTTTGCCTGAACCCTTAGGGTTTCACTACTAGTGCAGTCTAATTAATTCAGTTGTAACTAAACGTTTTTTTAATAAGTATATATACAGGCTATATATAGATTGCAATAGTAACTTAAGTTCTTATGAATAAAAAAACCTATTTCTGCCAATTGAGATGGAGATGATAGGTTTAAAATCATAACATTACGTCCAGAAGTTCTTATCCATTGAAAGGTATATGCATTTTAACTGTATTTTACAATTCCATTATGAATAAAATCTTTGGAAGATAGGTTTGAAGTCCAAAACCGCAGCAACATTTTGATTCAGAATATTTAAAATATGAAGGCTGGCCTGTAATGATAACAGCTGGCCACAATATATTTACGAAATATTAATGACAAAATTGTTTTGAAATTAAAATGTTCCTGCTGTGCACATGCACTGCAAATGCTGATTATGAGCCAATTGACAAGAATTAATTATTTAGCCATTATTAAACCATAAATCGTGTATTTATAGTTATAAAGAAATTATGAATTACATCCTGCATATAAAATGCCTATTTATATATGAGTTGGGTGTTCCTCAGAATTAAGTTTCCATTTCGAATCCTGTCTAAGCTAATTAGTGTACGAATAAGCAAAGCTAAAACGCCAATTTGAAGCTTTTGAATTACGTTTCTCTTCTGTGTTACTGATCCTCTGGATCTCACACATGGGGCCGTAAATATGACTCCACTGGTGGTTTCTACAATACGAACTGTGATGAAATCATGAAGAGACTATACATTTTCAAATTAAGATTAAATTCAAAAATCTATTTTGCATTTTGCATTATCACTTCAAAAAGAAATAGTAAGTAAAGTTGTCCAAACGAGGATTCTCTGAACACAATAAATACTCCACAGTTTTTCAGTTTTGCGTCTGACCGCCAATTGAAAATAATAAAACAGGAAACAAATCCTAGCATATACCTTTTAAAATGGCGCACCACCGAGGTAAAAATAAATAACAAAACAACCCCAATATAAATCTCATTCAGCCATGCTTTCCTGCACCTCCATTTCAATCAGCAAACGAAGTAGCAGCAATAAGAGGTGATAAAACTCATACATTTTAACAAGCCCACTCAGGCACCTCTGCCCGCTGGGGCCCTTCCCAGATCATTAACTGTCCAGCCCCATCAGCCCCTGGGCAGCCAGACGCCGCAGGGTTAATCAGTGTCACTAATGGATGCCAGGCCGCCGGTAGACACGGCCATTACCAATGAAGGGTGGGATCAAGGGGGTGTAAAACGGTACAGTCACAGAGAGTTTGAATCAAGGATGGCTTGATGGCTTGGAGGAAGTGGAGGATGAAGCAAAAACTCGTGAAGGGCATTCTATTTAGCAAAGTGGCAGAATAGAAAATAAATTGCAAGTGTTGGAGTGTGACTCTGACTCTGCACCAAATAGTAAAATAAAATAAAATAAAATATTTATTTATTTGTACTCTTAATTTGATTCAATAGTAGTGACAAATATAACTGCATTGACGTTCATCTGTAGCTTATTAGCTGGGAATCATAATTTTGTGTTGTCTGTTTATGCTACTTTCCAAGCTCATTGTTATGGTAGTAGACCTATGTGAAGACTTCCAGATTCAGTAATTTTTTATAAATTAAAGCTTAACATATAGGCATACATACGTTATTTGTGTCTTAAAACGTCCAACATCAAATCTCTTAACAGTTAATGTTCATGCCTCACATGAAGCCTCCCATGTCGATATTTGTAAAGATCAAGAAATATACCTCGACGGTAAGGACACAAATCCCTTATTACAAATGAATATAATTGGTATTTTCAATTAAACTTAAGCTTTGTCACCGTAATAAAAAAAAAAAGAACTGAAAGAACTGAGTGAGTACCCATCAACCAACTAACAATCGGAGGGTCGTTGCTTGACTTTTGATAGTGCTGAAACGTGGCCTTCATTGAAATGCTAGGTAGCAGCCGGCGATGGACGAAGCAATAAAAGCAGCGGCGGTCGGCTGCATGCAGCTGTTGTGCTCAGAGCTTTAATAACTAATCTAAATCCGTCGGCGCCAAATTACCTTTGTCCCCGGACGTGCTGAGATAATGAGCAAAGTCAGGGGACGGAGGTCTGGAGCGCGAGGTGTGGACTGGTGCAGGGAGGGCTAGCTCTGACAGCGCGTCATAAGGATGGTTGGGAATGGGAAGGGGTTGGGGTATGTGTGTTTGGTGGTGTCGATGGGTAGCCTAGGCTGACAGAAGGTCATGAATAAGAATAAGAACATGACAAAAAGTTGAACAAGAAAGACATGGAGAACAATTATGTATTGCTGAAGAGTTTGCTTTGAATCCAAACATGTAACAGAAACGTATATCCCTCTATCGGAAGTCCCAGCCTCTCTCTCCCCCCTTGCCGCTAATCCCATGTAGGCTCACTGAAATGCATATCACTCCCGCTGCAGCACGCCCAGATGTCCTAACCTCTCTATTGACAGTATAACCGTCGTGAAGTGACAATGCCTGGGAATGGGTTTGGGGTAGGCTAGCCAAATGGAAGTGGTTACTGGTCGATGTCAACTCTTACAGATCCATAAAGAAAAGTCAGTTGAGTACTGTCCCTCGCTTGTTGATCGCACAAAGAAGTTATTGAAATGAAAACATGAAGCTTTTTGGAGACTTTTTGGACATTTAATTATTACATTTAACTGAAAATGTTGGGTTAATTTTTTTAATGTTTAAACGTATTAATCTTCTAACCATAACCCTAACAGAACTGCAAGATGGTAATGATCAAAAGGAACAAATGGTAACAAAATGTGAGACCTTGTGCACAATTACTGCAAACTGTCAAATACTACACACAGAACACAAACTCAATCACTTTTATGTTAATTAGGCCTGTCTGCCCTCCTGTGCAAGAACAAGAGCTACATGCCCCCATCCTGTGATATTGACATGCAATGGACATTGTAATATATTGATCCATGAAATCAGCCAGTAGAAACACATGCAATAAGTAAAGACTGCTGAGAGTGAGAGGCAAAAAGATGTGTGTTGAATAACAGGATTGGGAGCTTAAGTGGTCTATGAATAACTACAATGTGTAGCCTATTAGTGGTGAAATGAAATCCAGGCATTTAGGTACGCTTTGTTGTCTATAGTTTGCTTCGTAAGGACAAGTTGGATGTCAGATTGCATGATGTTCAAAAACGTCTGGAGCTGGGACGTTTGTTTTATTAGATGAGCAGGATAGTGTAGTGGTCTCTATTGGGCTGTTTGGAGTCTCATCAAAAGGTACTGGGTTCAGTCACCATGTCCATAATCGACCAGGCATCGCTAAACAAGACACCTAAATCCTGCCAGCTCTTGATAAAATGTATCTAAAATATATTTGTGTTGTGCCTGCTAAATTAATAAAACGGTAACTAGTAGATAAGCTATATATAATAGCATACTGTTTAACTGAGGTTAAAATTGTCATGGATGATACAATTCTTTCTTCCAAAGCAATCTATGACTTTATACACACAAACACACACACACATGCACGAACACATGCACGCACACACACGCACACACACAAACAGAGCCAAAATATCATCACAGAGCTCTACTATGGACCAGACTCCATAGGAGTTTGGTAGCAGCAGCCTGTACGGTGGACTGGGACAGCTTTTGGTAACTGATGCTCTGCACTTGGAGTAGAACAAAGGGCATTTTTCGATATTTGCCATTTATCACTTGAGTGCAGGATTACGGCGTGGTGGATATGAGTACATTATAAAGCAGAACAAATACTTTCCTGGCATTGACAAAGTGTCCATTGGACCAAATGACCATACGCCTGTCAGCGGTGCAACTATACATGCTTCCAGGCAATGGAAAGGGCCATGTATATAGGCTTTTGTCCTTGCCGAAATGACAACGTATGATCCTATTTTCGTGTTACTTGTCAAGAGCAAAGGTCACACAGATATGAAGGAAATGAATCCTCAAGTGCAACATCTAAAAATGGTGAACAATACATTTGGTACCAGTGGTCTGGACCCTGACAGACAAAAAACAGAACAAATCGTATTTGTGTGTGATCTCACAAACTGATGGAAATGGCAAACATAAGAGAAGTTTCTCTAGAATTGGTTCAGACTCACTATATGTTTATTTATCCATCGTTGAACAGCATTCTCCCCTTCTGTTCCATTTCACATTCTTGCTTAAGGAACATGATGAATTCAAACAAACAAATACTAAATGTTCAACACCTAGCATCTGTTGATGACATCTGTGTTCATGTTTGATAAGAAAAGATAATTGGGTGAAAATGTTTCTTTGTCTCACCTACATCAATGCTTGTCTCAGATGGAAGCACATTCATCTTGCCTTGTCTGCTTGTATCTGTGTAGGACGGTGTGTGTTTGTGTGTGTGTGTGTGTGTGTGTGTGTGTGTGTGTTCTCCACTGTGTGTGTTCTTGTTTGATAGAGGTAATCATTTCTTGGAGATGGGTGCCAACACATTGCCTTGTCAGGGGTGTCTCTTTACGGCCCCTCTACGGTCCACAACAGCCCCCCCCCCCCCCCCCCCCCCCCCCGCGTCTCACACTATGATTTTCCCCTCCACCGGTTTTCAATTTAGAGTGTTAAAAGTAGTGTGATTTCTTTGAAGACACCCAGCAACACACACCATGTTTCCTGTCAAGGTCATCAGCCTGAACCCCTGGTTCCAGGGTCCACCGATTGGCTGACCGATTGTGAGATGGTTGTGTCTGATTGGACAGAGGTCGTCTGACTCTTTCCTAATCTATCCTCTGAATTTTTTTGAGAATCAATCGTTTCAATAATCACTTTTGTTTTTATTTCGTTTCCAGATTGGAGCTGAACAGCTGATCGCATTCAACAATCTTATTCAACAATGAAGATACAACCCTTGTTAAGGGTTGCCATGTGAAGGCATATTTTCACAGACGGTTGTGTCCCCAATGGCCTTCCATATCCATTGGTAGTGATGTCAAAGTGCCTCAGGAAAAGGCACTTTGACGTCACGAAAAGAACACCACCAGCGTTCAGAGCCGAGTGGAACATAGCGTTTTGGGGAGACTGGCAAAACATAGGATTTTACTCCTGCTTTCTCTAAATGAGGGTCTTATTTTAGAAACAATTACAAAATGGCATAGATTGCGATGTTCATTACATATTACCATGTTTAAAGCAAAATAGGGATTTGGGTTAAATGACTCTTTAAAGCAACAATCCAACCTGCTCCTATCTAACTGTTACTCTGCTTTCTTATAAAAGACGACTTTATTTTTTCTTTACAGTTATGCAGTAATGCTAACAGAATGTAAAATACATAACCATAGTGGAGAATTTTAGACAGTCACCTGACTGGCAAATTTAATTGAAATCTGATTTGAAAATGATTTATATTTAATCCATCTGAGTTTCCATATGTCTTGTAAGCAATTACACTGCACTACAGTATCCATATATTAGCATAGCATAGCAATAGCATTTTAATTTGTACATATCATGCAGTGTGCATCATTCATGCACTCTTATCGTTGGGTATAGCTTTTAGTCATTCAGATTCCACATCAAAAGGAAAATTTAAAAAGTGTCATTGCTTTAATCTAACACACAAGCTTTCCACAATTTTGGATTGGCTATAACAACAGCAAAGGCCTCTGTATGCTTGAGGCTTTAACTATATTAAATGAATTATTTATGTATTGCATAATTAGTATAATACAATGTAACAATAAGTGGAAATGTATTCAAAATCGTATTCTCTTCTAAGCAGAAAAAGAGAATTCCCTTTTCATTTGTATTTGTCATTTGTAATGTTTCTGCTTCAGGCTATTGAATGAAGTGACAACCACACGAGCAATCACTATCCTTCCCTGCAGACGTTAAACAAGCTGCTACCAGATGGAGGCCAAACTGGAAACCACAATTACCCACATTCTCTGCTCCACGGGCTTATCTGTTGCCTGATAAAGTGTGTGTTGGTTCGTGTCCTCTAAAGACCTTGTCAGGTGTCAGTGAGAGAGAGAGTTGGTTGCTGATCAGACACTTTGAGTAATCAGACAGCGAGAGAGAAGAGAGGGGGAGGAGGGGGAGGAGGGAGAGAGAGAGAGGAGGCCCTCAACAGGCCCTCAAAACCCACCTTTTCAAGCTGGCGTTCATCAGGTAACCTCCTTCCCTTTCTCTCCCCTCCGTCCATTTCATGATCCCGCTAGTTTTTTACTACCTACTTGTCTTTAATTGATTGATTTAAATGATTTTACTTAAATGTTCACTCTGTGAAGCATCTTTGAGTATTTAGAAAGCGCTATAAAAGTTGAATGTATTATTATTATTATTATAGAATGAGCACCTGTGTGGTATAAAAATAGCCTGGCATCACCAGATGAATTGGAAACTGCAATAAGGCTGGAACTTCTCTGTTCATTTTCGATTTCCAAAGGGCGCAGACCAAAATGCCTCTGAATGCAATTGGGTAGGCCTACAACCAATCATAGCAACGAAACGGGTGACGCAGCACTGAGCGACGAAAAATATAGAGTGAAGCAGGGAAGAGGGAAGTGCGCTGGGGTCTCTTCACTAGAGCAGCTCAAGAGAATTCTTCCATTGCTTCTGCCCATCTTTATCATCAGATGTGACATGATGGTGTTGCATTAGTATTTCATAGCCATTCTATTCAAGTTGATGCTGTACCACAGATGTTTTTGTGATATCACTATGTATAAAAGGTTCTTAAATTTTCAATTCGGTTATCAATATAATTTAGATTTTGCAATGGTTTGGAATCCTTGTGGCATGGGGTTACCGACTGATGTGTTGTTAGATATTTTATGTTCCTCTTGATCATTCACCCCACAAAAATAATCTGTATATGCACCAGATAGCTTTGACATGGAGAAAATGTTTTGGGTGAAAAACTATCTGTATTCTTAGTCAGTTTTAATTTCCTACACAGCTATGCTTAGCGTCACCTATAGTCTTAATATGACGTCCTACTGGGTTTCCCTTTGTGGTCTGGGCTAAAAGTACAAATCAGCAGTGCTACACTCTGGACTTCACTTAACTTCAAGGTCTGATGTTATGTTGATTAGCCAGTAGAATGCATACATCCAGAGGACTGTACCTCCTGGTAGGCTGATCCATCCATCATCGGGGGTGGGGGGGGTCACGTGAAATAGATTAAAAAGTCCAAGACACCAATCAAGATTGGAGGGACTGATTGATTTTTCTGATAATGAGACCAGAACTACAGTTTGCCAAGGCTCCCATGCCAGGAGGCATCAATACCAATTGAACTAACACAAACTCAAATAGAATCGATAGCAGTCCAAACGGATACATTGGGAATAACACACACTCTCTCTCTCTCTCTCTCTCTCTCTCTCTCTCTCTCTCTCTCTCTCTCTCTCTCTCTCTCTCTCTCTCTCTCTCTCTCTCTCTCTCTCTCTCTCTCTCTCTCTCTCTCTCTCTCTCTCTCTCTCTGAAGAGAAAACTTAAATATATAGTTGGTCCACAGCGGAAAACGTATTCGTTAAACTATAGCGGCTATAAAATGCAATATTTTGATCGTTTCGGCATCAAAATTGGTTTGATACGATTTCTAGCCAGAAATGTGTATTTCATTGACATAATCGTCGTTCAGTGATTGTATATGACGTTTAATATGTCAAAATATTGCAACGTCTTAGACTTTCATTACTGAACTAACCTGTGTGCCCTTTATTGGGTTAGTGTCTGTCTAATATTGTGAAATTGTGAGTATTTCCCTGAGTGGAACAACTTTAGATGCCTGTTGATCACAATAGGGGATTGTTACTACACCATTGGTAATCTCCTATTCACATTGGTCGAAAACCTGAGCCAGTCCGATTGGTCGAAAACCCCAGCCAGTCCGATCACTCAAAAAGAAAAGCAGCCAGTCCGATCGCTCAAAAACCCCACCCAGTCTGAAAAATTAAAAAGCCCAGTCAGTCCGATCACTCAAAATCCACAGCCAGTCCGACCGCCTGAAAACCCCAGCAAATCCTATCGCTCGAAAACCCCAGCCAATTAGATCGCTCGAAAACCCCAGCCAGTCCGATCTCTTGAAAACCCTAGCCCGTCAGATCGCTCGACAACCCAAGCCAGTCCGATCAATCGAAAACCCCAGCCAATTAGATCGCTCGAAAACCCCAGCCAATCAGATCCCTTGAAAACCCCAGCCAATCAGATCACTCAAAAACCCCAGCCAATCAGATTGATTGAAAACCCCTGCTTAAAATAAAAAAAACTTGTGTAAGTGCTATTACATAAATGCTCTGTTAGAATTTAATGTTCTAAATAAATAAATAATGTATTTAATGTAAAGCTAAAAATGTAAAATTTTATGTTAAACTGTTTTATAGTCGAAAACCCCAGCCAATCACATTGTTAAAAATCCCCAGCCAATCAGATTGCTAAAAATAAAAAACTTGTGTAAGTGCTATTACATAAATGTTCTATGTTAGAATTTAATGTTCTAAATACATAAATAATGTATTTAATGTAAAGCTGAAAAGGTAACATTTGATGTTAAACTGTTTTACTGTTCACGAGTTTATGAGTTCTATATAAAGTGTGTTTTTCACAAACCCGGATGCGTATTTATCACCTTAATAGTGCACTTCAGTCATTTATTATTGAAACTAATATGTTTTCCGCTGTGGAACAACGTAGCTATTATACAGTTTAGTGTGAGACTGGGTTAATTAAGGAGTGCATACCGACTTATGGGCACGATCCTCCATCTACCCATAGTCACAGTTCAGAATATTGAGTACTGACTGCGATAATATTTGAATCCTTGAATAGACCTTTCTGACGCATTTAGGTGTGAGATTGGGTTGCCTGAAATAGTTGACTAAAATGTACATTTGGTTGTTGTATCCATACTAAAAGTGGTATTACATAATATGTTATATACCCACCTGTGTAAAAGGGCCTCTCAATGAGCTTTTAAAAAGACCCATCATTGCTGTCATTTAAGTTAAATATCATCCTTCCCTTTTCGTTCATTAATTCAGTCCATCGCATCCCATTGGTGTTCGTCTTATTCTGTCTGGCAGCTGAACTGGAGGTGTGTGTGTGTGGGGGGGGGGGGGGAGGGGGTGGGTGTGGAGGGGGTGTGTGTGTGTGGAAGGGGGTGTGTGTGTGTGGAAGGGGGTGTGCATGCGTGTGGAAGTGGGTGTGGGGTACCAGGTGAACACAGGAGGTCTTATCTCAGCCCTCCAGCTGTGCCCCCACGCCCCCCACCCCCCTGCCTTGGGGGGCTTCACCTGGGAGCAGGAATTTAGTTCACAATGTTTAAAATGAGCCTCGGCATTTATCATCTCCTGTGGGCTCAATGGGGCTGGTGTCAGAGCCCCCTGGCATAGGCAATCTGTCATCTCGCTCGCGTCTGTCTGTCTGTCTGTCTGTCTGTTCGTCTGTCCGTCTGTCCCACCACCTCCACGCGTCCTCAGACAGACAACCTAGTCACTGACGATGGAGACACCCCCCACCTTCTCCTCCTCCTCCACCACTGTCTCCTCCTTCTCGGTCGCACAAGGAAAAACCAGCCATTGGATGGTGTGATTGAAAATAATTGCGACTGAATTTATGGTTAAAACATGGTTGTGGTACAAACATGGCACAAAAACGAAAGCTGCATATTTGAAACACCATATTTTTGGAATATGACCTAATAACTTCTATCTCTTGCGCTACTTTTCAACGCAAGGGACTGAAAAGAAGATGATTCGGAATGACAACACAAAACTACAGCATTTTCTAATATAACCTTTCAATTTCAGGTAAATTCAGTCACCCCTTTAAGCTTGGAATAACTGCTTAAAATGGGAGAAAATGTACAACCACAGTCCGATCGCTCGAAAACCCCAGCCAAGTAGATTGCTCGAAAATCACAGCCAGTCCAATCGCCCGAAAGCTCCAGCCAATCATATCGCTTGAAAAACCCTGCCAATCACATTGTTTGAAAACACCAGCCAATCACATCCCTCGAAAACCCCAGCCAATCAGATCACTAGAAAACCCCAGCCAATCACATTGCTTGAAAACCCCAGCCAATCACATTGCTCGAAAACCACAGCCAATCACATCGGTCGAAAACCCC
>JACYXH010000363.1:1955000-2085000 GCA_026745465.1 Lota lota | reverse complement strand
GAATGTAGTGTTGTTTAGCAGGAGCACTTACTACCACCACTGGTCTGCTGCACGTGGACTGTGTGAGAGGGGCCACCGGATGACAGCCTGTTGAACGAATCATTAGATATATTAGATTCATAGTTCATAAAAAAATCAGGACTCACCAAATGTATATTTTATTGTTTTAATTTTTATATTTTTTGGGGTTGATGTCTGGTTTACTGTAATCTCAGTTGTACTGTACCTGTCCTCCTCTCCTTCCAGCAGCTTCCTGTAGGTGGCGATCTCAATGTCCAGGGCCAGCTTGACGTTCATCAGCTCCTGGTATTCGCGCACTTGGCGGGCCATGTCCTGCTTGGCTCTCTGGAGGGCATCCTCCAGGTCTCTGATGCGGAGCTTGGCGTCCTTCACCGCCATCTCACCACGTTCCTCAGCCTCTGCAATCTGTGCCTCCAGGCTAGACCTCTGTGGAGGAGGAAGTATGATAACAATTATTTAGACAGGTATTTTTCAGATGTCACCGATTCGTATTGAGTGAAGACCTGTAGTAGAATATACAGACAGAGGGATGGGTGCTAATTTACCTGTCCCTTGACGGACTCAATTTCGTTCTGAAGACGGGAGATCATGCGGTTAAGCTCGGCGATCTCAGACTTTGTTGAGCGAAGGTCGTCCCCGTACTGTCCAGCAGAGGTCGACATCTCCTCATACTAGAAGAAGAAAATGAACCTTAAAAATAGTCGTTCAAAACAAAACAAAAAACAAAAGACCCGTGGCGCCGTATAATCACGTTGAGTGTATCATTGCGCTGACCGGACCAACTGAAGTTCTCACCTTCTGTTTGTACCAGTCCTCGGCCTCTGCTCTGCTGCGGTTGGCGATGTCCTCATACTGCGCACGCACTTCAGCGACGATGGAGTCCATGTCCAGGCTTCGGCTGTTGTCCATCTCCACGATGACTGAGGTGTCCTTGATCTGGCTTTGCAGCTCACGGAGCTCCTGAATATCCAAAATATTTTTTTTAATATTTTTTAAATACTGTCCATTACCTAGTTTTCATTATTGCATGGTTTGTGCCCTTTTAAATAACATATTGAGAAATGACGTACGGTCTCGTAGATGGCCCTGAGGAAGTTGATCTCATCCTGAAGGGCATCAACCTTAGCCTCCAGCTCCACCTTGTTCATGTAGGCGCCATCCACATCCTGGAAAGAGAATAATTTCAAATGCCACACCAATTGGATCCCTTGAATGTACGCCTTATCGAGCTTCCTCAGTTGTCTTGCTCCTCCATCCCTACCTTCTTCAGCAGCACAAACTCATTCTCAGCCGCGGCACGCTTGTTGATTTCATCTTCATACCTTTAGAGGGACAAACCAACATTTTAAACGAGGTAAATCTTTTACTTGGCCACAAGGGGATTTAAGTCTGGTAAGATCTTGCTGTAATTGCTCTGCCCAAAAAAACTCACTTGTTCTTGAAGTCCTCCACATTGCCCTGCATGTTCCTCAGCTCTCCCTCCAGCTTCATCTTCTCGTTGCCCAGGCCGTCCAGCTGTCTGCGCAGGTTGGAGATGTAGGCCTCGAACATGGCGTCGATGTTGGAGTGTGCGGTGGTCTGTTCCTGCAGCAGCTTCCACTTGGTCTCCAGCATCTTATTCTGCTGCTCCAGGAAGCGCACCTGCAGAGCCACACCGAAGGTAGCAGCTGTATTATAACCGTTTCAAAATGTTCAAAATAATACACAGAAATATTGAAAATTGGAATCCAAAATGTTGTGTGGTTGTCTGATGCAATGGTCCTTCTGTATTGCCACATCATAAATCCACCCTCCAACGGCACTTGTAATTGGAAACACTGTAAGTGGGAAGCTGAATTGAGTAAGAGAAAGGGGAATTTGTTTAAAGGGTGTGTCTTTGTGCACTGAATAATGTTTAACTAAACAGCTGGGTTACTCAGCCGATGACACACCTTCACCTGGATTGCTAAGCAGATAGCATCACGGGGTCGATGTGGCCGGCCACACCCTGCTCGCCACCTAAGTCGCTCACTAAGTAGAAATGTCGTACGCCGTGTCTATGTGGCCACAACCTGTAATAACACGAGGCGGAGATCCCATTGTTTAAACTTGAAACAAACCAAGTATTTTAGAGAGGGAACTTGTTCAAACGTATTCAAACTGGTTTATCTAGGCTGTGGCCATGTGTTTGTTTTTTGTGTGTGTGTGTGTGTGGGGGGGGGGGGGGGGGGGGGGGGGGGTGGGGGGGGGGGGGTGCTGCTGTCCTCAGGCTGTGTCCGTGTGTGAGGCTCCTATGCTGGGGTAGTATTGGTGTGTGTGTGTGTGTGTGTGTGTGTGTGTGTATGTGTGTGTTTGTGTTTTATGTGTGTGCGCATGTGTGTGTTTCTTCAAGTGCTGTGTTTAGGTATGACTCATCCTTAACCCTCTGTAGAGATGTGAAGGCCACACAGACATCCTAGATGATAAAAAACTAGGTGTGGCCGACAGCACTATCAAAGAGACAAAGCACAAGTACAGCGGGGACATTTTGTAAGTCTGGTATATTTGGCCTGGTGCCAATTTGTATTTATTCAATTAGTATATTTGTGTTTGTTTTGCTCTTGTAATGACATTGAATCCACAATCCTCACTACACCCCAGAGAAGATGTGTGTGTCAGCCGTAGTTACATTTCCAAGAGGGCAAAACAGCCCATTTCACTGGTCTGGCACTGTGCAGCAGAAGCTGACCTTTCAGCTGGGCGATAGGCTAGCATGTGCAGACAGACTTTGGACCCAGTGGGTGTGTGTTGCAAATAGGATCATACTTGGGCTGGCTGCCAGCTCAGCAATACACAGGCCCTTCAGATCATTAGACGCCACACCCATGTTTAGATAGTGGCTATGATGGCCAATATGGGGTGTCAAAGTATTTTACAAATAAAAATGACATTCCGTTTTTTATCTTTTATTGCTGTCATTACAATGCTTCATACAATGTTCCAGATGATACAGGATTAAGCACACTCTGAACATTGTGTAAGATATTGTGACCCATGGATCTGTAATTTATTTACTGATTGTACGGTAATAGAGATAAGATCCACTGATCGTATCACTTTGTGTGTTCCTTTGACTTACTCCACCTCCATACATTAAGGAAGGATGGAAGCATCGACAGCAAAAACCATTAGGGACATGGCATAGAAATATCCTCTCTTAAACAACTTCATCATGTGCCAGCACCAGACTATATACTTTTCTTTTTACACAGAAGCTAACATGGAGAGACATTTTAAGACATCCTTTGGGTGTCTGACACTGGCTTGTATGCACACAGGCCTGTACGCACACAGAGCACACAGTGTGGCCTGCAGGCACTGTCAACAGGGAAGGGGACGGATAAGGCCGCCGCAGGAGGCTTTCTGATTCACTCACCTTGTCGATGAAGGAGGCGAAACGATTGTTCAGGGTCTTGATCTGATCCTTCTCCTGGGTGCGGACGGCCTGGATGAGGGGGTCGATGTCAACGCTGACGGGGGCCAGAAGGCTCTGGTTGACTGTCACAGGTGTGATAGTCTGGTTCATGTAACCGGCACCGCCGGCACCGCCGCCGTATGAACCACCGCCGTATGAACCGCCACTGAATCCACTGCCGACTCCGCCATAGTTGGTGCTTCTGACACTGTAGCTGCTGCCCATGTTATTGCCAAAGCCACCAGACCCAGACCCAAACCCAGATCGGATGCTGCGGGACATGGCGGGGTTGCTGGTTTGTCCAGAGTAGGACTTGGCGCTGAAGCTTTTCCTCATGGTTGCGGTCTTAAGGTTGGTTGACTCTGCTTTAACAAGCCGAAATGAAAGTGCTGCTGAAGGAGGCAGGAAGGCTTCCAAAGGAGAGTAAAGACCCTGTGAGTGACTTCCTACTGGCTGTGTTCTCTTTTTATAGTTGTGGAGAGGCAGAGTGGGCGGGGCCTCCACCTGTAGCTTACTCTCACCTTTTTTTTTCTTCTGTCCACCTTGCAGTGTACCTCCCTTCACCTCCGGCTCGGTAGGGGCAGGAGTGGCCGGTCCTGTAAAACAGGTATGTCAGGAGGGATTGTCAGGAGATAAGCCCTGTTGACACACCCTCGTCTGTGGCTGAAGAGAGAAAAAAGGTTGAGGCCTAAAGTGAAAAGGGCGGGTCCCTTTAAATTCTTTTATTTAGAGTAAAGTGAAACATTTTTCAGTTATTTTGTACGACAGATGCCATGTCCCGTATTTATATAGCTTATGTTAATACATACAAATCTAACAAAAAAACTAAAATCCAATGTAAGTAGCTAATGTACGTTCTGTGCAATTTCCGAAATTAAACAAACCTACAAATGTAAGTTTGAACATTTGAACAGGGGAAAAGGTATTTTTTTCTCTTTGCTTGGGTGAGGCATCTGTTTCATTCTTCCACATTTTCAGAAACACATTCCGTTCATTTTTACTCTGGTGTGGCACTTTGCTGTCAAGTTCCCTTTCACCAGCTATTAGAAGAATCCACGCTAGTGTTATAACTGCTTATTTGTGCAGGTTATGGTTGCAACACCCCTGCCATTATTAAATCATATTATACTATTAAGTTATTAAATAATGATACAGCTGTGGTATGGACCCCACTCCCAACAGCAGAAATGCACACAATGGCACCTTCATATGAGAGTAATATATGCTAGGCCACACTATCTTATCGGTGAGGCCCAAGCAAGTCACACATACATACCAGGGTATATATCATGCAGAGGCACTAGGCACAACAGCCAGATAACCTATGACTAGGAAAGACCAGCATTCTCTCAGCCTCTTGAGTCACCAAGGCAATAACGACCTCCTCAACGCACACACATGCACACTCTCTCACACACACATACACATGCACACATTTACACTCTCTCACATACACTCACACATACACACCCACACGTGCACACACACATATGCTCAGACACACATCTTAACACACACAAATGCATACACACTCTGGCCAACAACACCTACAGATACACATGCACACCCACATACCTACCCCAGGACACATGCTTCAGCTTGACATATTTATTTTCATTTAATAAACACTTCTTTGCTAACTCTGGAAGCACACACAATTGAATGCAAACACTTGAAAGATAAATGCTGTGAGCATATGAAGTTTGAATGACATGTGGTGGTGATGAAAGCATGAGCAGAATCATGCTTTGTGAAAAAATGGCAACGCTGGCCCAAGGTGGAAGTTTGTAATCATTTTTTTTTTTTGTTGCATAATGCAAAATGCAGAACCTGCATACGGCAGCTAGAAGATTAATTTGGAAACAAAGTGTGACAAAATATACAGGTTAGGGTAGACCTGGTTGCAGTTTAGCATGCCTCCAGGTTATTTTATCCTTTCTGTTATTACCTGCAGAATGCTGATAACATGATCTTTTTTACTCTCCTATCTTTAAGTATGGTGGTAAAAGTAAAGTAGACATATTTCAAAGTAGTCATTTGTCTTCTTGACCTACATTTCATATGCATTTATATAATCGTCTTTATAAACTGAATAAACGAATACATTTATATGACACCTTTGTTGTCGTGGAAAATGTAATCAACAAAACAAGTCTTGTTGCTGAACAGCATGGCCTAATGCTTTGGATGTTGTAGATGAATGACAATGGAAAGTAGTAGTGGTTGGCACTGTTTGTGTTTAGAGGGTTGCATGATGGCTTTGTTTTTGTTTTAGGATCACACGGCACTGGAATGTGACTGGAATTTCAGTGTCTGAGAATCAGTCCCTGAGCTTCCATGTTGGTTGTCATTTGATAGTTGTGTCAAATATGCAGTTGTATTTTACTTCAAATTCTTCAAATTAACTTTTTTTTATCTGAAGCTAATATCCAACTAGAAGTAGTGCAGTGTTTGTGCTCATGTTACTAAGGCAAAGGCAAATTACAATGGAATAAGAATTTCAATGACTGTGAAAAGTCATCTGTGTGTCATCTGTACAACAATCTGTGTTGTATCGCCATTGCTCAGGTCTGCCTTCCTGCATGATGGGAGGGATTGAACAAAAGTTGATCTGTGCCAATAAGATACTACTGTTTTGTCATCCTTCGAACTGTGCATACAAAAATCCTTGAATCGTGAGTTGAATTGGTGAGTGAGTTGACTTTCCAACGTGCCATAATCTTGTAGAATTGCATACTGGGAGTGCACACACCGTGTACATTTATTGAAAAAACTTTTTTTGTGGTTCCTGTATTTCTCCGCTTCTACTGCATGATGGGAACAAAACCAATCACTCCAGGGAATTATCATATTCATAGGATTCCACCATGTAGTTTGCTTATGCAGCAACATTGGGCAACTTGATTTTGTTGTCTTTCATTTCACCTCTATGACATAGCAGATGTTGAGGATCATTTTGCATACAGTTGCTTCACTTACAACACATAAATCCTATTTCATAATGGAACATTATACATGGCAAATACCGTAAGTACTTGTAAGGGAGAATAAGTACAAAAATAAGTAAATAAGTAGTTAAACTGCATTTTATTTGTACATACAGTCACAAAGGTTAAGTTAATTAAAGGGGCAGTAAAGTCATAATCGTTTTTTATGTTTTAAATGTAATATATATATATATATATACAATTTATAACGTCAGATATATATATATATATATATTGAATATCGGCCAATATATCGATAACGGTAAATTTTTACTCCCTTATATCGGCATCGGTCCCTAAAGTCAAGCATCAGTCGGGCTCTAGTAAAATCCAATGGTTTTGCCAGTCTCCGCCAACCATTTTGTTAATGTTCCAGTCTGCTCCGAACGCAGGTAATGTTTTTTTCGTGATGTCAAAGTTTATTTTACTATACTGGTTAACGTCACGATGAAGGGACACCGGCAGCAAGGTGTACACTTTTTTATGTCATTTTCAAATTTGAGCTGAAACAGGGAGTTCACCTATACTTAAAAAATTATTTCATAAAAAATTATTGTTCAGTTATTGTTGGTTTCTACTGTCCAAGAGCTTGGTCTTGGCGGTGGTCTTTGGTGGTCTTTCTAAATGTTCTGTCTGGGATTTTATAAAGTGCCATGTTAAAACTTAGCTTTCAGCACGATTGACATAGTCCAGAAAATCTATATTATTGTATTTCAATGGTCAATTTGGAAGCCCACATCCACTATTCTGAAGTTAAACTTGCCCCTGACCAGTTTTAGAATATACTCTGTTAGTAATTAACTCTAACCCTCATTCTGGAATTCAGATTCAGATTCATTTAGTCAAAACTAATGCAAGTCCAAGACTACTTTAATCCTTGTCTGGGAAATGCAATTTCAGCAAATCCATATTCAATGGCAATTTAATCTAAAATTAGATTTAATCCCTATATTGAAAACCAACCCTCTACGTAGTAGTGACTAAATGGGCCTTCCCTCCCACAGCAATGAAAACTAAATGTATTTATCTATTAGGCATTGCTTACACAAATTGCAAACTGTTCAAGCAAAAGACCACAGAGCCATGTCTAAAGTATGTCTGCGTCAAGCATCCATTGGCTCATAAATAATCAGCTTTCTGCTTTTGGCGTTGCAGCAACAGGTTTCAGTAAGAATGTTTTTGCAGAGCAGCCTTAGGATCATCCAGACCCGTTCAACTGATCTAACCACAACGGCCATGTCGTAGTTGACCTTTGCTCCTCATTGTTGCTTCAACATTGTTATTCTACTATTTCTTGTTTTATTTTAACAAGCTGGTATAGCCAGCCAAGAAATAACTGAGGTAAATGCTTCAGGTGTTTAACAGTAAGATTTTGATTAGCAAGATAATTAGAAGGCATTTGAAGAATGCATCATGTATACACTGCTGGAGGAACACTACGAGGAACCTGAAGTTGCAGAACCAGAGTTTTGGGACTCTAGGCGTCCACACCCACCAAATTCTGAGCTCAGATAAGCAATTTTTACTAGTATACCCCCTCAAAGAAAGAATTTCAGCCATGCCTTTCCCCAGCACAAAACATTTTAGGGAGGGAATAAATAATTTAGTATTTTCACATCACTACATGGGATGATAGATATAGGATGATATATATAGATGGATAGATATATTTGTTTTTTGCTGTTTCTTTTTGTTTTCAGCAATTTGCAGGACTACCCCCTGCAATAGTTCAAATTACCGCTAGGGGTACATGTACCCCAATTGAGAAACTCTGGTGTAGTGGTTGAGTTGTTGTGAGTTGGAACCCCAGTCTTTGCACTCTACCTGTAGACATCCCTGAGCAAGACGCCTAGCGCATACCTGCCTGTACCTGACGTGTAATGAAAAAACTTCTAAAAGATATATTTAATAATAACTAATTGTTTATTCCATTGGTGAGACCATCTGCCAGCACAGCCTGGGCCACCATTGCTATGCTGACCAAGGTCAATCTCAGCCCAGACCATCCAACCCAACCCCCAGCTCCCTGCCCTAATCCCGTTTAACGTGGATGTCAGTAAAACCATGGAGCTTGCGGTTCTGGCATCCAACGCACTGCTCCGGAAGGTAGCCCTTCTCCATGCCCTTTGCATTACCTTGCATACCTCCTCCACACTTTAGCCTTCTCAGAACCTCTATTACTCTGACATGGTACTGCTAACCACCACCCACACCAGGTTGCAGACTTTTGGGGATAGAACTTTGAGACTGACGAACTCCTCCATCCTGAGCTCTCTGCAATTCTGGTTCCATTGAGATCTTTAGCGAGTGGCTCTAGTCAGCCAAACCTTTGGATTAAGTTACAGACTGTGTTTCTCTTAAGGGCCTTGAGTACATTAGAAAGAAACGGTTGTGTATAAATCTAGTTAAGCCCATTCAGAGTCCACAGTCGAGAGACAAGTTTTCTCTCGTCCTGTACGTGACATTCATGGACAAAGCACAGACATAGTTGAGGTCAGAATTTTTTTTTTACATGCGGCACAAAGGTGATACTGCTGCTATTTGCAGACGATGTTGTACTTTATACTTCATTGCAGAGTGACCTCCAGCATGCTGTGAAGTGGTTCACAGTCATGTGTGAAGTCGTCAGTGTGCCACTCCACATCTCCAGGTCTCCAGCAGGGATCTCCCCCTAGAGGAGCTGCATAGGAAGGTGCCAGGGAAATGGTCCACATGTACTGCTCTACCCCATGTCAAAATAATATAGATGCTGTCATACCATTTTCCATGCTTTGTCAATAATGTACATACGACAAGTTCTATAGCTAAAGGATATAACACACATCTCCACCAAAAACTCAATAACATTACAAAAATATAGATCGATCCTGAGTCCTCCATACTGCTATCATATGTGAACAGGCCTGCAGACTGAGCATAGCTTTGCTGCAAGTTTTCACCTTGAATGATTCAAATCAACCTATGTCTTCATTAAATGAGGAAACTACATTAAATTGTCAAAGTCGTTTGACACAGACACACCCTTTCATGCTTACTTTAGCTTCCCCATAGAGTTGTGGGTGTGTCCATTTGGAAGTATTGTTGAATCAGAGTCGACACTGAACTCAGGCTTTCACCACCTGTAAAGGTGCACACCCATTCAAGCTATCATCGTCTAGAATAACACTGCGAACGAAATGTGGTCAAGCAACAATGAATTTGCACTAAACAAGGGGTCCTACAGCAAAAGCAGTGATAAAGTCATAAAAGTGAAAATTACTAATGTTTAAATGCAAAATACTTTGTATAAATCCCTCATTATTTAGGGTTAGTGGCCTTTCAACTCTTAACATCCCATGCACAACAGACATAATGACACGGATTCCAATGCATGGGCTGACACACATTAGACCATGGGGACACACCTCAACAGTGTGGTTTATTGGCACAGAATTCATGAATGAACGAGCAGTTACTGATGCTATATTGTGTGAGGGTGACTGGGTGTGTTGATGCAAGTCAACAGTGTAGTGGATGTGCAGGTGCAGGCAAGATCTTCGCAGAATTTCTCTGAATGTTTTGTAATCAGGTGTAGAAATAATTAGAACACATCTCTTCCACTCAATGCCATCATCAAACCAACCGTATGTAACCTGACAATGCTTAGGAAAACATCACGTTGTGAGAATTGATTCACAGCACTGTGACTGTGAATCTGACTAGGCTGTGCCAGGCCTTGCTTCCGGTTCACCCTCCTCCAAGCTTCTCATGTTAGAAACTCCATGGTCTCACAAATCAGACCCAGGACTGCTGGGTCCAAGATAAGACACTTCATGACTGCTGGTAACACACCCAGAGAGAACTCCTGACTTCACCCCTTAACAGGGAATCCATTTCATGGACTCCACCCCTTAATCATGCAGAATAGAGCGCTATCGCCAGTCTGACTCACAGGAGCCTACACTACAACTCACCTACTCATTAACTCACACTTGTGCCCTCACATTTAGATTCATTCATAGTTGCAATGGCTCCCTGTGGGTTTGCCTATTTAAAGAATAATTATAAAATTTTGCAATTGTGTGTGTGTGTGTGTGGGGGGGGGAGGGGGGGGGCGTAATGACATACTACTAGTACTCTCAGCAATCTTCAATTTCACATGGTCCTTTCCCACAGCACAGTATGACAATTTCATGTTTGTAATGATTGTTACACATTGCCTAGCAACCAATTTCTTGTTATTACATGTTTTGTTTTGTTTTGTGTGGTGTCTGTGTGTAGGGAGAGGGAGTGAGCGAGAGAGAAGGAAAGGTAGTGATTTGGTAATTATGGTGATTACGTGTCATCTTGCACTGTTAGGTATTCAACTTCAAAGTGGTTTATGTTTCTGAAGACCATGCGCTAACGAATAACACAGTAAAAGTTTGTTTTCGTTTTTCGGAATTTCTGTATTTTATGGCTGAATACACAAAAGGTTGTAAAATGAGACATGACATGGAATCTAGTTTCTCCAGTGGTGGCTGAAGGTGTGTCTGGTAGGCTCATTCCAACATGTGAGAACAAGTTTAAAAAAAATCAAGTGAGACTGCCCCCCCCCCCCCCCCCCCCCCCCCCCATCCCCCTCTCCTCATAAACCTCCCACACCTCCTCTACTTTACTGCCTCACCTAGGCTTGATTTTGGCCTCACTCTGCTCATGCTAATACTAAACCGCAGACGTTTAATGTATCCCAACACTAACCTCCATTGCCTTCATGTACTTATATATTGTACAATATGTCCTAAAACACAATAGGTTTGGTCTCAATGAGATGTCACCTGACCAAGACAGCAGCAGCGTACAATAAAATTGCAATAATACGTAAAGGCTTTGTGGAGGTCCAAGGAGAACCTCAGCGCCCCCAAAGGGCTGAGAACGGACGGTACAGACCTGCAGCTAGAAGGCAGCTGGGACAGGTGATAGCCTATCAGTATTATCAATCACAGCTGCTGCAGGCCTGGGAGTAATGATCAATTGCTGACCTACTTAAGCCTGCCGGTGACTACCGTGCAGGAGGTGTGGGAGCTGGTAATACACGAAGAAGGGTAAGCGGTCGCTGGCCAAACGTGCTGACGAAGGGAGAACATAGCAAATCATCTGAAGACGACGTATGTGTAGAGGACTCCTGAACAGACAAAAGAAGCTAAGGAGGCTAGCGCCAGCTAACCTCACTTCCCTGGCTTGGCAACTGATCGGGCGACGTCCGCTGTCTTGTGTTTCCCCCTCCGCAGACCCGGTCCGAAAACGGACCCCCGCAGGAGAAGACACCCCGGTCCGGGAAGAACTTTGTTTGCCCCCAACCCTTTTCTTGTTTCTTTTGCAGTGGTTAAAATAAATGATACCCTGAACGGGTTTTAACCACCGCCGTTTTTGTGCCGTTTTAACTGCCCTGCCCGGGCTGCCACAGCATGTCTAATAAATTGTCTTATAAAAGCTGTGCTGGCGAGGATACATAATAATGATAATGTGTGTGAAAGTCAGAGTTACAGCTAATGATTAAAGTTGTTTTTATTATATGTCCCAAAAATTATATAGGCTCTCCAGAGCTTTGTATTCACAAGTAACCATGCCTTTGTTAGGGTTATTTGGCTGTTTTTAGATCTTTCAAAAGATCTGCCATTATATAAATTAATTATAGAATTCATTAATATAAAAAAAAATCTGAAAGAAGTTAAAGAATTCTGTGAATTATATGTGAAATTGACATCCCCTACAACATTTCAAGCCTGTGTGTGTGTGTGTGTGTGTGTGTGTGTGTGTGTGTGTGTGTGTGTGTGTGTGTGTGTGTGTGTGTGTGTGTGTGTGTGTGTGTGTGTGTGTGTGTGTGTGTAGAAGTACAGATACTACTGACATTCCTACCGGCTGTTTCTGTGCAAAATTAACTGGACCTCATGTTATATTAATATAATTTGAAGACTAAAAAGCTAAACCCTTCTATCTTCAAATAACAAACAATAGGCTATACTGAACATTGTGAACATTATCTTCGCTCCAATGTGCATATCAGTTTTCAATGTAAGCAGCAGAACTCTGGATGTGATACCATGGTGAACACTCCTTAGGTCTAATTAAGCCTTAAACTATTTTGTTAGAAATTCCCTAATCTCTGCAGGAGTTTCATCCATCCTCACTCGCTTACGCTACTAATTCTCCCATCTACGCCATTTCTCCGCGGTGGAGTCTCCTTCCAGTCGCTGTCTTTTACGTCATTTTCATCTTGTTAAGTCTGTCGTGCGTGATATGCACCGATGGATACACAGAGGGATCGTCTTTTCTATGTGTAACTGTCCCATCCATTTAGGTTGAAATCGGTCTGGATGTTGGGAAGGCGCGAAATGATGCGAAATGAAAAAAACGACAATTCCCATTCAATGCATTACAACTAAAGTAACAAGCCTGTTTTGAAAATGTGAGGAGTAGAAAGTACATATATTTGTGTTAAAATGTAGGGAGTAAAAGTAAAAAGTTGTCCTCAAGTAAGGTACAGATACCCGAAAACTGTACTCAAGTACAGTAACAAAGTAATTTTACATTGTTACTTCCCACCTCTGCTCTGGCGCGAGTCCATGTCTGTGGGCATGTTTGAGCATGCATGCGGGTGTGTGTGCATGTGCATGAAAGAGAGATAGACACACTTGTAAAAAGGTGCATAACTCCGGACACACCGTGGTCAGTGCTGCTGGCTTTTGCTGGCAATTTAAATACAATTTGCATACTGCCCTTCATCTAGGTGAGAGCAGACAAACTGGTTAATGAGCCGCTTGGGGAGTGAGCACTTGTACCAACTGACCTGTGGATTTGATACCAATGGAACCATCTTCAGAGATTCCTCCCTTGCTATCGCTGATCCAGGGCGTTGGCCAAGACAGCTTTGTAATCTGTGTGGTTTGATGCTAAGCTGCACGCCAAGCCTCTCTGCCAGGAAACACAGACAGACAATGTGTGTTTGTGTGTGTGGTGTGTGTATGTGACAGAGTCAGTTTGTCAAGAGAGAATAACCTCTGCATCCTACTACTATTACTATTATAAGTATGAATGAACGATGCAAGAGTGCCCACATCACATGTGTTGCTGAGCTCAAGAGGACTCTGTTGTGCGTTGAGTTATAACACAGGCTACACACAGTTACACCCCCCCCCCCCTCCCCCCAGCCCGTGGCCCCACCTGGAATGACTGTGCACTGAAAACATAACTTTGAAATGCCCTGCAGGACTGCCTGAGTTGATCAGATCTGTGTCGTTTGACAGATGGGCAGAACTGGTTTGGACAGACTATGTGCCTCAGCCTGCCATGTCGCTGTTTGTTTCAGAGTGAGGGGATCACACAGCCCCAGTAAGCAGCTATGGGGAGTACTATGCTGGCAGTTTGATTGTTTCTAGATATCGTTATTTACTTTTCATCCCAAGCTTTTATAAAGGATTTCTGTCATGAGGTTTACGCAGGAACCCTGATCATGTTGTGGAAGAGCGACACGCCATAGACGGACATGTGGTAGTGCTTTCCTCTGCAGTAGTCCCCGGCCAAGTAGTCCCTGGCCGAGTTAACTGAGGAATTATACCGAACTTGTTGATCAAGACTGAAAGGAAAGCTATGAATGAAATATCTTGTAAGTTTATGTAGGGACCTGTACAGACAGAACCAAGACCAGACGAATTGACACAATATCATGTAATGCCGGGGGTGTATCGTGTCTTACAGTGATTTACAGCCAATTTCTTTTGTTCGATTTGACAAATGACAAGCCCAAAACGTGTTACCTGGAAGAGGATCAGATACAGTAACATTTTATTACACACACACTTTCTATTGCTTTGAGCGCTATAATTAGGCCACACGCAGCCTTGTCTTTCTTTCTCTACAACATTCTGTTACCATTGAAAAGATTATCTTTGCTGCAGATGCCATATCCTCTCCTGCATTTGTTTCTTCATTTGCATTTTTGCAATTTTATATTCTGTAAAGTTGCAGTTGCATGCAGTTACACTTTTTCTACCTAAGGTACATTTCTTGTTTTTTTTTAAATAAGTTAATAACTGTATTATAGGTGAACCACTAAGCCACTCTCTGTATTCTGAGTGGATAGCAGTTAGAAGGTTATGAGATTTTGCGAGAAATGCATAGCATTCTTAATGTGAAGTTAGCCCTAAGTATAGTAGAACAACACTTATAATTCATGTTGAAGCATGTGACAATACCAGACCCGTAGTCCTTGCGTAACACACCTCTAAAAATGAACTCTCTTATACATTAAATACAAACAGACCACATACACTTGTGCACACAGAATCATGCACACACACACACACACTCACACATACACACGAACACACACACACATAGGTGCACACTTGCACTGTGCATCTTCTATTCATTAATGTATAATTTGTAGTGTAGAAAATAGCACCCAGTGTCGGTCTCTTTCTCTCTGCAAACATAGACACCCCTACCACACATGCATAACCACAAGATGCCTTCACAAAATAGGACAGATTTAGATCCGTGCTTAGTTTTTGCTAGTTTTGTAGTACTGAGCTGAACTACTAATCAATTGAAAATACATATTTAAAGAAATATAATTTTGCAAATATAATTTACAAATGGTGTTCTCTATTGCTGCACCCTCACATATCCCGAGTTATTCTGGTAAACAGGCATTACATTATGGTATTTCTCTGCATGGTTAACCTTTAATCTTTTTAATTATTACGAAAATGTTCCTGGAACCTTCCACCTCTATTGACTATTTATCAAACCCAGACAGGAAAGCCATGACCAAGTCAAAAAATAAAAAATAAAAGGTCAAAGCATGACCCAATGTCTTCAGTAGGGTCGTTTGGTATGTTTCAGCTTTTATACATTCAAGCATACGTTGACTACCTACTGTTTGCCACTGGCTTGTGTGCAAAGAGTATGTGTGTCTGGTTTCTATGGAAAGCATGCAACTTTGAATCCTATTCTGGGTCTAAAGTAAACTAAAAGAGAGGCGGGGTCGTTCCTTCTTAACTGCTCCTCTAACTACCCGCAGACCTGCTGCGTTTGTCCAATATTTGCATTCAGGTTGTAAAAGTTAAAAGGCATCAGTAATCATATTTGTTCTTATATAACATAAAATTATTTCAATTATTTATTATTACAGTTTATTCTCGTCCCCTTGTGTTGCCCGAGGCATGCGACCGCAGTGAAGGCATGCTCACAGTGAAAGACATTTGTCATAGACGTGGAGAATTTCTCATTTGTTTCCTACACTCAGCTAATAGCAGTCAGTAAATTCAGAAACCACAGGATCAGGGTTTTATATTTCTCATGAATACTACTTGTGAAATGGCGTAATGGGTCTTCCCACATTGACTGTGAAAAGAGGAACCTGTAGGCATACTGACCGCTACTGACAGAGTAGAAACACACCAAACAGCACCACCAGCCGGCGGAAATCATTATGGTGTTCAAATGATAACTGTTCGAGACAACAGAGGTGAAGAATGTCTTATGTTTGTCTCAAGCCCCCGCCCACTTTTTTTAAATGTTCTGCGATTCAGGATTTACTGTATATGATAGATCGATAAATATACTTTGAACCAGGAAGTGAAACGAAATAGAAATTCGGGATGATTATCAGGCTAGTACTAGACTACATGTTAAAACGTAAAGTAAACATGAACACTACATTCAAGGGAAACATCTTTATTCAAACCAGATGACTTTGGGATGAAGCACAGTTGAAATGAAAACAAGGTTTCTTCAAAACTGTTCTTTAATAGCCCTATGCATTTGGCCTTCATCAGTAATACATATCCCTTTTACATAAGTCCTTTTTTTCTCTTTGAGGTTTGCATCCAATTTGAACACAAATGGAATCAGCATTATATGGTGGGCAAATATGTGGAACACATCTTTTTCTATTTTTCCTAATTGTCTGTTTTTGACAGAATGACAAATAGATCATCAAACCACGACATCAAGGGGTGAACCATTCAGGTGAATTGCTGAACTTCACTCTGCAACGGTGGCCTCCACTGGCTCGTGCTCTGTTGTGCTCTGCAGCTCCACAGTGGCACTCGGCTTCTCCTCGGCAGCCACCGGCTGGGCCTCCTGCTTCTCCTCCGTCTTGACAACAACGGCTTCTGTCTTGGTGACCATGGTAGAGCTGCTGCTTTCGTTGTTGTCTTCCCCACTGCTCACCACTGCCCCCTCCTGGCCAACGATAGTGGTGCTGACTGCTTGCAATCCACCGAAGGAGGCGCTAACGTATGATGGTGTGCGGGCGCTCTCCAGGCTATAGGCATTGTAATTCACAGCTGAACAAAAATAAAAAGTTTCACTTGTTTGTGAGTAAACAAAAAAGCATTGCTATATTGTATATTAATCTAATTTGGTGATGTAAGGTCAGTTAAGTTTACGATTTCTTTATGGAAAACAAACTTACATGTCTGCTTTGACACACAAGTCTTGATCCCAGTGGCCAACCTGTGGAATTGGATGCAATAATAAGATGGTCTCAACGCTTATACAAAACCAGTGTATGCTTTAGAGTCTAACCCACCCTGGTTCCTCATCAGCCACAACCCCATACCTGTCCTCCTCTCCTTCCAGCAGCTTCCTGTAGGTGGCGATCTCAATGTCCAGGGCCAGCTTGACGTTCATCAGCTCCTGGTATTGGCGGACCTGCATGGTCATGTCCTGCTTGGCTCTCTGGAGGGCATCCTCCAGGTCTCTGATGCGGAGCCTGGCGTCCTTCACTGCCATCTCACCACGCTCTTCAGCCTCTGCAATCTGACCCTCCAATGTGTTGCGCTACAAGTGGAGAAGTTGCTGTTCAATTTATTGGTTAAGATTGTGTCCGAGCTGAATCTATTCCTTTCTTAGGCTCATATGCCTTGTGTGAATAGTTTGAGCGAGCATACTGATGGTATACATCGTAATGCATGATGGAGGGACAAACTAGATGGTTTACAATAATAAATCCATCATCCTTGCTTAAAATACTATTTGCACACTGTGTAGAATTGGACAGGAGTGCCGCCTTCACTAGCTGTCATCATCCATGAATGACGGATAGTGTAGCGGTTAGGGTGTTCGACTCAAAGCCAAGAGGTTCTGGGTTTGACCCACCGAGCCCACAATCTATACCTGCAGGTCTCCTAGAGCCCTCCTTCTGAATGACCCTGTACATGTATTCACTGCAAAAAGTGAACGATCCTCACCTGTGACTTCACCATGTCGATCTCCGACTGAAGTCTCATTATCCTGCGATTCATGTCGGCAATCTCAGCCTTGGTTGACTTCACGTCATTTCCATGCTGCCCTGCTGACTGCTGCATCTCCGCATACTGGTTTGGTCCAGTCCAAGCCAAAACAAACAAACAACGATAAGACAGGAAGGATGATTACAATTTCCAAACTCATGCTGTTGATGTTGGAGTGTTGTCTTGGGTTGCTTTGCACAATATATTGCCTGAATATGTGCATATTATTTACAGTTTTACAGTTACATTCACATTCATTCAGCAGATCCCTTTAATGCAAAGCAACTGAAAAGCAAGGCTGCGTGTCATAGCATTGCAATCAAAATTAGAGTCACAACAAAATAAACAAAAAGTCCTGTGCAAGGAGCAAAAGGAATCAGAACATTCAGAATATTTCTTGTCCAGTTCATGTCTGAGAAAATGGTCCTTGAAAAGAGCTCCTATGTATTCATATAATAGTTCTGTGTGTGAGACTACTGCCAGTCGTACCTTATTCTGGTACCAAGCCTCGGCCTCGGCTCTGCTGCGGTTAGCGATGTCCTCGTACTGCGCGCGCACTTCCGCCACCACAGCATCCATGTCCAGGCTACGGCTGTTGTCCATCTCCACGACAACCGAGGTGTCCTTGATCTGGCTCTGCAGCTCACGCAGCTCCTGATAATGATCAATCATAAATAATTTCTTAATTTTGCTGTATCTTGGTAGCCTAAATTTGTACTTTTGATTTAGAAATGAACATGTTATTTTCTGAGTGGCCACAACCAAGGCAAATTTTCACAATATCATGAAAGTAAATGTTTACCACATCATAGAGCTGTCTTAGGAAATCAAGTTCATCTGAGAGGCTGTCCACTTTAGCCTCAAGTTCCACTTTAACGATGTAGGCTGCATCTGTGTCCTGCAAATAGGGAAAACATTGAAACCAACCATTGACTATAGTTTGGACTATATGGCGCTTTGACTCCAGTTATATTTTGGAGACTATTCTCCATCATTCTTGTTTGGGTGGATGCAACAAACCTTCTTTATCAGCACAAAGGTGTTCTCCGATTCGTTGCGCTTGTTGATCTCGTCCTCATACCTGAAAGGAAGAGAAAATATGTCTTCATTCACAGTGATGTTACAAGGAGGTTTTGTTGATTATAAATTCAAAGATAAGATCTTCTTCTTATCTTCTTCTTAAGCCTGTTGCACCTCTAGGGAGCATAGGCCAATAGATAAGATACTTTCTTACTCCCAGCGAGGAAACTGGGGATAACCAGGTGCACTCACCTGTTCTTGAAGTCCTCAACCAAGCTCTTCATGTTATACAGCTCAGACTCCATCCGGAGTTTCTCATTGCCCAGGTTGTCCAACTGTCTGCGCAGGTTGGAGATGTAGGCCTCAAACATGGCATCCATGCTGGAGGGACTGCTGGTCTGCTCCTGCAGCAGCTTCCACTTGGTCTCCAGCATCTTATTCTGCTGCTCCAGGAAGCGCACCTGAAGAAAAGCATCCAGGTTCAACATCATGCATTATAAATTAGGAAACAGTTCTATAGATTGAGGGTTCATTTACAGCAGTGTGCCTACGAGCATAAATAAATGGGTATGGTTTAGAGTGGATGGACAGACCAATGGATCGATGGGTTTTTGGATGGATCACAGATGGATAGATTGAATAGGTAGTGGATTGTGGATGGAAATGGAGGGAGGGATGGATGGGTGAATGTTACAAGATTTCAATTAAACTAAATAGTACGTTTTCTTTTTAAATCCAAACAGCATTATTAAGGGCAGACTTGATGAATTTTTGAAATACTTATTGACAGTTGGAGGTACATAACTACACTTGACTGAAAGTGTTAATCTGTCACAAGTCCCGAAGAAACACAAACAGGAACACAAAAGGAGCATTTTGCTATGTTGCCTTACAGTGCCACTGTAAGCTCTGTTCCAGATTGTAATTGCCGTGTTCCAACACAGAGGGGCACTGTTTCTCAGCCCTGGCTCACAATCCTCTCACAACATTAATATTCTGTCCTCTAGTTGGGGTATGCTGTTCTTTCTTCCTACACAGCAAACCATTGACATGGAAAATAATGAGCAAAACACTGTTCTGGGTATGATTCCATGTGTGTGTGTGTGTGTGTGTGTGTGTGCACATGTGTCTGTGTGAGTCTGATTGTGTAAGTGTGTGCGTGCGCGGGCGTGGCATGCGCGCGTTAGTGTGCATTCATGCATGCATACCTGCGTACAAGCAAGTGTGTGTGTTTGTATATGGGTGCAGGTCACTAGTGATGGCAGCTTTATGACAAAGGTGTGTGTATATCTTTTAATACCTAAATATGGCAATGTTTGTAGATATGTTTAATTACACTCAACTTATTATATGGTGTTCAATAATCTCAGATCCAGCAGATGTTATAGCAAAATGTATATGGGGAGACGGCACAGAGACTGGGCCGGAAATCAAAAACTGCAAGGGGTGGAGTTGCACCTTGTTTCCTGTCTGGTCATGGAGATATTCTACAGAAGAGAAACTAATTTGGACGAGTGGGTGAAGCTTTCTACAGTGACCAAATCTACAAAGTGTTGATTTGAAACATTTAACGACTTTTTTACAGTTGACTAATGCTGGCCAAATCTATATTTGCTGTTAGCCAATTACGCGCTTATAGATCCCTGCCTCTAGCAACCTGATTGGTTGAAACAAATATGAAGCAAATGAAAGGGAAATGCCTCAGTCTGCTATTACATTTTAGATTATTAATCTAAAGTCTGACTAGGCGTTAAATAACATTGCTCTGTTCAGTGCAGTAACTTCACTCTGCAAAAGACGATGGATATTTGGACTCCATGTACTCTGACAGTGTGAATGCAACTATGATTCTCTGTGGTATAAACTCAAGGGTCTCAAGCAGATATGAGCAGGCTAAGCCATCACTGAGATCCAATGTAAGGAAGATAATGTTTATAAACCAGTCAAAATCCAACAACTTACTGAAGGAATGTCTCAATACATCTTCTGCTACCTGAGGCGGTTTACCTTACATGCGGAGCATGTATTTTGAGCTTGCTTTGAAGCTTATTTTGGATTGCATTGAAATGAAAACGGGATGATGGTTGTTCTGAGGTTGTGGCTCAGCAGCAGCAGGGAGCCACCGGGATGCACCACCGCAGAAGGGACTCACCTTGTCAATGAAGGTGGCGAAGCGGTTGTTGAGGGTCTTGATCTGCTCCTTCTCCTGGGTGCGGACCACCTGGATACTGGGGTCGATCTCCAGGTTCAGGGGTGCCAGGAGGCTCTTGTTGACCGTCACAGACGTGATGGGGGCCACTCTGGTGGCCATGCCTCCACCCATACCTCCACCCATGCCCATACCACCACCCATACCTCCGCCGATGCCCATGTAGCCATACTCTACAGTGCCGCAGCCGCCTCTCTGGCCAGACCCCCCGGCTACGTACCCGCCCACCACGAAGCCCCCACTGCCGGCACCCATGCCGGCTCCGCTGGCGCCCACGCCCCCATAGGAGCTGCGGACGGCGAAGGACTGCTTGCCGGTGCCGGGACCCCCATAGCCGGAGAAGGAGCGGCTGCTGTAGCACCTCTGGCCCGGGCCGGCCCCACCCCCGGAGGAGGAGGACCTGGTGGAGACGGTGGTGGTCTTCAAAGCTCTAACAGACATGGTCAAACAGCAAAGGATTTATGTTGGTTTCTTCAAAGCACCGAGATGCAGTGGGCTAGTGTTGGGGTGTGTGTGGAGGCAGAGACACAGTGGAAGAGAGAGACACGGAGAGAGACCGAGAGAGAGAGTGAACGCAGCTTCAGGCAGACAGACCCTCCCCGGTGCCATGCTGCTATTTATCGGTAGCAGAACAGAGACACCGTCGAGGTGTGGTCGGACAGCCCCCTCGGTATGGGGAGGGGGGGCAGGGGTGGTGTGAGGTTGGGCAGAGGTGTGGAGGAGGAGGGGGGGGGGAGAAGGGGTGGAGGAGGAGAGTTGGATATAGCAGGGGGAAAATAAGCATCATGTTACACATTTACAGCACACATCTTACACAATGGTACCTTGTTTTTTCTAAACTAATTTGGAAACTGGTTTTATTGTCGTCCTCCTCTGCTGCCATGTTTGGAGTCGCTTAGATTGATTAGGCCGAGTTTTCCTTCAGCCCCCTGTCTTGGCCTGACCTGAAGTCATTACGCACAGGTTCCGCGCTCATAAAGGCTCCATGGAACACTAGCGGTGTGTATCGAGTTTGCACGTACACACAAATTCTACACACCTATATACAAATTCATGCGATGCCTTCATGTGTGCTGTGCTCTAGTCTTGAGTATAATGAGCTTGAAAATTATTTTATGGCCTTGTCACTTCATCTAAGTTCTCATGGGCTTGACATATTGCGCTGTAAATCCTGTTTGCACAATGGGGATGTGCCCTGTATGTGTGCTTGCCTCAACTACGACAATATAGTTGTAGAAAAATTGAGATTCAGTGCCCCATTTCACTCTTGGTATTGTTAATGACCCTCCCTTTGTCCGTTTAGGGAGAAAGGTCTTATCATTAGGGTTATTAAAGTGTTTTTTCAATTATGGCAACACTGCTACGTCTCTATTAACCCCTATAAATTGGTTGGTCACATCTGTCAGGTGCAGTATACATATACCATACACATGCAGAATTCATACCGTTCAAGAATGTGTAAAATCAATCAATCAATTGATTGACCCCCCCAGGTTATCGCGAAGAAGAGCGGAGAGAACATTAAAACGCACTACATTCCTTCCTTATCGGGCCGCTAGAAGAACAAACAGACCTAGCCTCTTATCTGTTTCTCTCTCAGTGCCTCCTTAGGCTCCGCCAGTGTTTTTTAAAATCCTCCTGTCTCTCCCTCTCTGGCTCTACGACTACTCGGTTGAAGTCTTCAACAAAGCTCTGTTCTTCATATTTGTGATGAAAAAAAAAGAGGTAAACCTAGGTGGGTATTATGTAACCTGTGTGTAATGGCCTGAGGGACTGGCTGATGGGGTTATAGGGGCCTCTAGATGCTTTATGTCTGTTAACAATGGGATGTGTTTGTACAGGTACCTGTTGCCATGGTTGCAGAACTGAAGTACAAATAGCCCACGTAAGTGCTTGTTTGTAGGATTAGGACAGGACCCATATCTTAACAAGCATCTTTTTTTCCTGGTAAATATAAGTTAGTTTACATCTGGAGGGACAGTGACTCCTAATTCCTCAACATATCTCTGTGGATAAATATTTAAATGTTGATTTTTAATATGTCGCCAACAAAGTTTTCGCCCTCTTGTCAAGAAACAACATGTCATTCAAACTAAGTAGTGTGGTATCTATCACGCTGTCACAGCAACCAGAAGATAGCGTGGTATCTTTCACTCTGTCTCAGAAAAATGAATCACCAGATTTGCCTTGGCTAGGCACAAAAAAGTTACGTTATTTGTCCCATATTGTGAGAGCCGTGCTTGGTTAAAGACAACCATATATGTACAAATGACCAAGCAGTTATCGTTTGACAACCCCTTGAGGACTTATAGTAACTAACCCCACCACCTCTCTATATTTAGGGTCTGAAATATGAGAGGGGTCTATTTATTTTTGTCATTTCACTTTCTTCCTGTTAAAACTGCTGTTGCTCTGTAAGACAGAGGAGAAAGAGAGAGAGAGAGAGAGAGATATTTCAGAAGGTAACACCATGACCTGAAGCCTGTTAAGACGGCGATGATGTTTTCGGTTTGTACAATGCTGCAAAATGACACAATGTTTGGAATGTGCCATGAGAGAAAGACACTTACATGTTATGAGAGAGAGATAGCAGGCTACAAAGTTGGCCAGAGCGTGGGTAGCACAGTAATTGCAGCAGACAAGGAACCAATTACATAATGATTGGCAGATTGGCATGCAAATGTTGACCTAGTGTTATGTGATTAATATTATGGGATAAGATCCAGTATTATGGAATGTGGCATCAGGGAATGTGGTGTGTGTTAATGATTAAAAAATAATTTTGCAGCTGATAATTATGTCACATCCTTATGTCACATTAACCATGAATAATGATCATTATCATTAATTAGTTAATTATAATACATCATTTCTATTTTCGTTAATGAGAACAACGAATACATCTGTAAGTGAGAATTAGATTCAGAAATCAATAAAACTACATTAAATTCAAACATTGTAATTGCAGAATTAATTAAATAAGTTGTCTTTATTAAAGTGATCAAAATGTCAGGCTTGTCTCACCTAGAACTGCATGGTATATTTCAGAGAAAGTCATTGTACGATTATTTAAGGCTTGATGCTAAATTAGGTTATTTAAGCCAGGCATAATGTTTTTGAAGATGCCTGGCTTCCCCCGGAGTCCTCTTCCAACACACAGCCTTCAACAAACAAACTCAGTAACAACATACAATTTCCATGCTAAGATAGAGGTGTGGTTGAAGTGTGGGTTGGTGCATGAAAGTAAACATTAACAATGGCACTGACCAATTCTAAACAACTGTAGAATTGTTGTGTTTGATTGCGTTTTGAGTCTTATCAAACACATCATTATCTTGGAACAATGGGTCAATCTTTTTTTTTCCCATTGATATGTATATCTGTAACTCTACAACTGAGAAAAGCATTACTATAAGTTCAAACCGGGAGCAAAGTGTTTCATTACATCACTGTCAAACCATTATCATATCAGAAAAGCATTGACAGCTGTAATTCCACAGTGAGGAGTGATAAAGAAAGTCAATTTCAATCAACATTAACAATGTAATGATTGCCCCCGTGCTCTTTGTGGCCTCCTGAGGAATGTCTGGGAGCTACAGTTGGACATGGCATCTCGTAGAGAAAGTCTTTCTGCCTTTCCTTAACCTCTAAAGTGTCATGTCATAGCTGCCTTGGTCGTACGAGCGAAACTTGGGATGACATGAAGACACATTCTGACTGCTTAAAAGAGTACAGTGAATGGCTGACTATGCTAAT
Source organism: Lota lota (assembly GCA_026745465.1). Taxonomy (NCBI): domain Eukaryota; kingdom Metazoa; phylum Chordata; class Actinopteri; order Gadiformes; family Lotidae; genus Lota; species Lota lota. The sequence continues at coordinate 2,060,313 of JACYXH010000363.1, read as the reverse complement.
ACCGTTAGGGAATAATAAGAGTTAGCTTAGCTCATACTCCTTTACTAGCAACTTACAACTTACTGTGCTCGATTAGCATTTCGTACATTTATAAACACGTGTGTGCCTCATGGTAGATCATGTGAGAGCATTACTCATTTGTACTCGAGCTAACCAAACGGAAAAAGTGAAGAAAAAAAGGTAAAAGAATGAAGCCCATAGTCTGAGTTCATCCCGGGTGAAGACGAAGCCACCCCCACCCCCCCCCCCCCCTCCCCCCTCCCCACCCCCCCAAATCCCTGCTCCCTCCAGTTGTTGATAGCTGTCCAGGTCCTGAAGCACATACAGCCCTGTTGTATATTGGGACTCCCGCTGTGTGCTGAGATGACTCACATGCACCAACCTCACCTCTCTATTAGCTGCCCTTCGTCTTTGGTCTTTTCCTCCTCATTCTCCCTTTCCTTCATCTAAGGAAGCTATGTGGAGGAAATAAAGGGAGGAAGGGGGGACATGGATAACTGCACATTAGACCCAGTATGATAATACAATTCTGATAAAAACACAGTATTTGTTCAACTGAACAATGGGACAGACAGTGACTCAAATTATGTATGACAGTTCAGGGGCAGACCTGCTTCTTTCCGCAATAGCAAAAAGCTGGAAGGGGATTTCCCATGCAGTATTTAGGGATGAAAGCTAAACAAGATGGAGAGGAAGCACAGTCATAACTTAGACTTGAATCATACGAGTTTCCATTTTGAAATCTGCCTTCCCTGTCTTAATCAGAGACCAGACTCATGTGGTGGGTGTTTCCTCATTTGTGGCATTTTTCCCTCCTCACTTCTCTAAAAAGTGTTCTTGTTTTGGTTTAGCTTCTTTAATGTTTTTTTCTTTCTTTTTTGGTTACCATAGAAATGGCCAGAGCTCATTATGGACTTAACGGAGTGAACAATGCTGGGCTGGGTGGTGATGAGGATGCAGGGAAACTGTGAGAAAGTGTTGAAACTCTATCAACCATAAAGGTGGGGTAAGATGGGAAGGAGAAACGGAGCCATGTTATGGAGGAGATCAGGGAGGAGTGTCTGCCTTTGTCAAAGCCGCGCCTGGAGGGGGGAGGGTTCACTCACTGTTTTATTAGTCCGCCCTCTGGGGCCCAGTTCTCCTAACCCTCTGCTCAAATATATCCAAACCCAAGTAAACCTCTCAGGTTTCACACCCAATGCTCTGTATTTGAAATGCCTTTGTAGCAATGTTGTTTTTTCCTCTGCTCTGACATGATGCTTACCTTCATTGGTTTGGAACAGCTCAAATATTTTTAACATATTTTTAAATATATTTAATGAAGCCAATATCTGCAACAGCGCACCGTTTTTTTTATTTCTTTTCTACAGCTTGTGTACACAAGGCACCCCTTTATTTTCTTCTTGATTTGACCACATAGCCAGTTTTTTGTCTAGCCTGTTTATTCAGTATGTTTCAAATATTTTTTAATTCAAATATATTTGAGTTTGTTGAGTATGTTTGACTTTGTCACACAAGACAATTCAACTATGTTTACTGAGTGATCAACAATCCTACCATGTTTGCACTAACTTTGTACCAGTTAATACAAGTTACAATCTGGCATGGGAGTTGGCCGGATACAATTTTGTTCAAAACATTGCTGACCACACAGAAAACTATGCCGTTTGTGTTAGGCAATATGCCTTTTATGGGCAAACCAAAGGAATTTCCTTGTATAATCTAAAAGATACCTTAAATGTTGTTATAATGCATATCTTTCACAGTTCTGCTTCTTTCTTCTTCTTTTTTTTTAGATGGTTGTAGAATACATTTCAAGCTTAAGAACCTACAAACTGACTTATCTCTTATGCTTATTGGAATCAACCACGTAGTTAATTCCCTGATCACAGCATAGTATAGCATTGCTCTTTGAGTTAAACAAATGTCAACCTTTGTATTCCCTGCATGTAAATATTTGCAGCTGATTATACAAATGAGATTGGATCACAGCACAGATAGTTTGCAAAAAGAGGGAGCATGTGGGGGAAAGAGAGAAAAAGAGTGAGTGGAGGGAGGGAGGAAAACAGGAAAGGAACAATGGTGGATGTGGAAGTGGGCAGGGTCTAAAAAGCCAGCTGTGGTTGAGGGACTTGCAGGGAGTATAACTTCTCCATTTCGATCTGCCAACATCTCTTTCCCAGCCGACGAGCACCAAGACCTCAGTTCCAATCCCTCTCTTCACTCACTCTCAGCCCTCTTTTGCTTGTGTGCCTCCAACTCAACGACTCACCATGAGCTTCAGGTCGACCAACTCTAGCTTCACACGCTCCACACCGCCCTACCGCGCTGCCAGCACTTACGCTGGTGCCGGGGGCTCCGGAACCCGCATCTCCTCGGCCTCCTACTCAAGCCTGCGCTCCGGCGCCCCCACCATCTCCTCCTCGTCGGCCTACAGGGTGAGCAGTGGAATGGGAGGCTTCGGAGGAGCGGGAGCTGCCGCAGGCACTGGCGGTGGGGCCAGCGCTGGGATAATGGGGAACGAGAGGGGGCACATGCAGAACCTGAACGACCGCCTGGCCACCTACCTGGACACGGTGAGGAGCCTGGAGAAGGCCAACAACGAGCTGGAGGTGAAGATCAAGGAGGCGCTGGAAAAGGGAGGCCCCGAGATGAGGGAGTACAGCAAGTACACACCCATCCTCGATGACCTGCGCAGACAGGTGAGCACCCGAGGCAGTAAGGCAAAAAAGCAGCGTTAAAACAGAGAGAAGTTTAGAGTAGATGTGCAAGATGATCCGTTTCGTGTCAGAATGTATTGTTGTAGGATATTGAATTGCAATAGAGGTCGGGGAAATGTTTCTACATACAAAGAAACACAGAACTATGAAGGATGGTGGAAAAATGAAAGTTTGGGACAATGATTTGATCAACTAACAGAAATACTTATTGGCCACTGTTGATGATGATGTCAGTCCTCTCCCGATCCTTAAATATGATAATATATTCCATAGTCTCAGCTCTTATATATAGGCAACATTGGCCATTATTCTCAATACGTTGCTTTGTGAGTTATCATATTTCTTGAGTTAGAATGGAGGGTGTGGTTGTGTCCATAGCTTCACCCTTCCCCCATACAATCCTTCTCATGCTACACACACAGCTCGCAGGACTTCCTGTATCTGGTGAATCACCAACAAGAGGGAAACTGACTTCAAAAATCATCTGAAAGAGACCCAAAAGAATATTCTCCCTCCCCCAATGTTTATTATGGAAATGTTATCCTCCAAGCGTGTCAACTTGTGAATGGCTCTCCTGCACGCATTCTTTGCTTGTGAATGGTTGTTCTTCAAGCATTATCTGGTGTAAAACGACCCTGATGTGAAACAGATGTGTACTACATGGCTTTTACAATGAATGCTCACTCTCAAGCCAGTGTGGCTACATCTGCATGTAATAAAGGGTCACACACACACACACACACACACACACACACACACACACACACACACACACACACACACTAGCGTGCATAGTGGTTGTCTAACAATCAGCACTACAAAGCAGAGTCAAATGTCACATTCTTTGCAGTTCCAGAGAGTGACACATTGATGGCTTCTGTGCCTCTCTTTGTGTTCTCATTCAAAAATGGGAAGGGTGCTATCTTCTGCTTTACCCATGGAGACAAATAAACTCGTTCTGAAAAACACGTTCACGACTGTTGCTATCTATCGGTCTGTCTGACTGTCTGTCTTTCTGTCTGTCTCTATCTTATCTAGCTATCTATCTATCTATAGCAGATGGAATATAAATAATAAACTATTTGTATTTACATATCCATTGTCCAAAAATGTCAAATAAACCGATTCAGTTTTTGATCATGAATCTGTCCCTGCCTCCACAGTTCGAACCTGGCAGTTAGGCACGGTGCCACCCCCTGGTGTAATTTGAACGCTCTGGATCAAATGACAATTTCTTTATTGACACCATGGAAACATGTAAATTATATGGTGCACAAACAAAATATCCTATTATATACAAAACGTGTTATTATATTACGTGCGAAAACTTCAGTTGAACCAACATCTAAAACTGTAATACCTTACTCTATATATATGTATTGTTTTATAGAATTGAGAAATTGTGTTTATTGCATTAACAATATTGTATTGTTTCCCTGCAAGGTCTTTGATAAGACTCTGGACAATGCCACTCTGGTGCTCCAGATCGACAATGCACGCTTGGCCGCTGATGACTTCAAAGTAAAGTATGTTGAATTGTTTTATTTCTTTCAGAAACCACATATTTTTTGTTTGGTATGAGCAAAAAATTGCTTTGATTAAACCTGAACCCATGTTACAAAGGAGAATCTGAAACATACAACACACAACACAATCTGATAGGAACACCATAATGGATTAAGCGGTATTATATAATAAATAATAGGAAATGTGAATCTTAGCTTTATTAGGTAAGCTAATATATAGCCAATATATCAGCTTATATAGCGCTTGCATCTTGGTACCCCCCCTAGGTTTGAGAATGAGACGGCCATCCGCCAATCAGTGGAGGCAGACATCGGCGGGCTGAAGAAAGTCATCGACGACACCAACATGGGCAGGATGAACATCGAGAGCGAGATAGAGGCAGTCAAGGAGGAGCTCATGTACCTCAAGAAGAACCACGAGAATGTGAGCAAGAGATCTAGTAGAAAAAACTACTGAGTTTAGTAAAATACAATTATTTTTATGTCTGCATTTGCAGCCAATCAGCAGGCATTCTTGTTTAATTGTTTTTATTGAGTTTGCCTTTTTTATGCAAAGTAAAATACAGCACAATCAGTAAGCATTCTTGAGAAAGATCCCTCACCACTTTCCTCTGTCCTGTATGAGTTAATAGTGTAAAGCCTGGTGTACCCTCTATTTCCTGTGCACTATTGGAGTCGATAGAGACTAAACCCTGGTGTGTCCTCTTTTTCTGTGTACTGTAGGATTTGATTGAAATGAGGAGCCAGGTTTCCCACGGGGGCGTGCAGGTGGATGTGGACGCTCCTAAAGGTCAGGATCTGGCCCAGGTCATGGAAGAGGTGAGGTCCAACTACGAGAAGATGGCCATCAAGAATGCACAGGACCTCAAGCAGTGGCATGAAAATCAGGTAAGCAGACAATAGTTCAAAGGTTTTACACCAACTGCAATTTTGCTAATTATCTAATGTTTACACCACAGTTTTTTTTAATACTTGATTCTGATTGGTCAATAACGTTCCAAGGGTGTGAATAATTTATCAATTATGGGACACTTCTGCTTTAACATTTCTACATCAATCATTTGTATTTGTGTCATAGTAGGCCTACTTTGAAACATACCATGTGTGTTTTACCCTGTGTGTCACCAGATCTCAGAGGTGCAGGTACAGGTTTCACAAAACACAGAGGCCCTTCAAGGGGCCCAGGTGGAGATCAGCGACTTGTCCAGACAGCTCCAGACCCTGGAGATTGAACTGGCCTCCCAACAGAGCTTGGTAAGCATAAGGCTCAAATTGTTCTCATGTGTTAAAATTTCCCACATTTTAATTCATCTCTGTTTTAATTTAAACCGATTTATTCATGCAATAAACACATGCAATGTAAATGAAAAATGGTACACCATAGTTTCATTACAGCAATACATTGGAAGATATGAGTTGTTGAGGAACTCCTTTGTCAAACACCTTTTAGTTAGACAATAGGGCTTGTACATTGCGATGTCACATCTCATTATGTAGATAGTATTATTAATCAGGAATTGATTTTTCATTATGGGGTGACATTGTTGTGTTTGAAACTCCCACAGCGTTTCTGATGCGAGACGTGGCAAACATTTTTTATTAGCCTAGGTCACTGTATATTTAGCACTGCGTCTCTCTTGAGTCTTCTCAATATGGCGGAGTATTGCAAACTAAAAGCCCATGATGCATTCTGATGTACAAGCCCTATAGTTGAATAATTAGTTTTCAATATCCTGTATACTCCTGTTTAGTAAGCCTCTGTGCTCCGTTCGATCCATACGATTATGTGTGTTCAATGGTTTTGTCGGTAATCCCCACAGAAAGCCTCTTTGGAAGACACGTTGAGAGGCGCAGAGCACCGCAACAACATGGAGATGGAGAAGTACAACGGCATCATCATGCACTTGGAGGGGGAGCTGACCAACCTGCGTGCCAACATCCAGCAACAGACCCAAGATTATGAGGCCCTGCTAAACATGAAGATGAAGCTGGAGGCTGAGATCGCCACCTACAGGACACTACTGGATGGAGGGGATTTTAAGTAAGTTTATCTGAGGAAAATGTACATCAATGATGAACAATGTTAATACACAGATGTAATTGATGATGATGATGATGAGGAGGTGGATAATGATTATTATTATTATTTTGTGTTTTACAGGCTTCAAGATGCACTAGAGGGGTTGGCAGAGTAGGCGGTTTGTGCTTCAGGAATCTTTGCACAAATCAGCACTATCTAAACAATTTGAGAAGTCATACTCTGATTACACAAACATCCAGGTGAAATCTTGCATATTCTACACAAACAATCTCAAATTCCTAAACAAATATAAATCAGGGGGACAAAACTCTGCATTGAGGCTTAATTGGTAAATTCATACAATTTAAAACTGACCCAGCCTATTTCCTGTGTATTGGATTGATAATGTTTTGGCTGAATCTTCTGCTGACCAATAAATGAAAGGAATAAATTCATGAAATGTGAACTGTGTCTTTGAAATATGTCTGTCACTGCTCTTTATATGTTCCTAGCATCATTAGCCTACATAATAACCAAAGCACATATTCATGAGTGGTTCTATTCATTTCTATATTTTTTATATAATTATTACAAATCATTAACACAACATTAATTTATAAGCCTTTAGTTAATGATGAACTGATCATTAACAAAACATTAATATACATTAGTAGATGATTAATAAGTGCTTTGTTAAAGGACCCCTATTTTACCACCAAGTGTGATGTTTATTAGCCATTACGAGCCAGGTCAAAATTGACCCTCTAGTGACATCATAAATGGGAGTGTCCACCTAGATGTATGATGAATAGATCAGCCTACCAGTTGGTATGGTCCCCTGGATAGGCTGGTAGGCTGAGCACTTAGTAATCATCTACACATGTATATTCATGTTTGTTCATCATTAACTAAAGCCTTATAAATATATACGTATGTTATGCTCACATACTTATGACTGAACGTTATTATCAAATGTTACCCAAGTGGTAGCAGTCATCACCGTATGAAGTGTTATGCTTAACTACCCTATAGGTTTTTAATGTTAGGTTGCGGCGATTTGACAAAGAAGCACATGAGGTTGTTTTACCGAGATGCTCAGAACCAGAGCTATTTAGGGAGCATTCTCTAAATGGCTCTGTTCTGAACGAACGCAGGTTTGAAAGCATGTTTTTGGTAAGGTTTGCTCAAACATTAAATTAAAACGAATTAGCTTTTTCATTTATACGCAGTAGCAGAGACTGGCTTGCTAGCTTTGGCTCAAGTATTAACGTTAGCATATTTGTTGGAAAACGTCAGGGCATGTCTGTTAGCTATGGCAAAGGGTGACTATATTTATGTGTGTGTGTGTGTGTGTGTGTGTGTGTGTGTGTGTGTGTGTGTGTGTGTGTGTGTGTGTGTGTGTGTGTGTGTGTGTGTGTGTGTGTGTGTGTGTGTGTGTGTGTGTGTGTGTGTGTGTGTGTGTGTGTGTGTGTGTGTGTGTGTGTGTGTGTGTGTGTGTGTGTGTGTCGGGGGGTGGGTGGGGGGTTCTTGCTATCATCATGTTTAAACGTGTTGATTTAAAAAAAATTAAACTGGATTCCTATAATTTTACAGATGCGGAAAAGAAGTGGGACCACAATGCTATGGAGCAGGAAATCCACCTGTCAATGGCCTTAAGTTACATCGGAAGCAGGCTCAATGAAGTTCTGGGGAGGGGCTTTGGAAATAATTTGGGGGTTTGAAAATAGTTGGATTTTGGTTTATTCATACTGTTCATACTGTTCTGTGTTTAGTTATAATAACTGTTTATATATTTCTGTGTTTTTAATCAATATTAATTGTATACCCCAGTTGCATGGTTAAATGTAGCCTATTGAAGTGGAACCAGGGAGAAATGTGTCTGGTTGAGCGCCTAGGAAAGGTGTTGATACGCTGAGAACAGTATTTCCCCTGGTTCGACAATACTGAATTATTATTTGTTAGTTTCTTAGTAGGGAGGTGAGAGAATATCCAGATAAAAAGTCGGTTAAATCTGGAAGTGATATCTGACATCCACAACTTTTGTCAAAATGTTGATAGTTAGGTTGTGTTTAACATCTTACCAATTGTGGGTCGAATATAGGTTATAACATAGTTATATAGTATAATAGTTCGCTGTTGATTTTACAATATTGGTATAATATAAAATGTACATATAATCCTGTTAGATGTATTTCATATACATCATGACACGACGTGTTTGACTGGGTAGATCCTGTCCCATGGATGAATGTAGTTTTTATGTGGCTTTATTTTTATCGTTGACTTCTGAAAAGAGAGTTGTTGCTGCCGAGTTCAGGCATTAACGGTACACCAGATAATTTGCTATCAGCTCCTACATCACAGATGCAGAATGCAGTGGCGAGCAGTGACCAAATCAAGCGAAAGGTCAAGAAAACAAGTTGTATTTCTCTGTAGGGATCCTTTGCTTGTTCTCAGATAGATCCTGCTGGCTTGATCAGCTGATTTTTATTTTATGTATAAATTGACAGCTGGCCAATTAATAGTGTCATCAATTAAAGTAATAGCTTATTAAGTAAAATATTGGTTTATTTATGGATTGATTTGAACTTAATTCAATGGATTTGTCACCTATAGATGTTATGCATATTACCCAACATTGCATTTATTTAGCAGACACTTCTGTGCAAAGCATCTTACAGTAAGTGCATTCAACAATTAAGATATACCCAACAAATTGCCATAGTAATTTGAGTACTTAAAGATTCACAAAATAAGCAGTGCAACTGCTTTAATTGCTACAATATAGAAACAAGAAATATAGACTTTTTTTAAACTTTTTCTTTCAATAATAAACCAAGAAATTAATTTGTGGGGCATCAAACTGAAATATTTAATATGCAATCAACATTCAGCATTTTGATTGGTTCCCACAGCACTGAGAGTGCATGTCCTTGAGGTCAGTTGTCCAATCAGCTGCAAGATTCTAGCGTCCAGCCCAGTTCCTTCATGAAGCATCGCCTCCCATAGGTCGTAGTGCCATATTTTTCCAGCTGGAGATGTGGCTGGGCAGACCTCCAGCCAATCACAGCCTGAGCTGTCTGGGGTACTGGAGGGGAGGGGCCAACCTGGGGGAGAATGGAGAGTGATGTCATGACACTACACCCTCACATAAGTAAGAAAAGAATGACCTATTATGAAAAAGGTATTATAATACTAATAAATAATAATTGCATAGACATATAGACAGTCAGAAAGGTAGGTTTAAGGACAGTCAGAACAACAAAGTCATTCAGGCAGACAGACAGACAGACAGACAGGTAGGTAGATAAAAATAAGGCAAGACAGACAGACAAGTAGGTAGGTATGCGTTTAGACAGACGGAGAGACAGACAGACAGTAAGTTCCTACATGGATGTATTTTTCCGGGGGGGTCGGAGGTCGTGCCCTCAGGTGAGGTGGGAGGTCCAGTTCCCCGGCAGCCTCCCTCAGCCTCACCCCCTCCCTCTGGCTCTGAAACAGAACGGGACACCTGATTTCTGATTGGTGGAGACATGTGGATCTTAATTATTCGTCGCAGAACTTTTTAAAATAAAAATACAAACAAATGTGCATCCAATGGATGACATCGACAAATATGCAAAAGCAGATCTGTGACTCACAACAAAGGTTTAGTGTCCACAACACTGCATTTGTGGATTTGTTTAGTTTGCTGTTCATATATCTTTACTCTAAGTGTATAGATAATTTTTCACTTCACAAAGCTTTTCCAAATAAGATTGTTGAAATACGTGGAAGTAATATTGACGCTAAATTCACTCCATACTGTGTGTGTGTGTGTGTGTTTGTGTAGATACCTCTATATAAACTTCTGTGAGGAAGCCCCACTTATGAGGCCAGATTTTGGCTGACTCTTTCTCCACCTTAAGACGGGTCTTCCTACACACACAGCCACGCACGCACAGACACACCCACACACAAACACATACACATACGCCCCCCCCCCCCCCCCCCAGACAAACACACAGACACACACATACACCCCCCAACACACACACACACACACACAGACACACACAGACATAAGAATAGGCCTTCATATATATGCACACAAACAAGTATGATGTACACACATCCCTATTCATGTGGTTGTGTGCATACACATTTGCAGATAAACAAACTCAATTGTTTTTATACTAAAACAAGCTTTCAAAATAGTATGCATGTATCAGTTTGGTATGAACAGTGAGATAATAATTATATATAATGAGGAAAATGACATACAACACATAGTTAGAGCTTCGACACATAGAAAGAGGTAACTCGCTTTAATTCACTTCTAACCCTGAGAGACATCTACATAGTAATGAGCAAGCCCCGTTCTTACGATTAAAGTGGCTCTCTTCGAAACATAAGCTTCTGATCTTTTTTTTAATGTTGTTGTGTTGTACTACTTCTACTGTATTTGTGTTGATTTGTTGGCCAGCTGTCCTAAATAATTTTCCTCAGCAGTCTTTGTATATTTACCAATAGTTACCAACTTTGTATATTTACCAACCTACTAATACCAATATTACACAAATATAAAACCAATGAATGTGTGTGTTGAAATTAGAACTAGGGCATCTTACATTGAAAATGAATGATCTACCTTTCTAATGAATTACCATTATAATACATCACACAGCATTCAACAGATAACAACACCATAATAAAACAAGAAACTCACCAGATTTCATCTTCATTCACAAAATTGATGGATTTTGATTCCTGGACATTGGTCGCCATCTTTGCCAAGCGTGTGTAGCGTGTATGTGTGTGTAGTGTGTGTTTGTGTGTAGGCCTGTGTATTGCTATTTCTCTGCCTTTCTCTGTGCAGCTCCAGTTTCACCTGAGTGTAAGTCACACTTGACAGATCTGTTTACCGTCGCCACGGATACGGAGATCCCTGACACCTATCTGTCTTCCAGTCCACTGCTCTGTCCCTGTGTAACCGTGGTGATGATGGAATCATGGAATGGCCATGCCAGGTCGTCAAGAGGCCTGGTGCTTTCAAATAGCATTAAGTTCTGTGTAGCAACACATGAAAAGAATTGCATGCAATTGTATTTAAAATGGTAATTTTCATTTTCAAAGCCTTTCATATATAATTATGATACTATAATTATCACCGAAAAAGCAGTTAGGGCACATTGACCTTTTGTCTTTCCATCTGTCTGTCTGTCTGTATACTGTGTTTGTGTTTTGGTGTGTTTCTGTATTGGTGGGTTGTTGTATTGTTATGTTTGTGTGTTGTTAACTCATTGTGCCGAGTCTTTTTTTGGTTCCATTTTGGTTTAGACATAGGTGTTGAATTACATAGCGTATCCACTAGGGGGCTCTCTTGGCCAGGCTTTAGTGGATCCTAAAAGCGACTGGGTTGTGGGTTAGAGGTGACAGGTATGACCTTTTATAAGGAGAGTAGAGCAAAGGAAAGGAGAGAAGGAAAGGAGATAGGATGAGAGTAGAGGAGAAGAGATATGATGGGTGATGCACATCCTGCAGCTGGTCAAGGCAATTATGGAAGGGATGTCTGATGTCATCAATTGAAAACACCCAACAAGCACACAAGTGTGTGATTGTGTGTGTATGTGTGTGTGTGTGTGTGTGTGTGTGTTTAACATCCTTACTGTACCGACAGCGATATCTTGTTGTGTTTTTTCTGACAAATGTACTTGTTGTAAGTCGCTTTGGATAAAAATATCTGCTAAATGCCCTAAATGTAAATGTAAATGTAAATGTTTGTGTGTGCGTGCATGTGCGTATGTGTGTGTGTGTGTGTGTGTGTGTGTGTGTGTGTGTGTGTGTGTGTGTGTGTGTGTGCATGCGTGTGCTTATAGGTGTGTGTGTGTATGTGTAATCTATCCTGATGAGAAAACAACCCTGACTCAATTCTAAAGCCCAGCATGTCTGACAGACAGATGGACAGGTGTGTGTGTCTTTCTCTGCTTGTCAAAGGTTACTAAAATAGATAAGTATTTGTGTGTGAGCATGTGTGACACTTAATGTTGTCCTTTGTCTAATGTCTGAGAACATAGGTGCAGATGTGCATGTACTTTTTAGTGCATGTGTGTGTTTTGGTATCTGGGTAAAAGTGTGTGTTGTCTCTGTGTCTTTGTGCGTGTGTTTGTGTATGTCTGTGTCTCAGTCTGCATGTTTGTTTGAGTAGGTGTGTGTATGGGTGTGGGTGTGTGTGTGTGTGTGTGTGTTTGTGTGGTGTGTGTGTATGTGTGTATCTGTGCATGTGTGGTCCCTGCTTTGATCTTGTGTATTCCTCCACCTCCTTTCTTCTCTCTCATCCTATATTTATTTTTCCTCTCCTCTTTCTCTCTCTCTACCTCTCTCTCTCTCCTAGGTATTAAAAAGGAAGGCTCTGTCTAGACAGCAGATTATAGAAAGTAACAAGGGAGAGGAGAAGAGAGAAGGAGGAAGAGAGAGGACTGGAGAGAAACGAAGAGGAGAAAAGAGGTGGGGAGAGGAGAGTAAGAGAGAGGAGGTGGAGAGGAGAGGAGAGGAGAGGATATGAGGGGAGGGGAGAAGCTAAATAGATGAGAGAAGCCTAAGAGAGAGGAGGAGAGGAGAGGAGAAGGGAGAGTGGAGGGAGAGGAGAGGAAAATAAATTAGAGGAATAGAGAAGAGAAACAAAGTATTTCATTGACATATGGCTTACTCACCATATCTGGATGTGCGTGACTAGTGGGTTGTGTGTGTGTGTGTGTGTGTGTGTGTGTGTGTGTGTGTGTGTGTGTGTGTGTGTGTGTGTGTGTGTGTGTGTACGTGTGTATGTGTGTTTGTGTGTGTGACTCACAGGCTAAGTCAGTGTCTTTGAGTCTTTGATGTTCACCGTCCGCAGGATCAAAGGAATGTGTTCTATTGGTTCTGCTGCCGAACGCACTCTGCAGACAGGATGTGATGTCACTGTTCTGTTCTGAAGCATCAATTCTTGATCAGAACCAAAAACTAAAACACAACCATACAGATAGCAGACTGACAGGCAGACAGGCAGGCAGGCAGACAGACAGACAGACAGATATATACACTGCTCAAAAAAATAAAGGCAACACTTAAACAACACAATGTAACTCCAAGTCAATCACACTTCTGTGAAATCAAACTGTCCACTTAGGAAGCAACACTGATTGACAATAAATGTCACATGCTGTTGTGCAAATGGAATAGACAACAGGTGGAAATTATAGGCAATTAGCAAGACACCCCCAATAAAGGAGTGGTTCTGCAGGTGGTGACCACAGACCACTTCTCAGTTCCTATGCTTCCTGGCTGATGTTTTGGTCACTTTTGAATGCTGGCGGTGCTTTCACTCTAGTGGTAGCATGAGATGGAGTCTAAAACCCACAAAAGTGGCTCAGGTAGTGCAGCTCATCCAGGATGGCACATCAATGCGAGCTGTGGCAAGAAGGTTTGCTGTGTCTGTCAGCGTAGTGTCCAGAGCATGGAGGCGCTACCAGGAGACAGGCAAGTACATCAGGAGACGTGGAGGAGGCCGTAGGAGGGCAACAACCCAGCAGCAGGACCGTTACCTCCGCCTTTGTGCAAGGAGGAGCAGGAGGAGCACTGCCAGAGCCCTGCAAAATGACCTCCAGCAGGCCACAAATGTGCATGTGTCTGCTCAAACGGTCAGAAACAGACTCCATGAGGGTGGTATGAGGGCCCGACGTCCACAGGTGGGGGTTGTGCTTACAGTCCAACACCGTGCAGGATGTTTGGCATTTGCCAGAGAACACCAAGATTGGCAAATTCGCCACTGGCGCCCTGTGCTCTTCACAGATGAAAGCAGGTTCACACTGAGCACATGTGACAGACGTGACAGAGTCTGGAGACGCCGTGGAGAACGTTTTGCTGCCTGCAACATCCTCCAGCATGACCGGTTTGGCGGTGGGTCAGTCATGGTGTGGGGTGGCATTTCTTTGGGGGGCCGCACAGCCCTCCATGTGCTCGCCAGAGGTAGCCTGACTGCCATTAGGTACCGAGATGAGATCCTCAGACCCCTTGTGAGACCATATGCTGGTGCGGTTGGCCCTGGGTTCCTCCTAATGCAAGACAATGCTAGACCTCATGTGGCTGGAGTGTGTCAGCAGTTCCTGCAAGAGGAAGGCATTGATGCTATGGACTGGCCCGCCCGTTCCCCAGACCTGAATCCAATTGAGCACATCTGGGACATCATGTCTCACTCCATCCACCAACGCCACGTTGCACTACAGACTGTCCAGGAGTTGGCGGATGCTTTAGTCCAGGTCTGGGAGGAGATCCCTCAGGAGACCATCCGCCACCTCATCAGGAGCATGCCCAGGCGTTGTAGGGAGGTCATACAGGCACGTGGAGGCCACACACACTACTGAGCCTCATTTTGACTTGTTTTAAGGACATTACATCAAAGTTGGATCAGCCTGTAGTGTGGTTTTCCACTTTAGATTTGAGTGTGACTCCAAATCCAGACCTCCATGGGTTGATAAATTTGATTTCCATTGATAATTTTTGTGTGATTTTGTTGTCAGCACATTCAACTATGTAAAGAAAAAAGTTTTTAATATGATTATTTCATTCATTCAGATCTAGGATGTGTTATTTTAGTGTTCCTTTTAATTTTTTGAGCAGTTTATATATATAGGCAGACAGAATGATAGACATTCAGAGAGAAAGAGGGACAGGCAGACAGAGGGACAGACGACCAGAAAGACAGATGGATAAACCGACAGACCGACAGAGGGACAGATAGACAGACAGAGAGACAGACGTGCAGACAAACAAATTGACAAACAAACAGAGACAGACAGACAGACAGGATATAAAGGGGCATTAATTTTGCCACTCTGATCAGATTAGTGTGATTATATTATGACCTCATTACGTCTGGTCGTTATGGTCACACACACAGCATGCACACAGCACACAGAGACACACACACACATATATATATATATAATATGATGTGGTTTTATGCCCATGATAATGAGTGCAGTGTGTTTGTGTGTTTGTGTGTGTCTGTCTGTCTGCTTGGTTTGATCTCTGAAGCTCCTGTTATACTAAAATGAATACTCTCAGTGCTCACTAAATAGTGTATGCGACAGACAAGTCACAAGACTTCAGAGGTTCAACCACTAAAATACTCTTGGTTTGGTTCATTGTCTGCAGTCTAAAGTTTTGGTTCCTTTTTTCATTCATCCAAATAGATGGATCCATGTTATCGTTGGTATATTGTGTTGTTCTGTTTAGATTTCATGGGTTATACTTTCCTGCTCGACAGAACATAGACCTTCTGAACCACAGATGGCAAATGACAGAACCAAGGTTTGAACAGGAACATTTCCATTGCCAGATCAAGTGAAGTCCATGTGTAGAGCCCTTCATCACAGCTTCAGTCTCAAAGGGCTTCACAGACCACATTATACGACAACCCCGGACCCTAAACTGTGAGGGTTAAGTAGGATTGAGTTATTATCACATAGTAGATTAGTAATACATCATGTGGAAGCGTATGAGCATCCTAGAGGTCTTAAGAAACCCTTTATGTTCTGCTGCAGAGACACCTGGCATGTTAGTGAACAGGAAGAGAAGAGAAAGGAAGAGAGGAAGAGAGAGAGAAGGAGACGAGGTATGCAGACAGAGGGAAAGACAATGAGAGGATGAGATAATGAAATAGAAAAGGATGAGAGAGAAAAAGACACAGATAAAGGGTGTGAAATAGAGACAGACAGACAGACAGAGAGAGAGAAAGAGAGAGAGTGAGACAGAGAGAGAGGGAAACAGAGAGAGAGGGAAACAGAGAGAGAGACAGAGAGACAGAGAGACAGAGACAGAAAGACAGAGAGACAGAGAGAGATGGTTAGGGATTTGCTTTTTGTGGGGTGTTACAGCCAGAGACAGACATTACCTCATTCACGCACTGCAGTGATGAGATGGTAGCTCTGTGTGTATGTGTGTGTGTGTGTGTGTGTGTGTGTGTGTGTGTGTGTGTGTGTGTGTGTGTGTGTGTGTGTGTGTGCATGTGTTTGTGTGTTTCATAATATCCTGAGTTTTTTGTGATTGTTTACCAGATGGTGCACAATCTTTTTTATTATTATTCATACACCACGTTATCTTCTTTTGTTTTATTCCCTCTCATCAAATTCTTTATTTCCAGACATGACTATTTATTCATTAGCAGATGCTTCCTTTATTCAGCGAGACAGTGAATTCAGATGGATAGGATGACTAGGTAGGGTTAGGGCACCTTGCCATCCATGTTTCTTGGTGTTGCACACACCTAAAAAACAACCTTAAAACGTGATGTAAATTGTGGTAAGACTACGTCATTTGTGTGACTTTTCTTGACAGAAATGTGTTAAAATAAAAATTAAAATACAATTCACATTTAGAATAGATTTTCTCCATACTATCCGCTATAGCAGTCTGTAAAGAGTCGTAGGGTGAAGACAGACCCACTCTCCGCACCCACGGACAGCCCATAACCTGCAAGTTGCTCTTCAACACACACACACACACAGTGCTTTGTGGTCTGGTGGTCAGATTACGTGTAGTCTGTCTGGTAGTCTGGGTATAATCTGGGGTTAATCCCCCCTGCCACCTGATTGGCTGCTTCCTAACACTCCACCAGCATTACTTCATACAGAGTTACACACACACACACACACACGCACACGCACACACACACACGCACCCATACGCACACACACAAACACACAGACACACACACATGCGCACGCACACACATATATACTATTCTATAATCTATACAATATTCTATAGATATTATTATATATATTATTATCATTATATTATATTTATCCTACTGGCTTTATGATATCACATTCATATTAAATATTGATATCATAACAATATAAGAACACTTACAATAAGACTGAGGAAGAGATGAAAGAGAAGACTAGAGGGGAGCAGAACAGACCATCTAGGTTGGAGTAGGTCTGTGTCTGGGTGAGGAGGGGATGAGTCTGGGGAGATTGGAGGCTGGGGGGGAGTGGCGGTCTGAGGAGAAGGGAGAGGGGGAGGGGAGAGGAGAGAGACAGAGGAGGTGAGGAGGTGGGGTTGGGAGTGTGTTCCTGCTGCCATGACTAAGGCCAGCTGACAGAGCTGTCGGCTGGTGGTAAACTGACTCACCGGGGGGTGGTGGTGGGCTCATTAACTGTCTGGCTCCTCCACCTCCACCTCCTTCTTCTCTTCCTTACATCTCTTTCGTTCTCTGCTGCTCCTCCTCTACTTTGTCCGTGCCTCCTCCTTACCGCCACCTCAATCCTCCTCACCTTTTCCCCTTCCACCTCACTCCTCCTCCTCTACATCCGCCTCCTCCTCACCTCTGTATCTTACTGCAACTCTTCTCCTTCCCCCTCACCTCCTCCTCCCTACCTCCTCTTCCACCTCCCCTTCAAAGACACCAGAAGCCTGAATGAGCGTCTTACTTCTGAATCAGTGTAACAATCTGCATTCTACTGTACAGTTGCGTTAAGGTAGATCACTGTCTCTGGAAAGGGGCTGATACCCTTTGATGTCCCCTTCTCTCATTGTCTCTCTTAACAGTCCGAGCCAAAAAAAGATGCAACAAAATGATTATGACATCTGTCTTCTCAAAACGTGTCACACGTTAGTAAAGTAGAGCTTTTTGCTGATATAATGATTTGTTTAATAATTTAAACACAATTTATGCAATACAGGCCCAAGCGACCTAGTCACAAAATAAATCTCTTCGGATGTGTGTGTGTAAGTGAGTATGTGTGTATGTGTGTGTGTGTGTGCGTTTGTGTGTTTGTGTGTCTGTGTCCTAAACTCCAGTAGGCCTAATTACAAAGTTGGCATCACCACGCGGCATATATCTGACAGTGTTTGTTAACACTTCCACGCCATTGGTCCCTTGGGCCTGTCAATCCCTGGCCTGTCCCACGTCTGGCGCTGACATCATGATGTCTGGCTCTGACGCCCCGCCCACATGTTACTCCCTAGACACATACAGGCACGCGCGCGCACACACATACGCACACACAAACACACACACACACACACACGCACACACACACACACACACACACACACACACACACACACACACACACACACACACACACACACACACACACACACACTAATACACATCAGAACAGAAATCGAACGGAATGCCGATCCGAGACCGGTTTGAAAACTGAGGATGTGACGCGCAAAGGGCGTGTGTGTAAACTCCATTGCTGATCCGAGAACAGCGAAGCAAGGAACTTTAGTTACCCTGATCTGACTTGGACTTGAATGAGAGGAAGAGAGAGAGAGAGGGGGAGGGCGAGCGAGAGAGCGAGAGAGAGAGAGCGAGAGAGAGAGAGAGAGAGAGAGAGAGAGAGAGACCAGACGCCCGTCAGCGTTTATGTCTGACGGTTGCAAACTAGGCCATCCATGGGGAAGGAACTATTTAACCTGATTTCAACTGGAGAACGGAACCGGTGCTACGTTACAGGGGCTGCCACTGACACTTTTATTCGCTAAAGCAGTCCGTAAAAGAGTCGGTGGGCTAAGACAGACCCACTCTCCGGACTCCCACGGACAGCCCAGAAACACGCTAAAGGCAACTAGATGGATAGAAAAGAAGTTTGGTAGAGAGAAAGACCTACCGAGGGGAGGCCCATCGCGACCCACTCCCACGGAGTCTGCCGTGATTTTTCTTTTTTTCTCTGAAGAGAAAAACAGAAGTGAGGAGGAAAGGAGGGGAGAGACTCGAGGCGGTCGGAGCGAGGAAGGGGGAGAAGGGGATTTTTTCCCTCCCTCTTCAACTCGATATTTTTCCATCTCCGTGTCTCCAGCTCTGTGTCTGTGGTCGGGTCTAAATGTTCAACCTCATGGGTGTTGTTAACGCCACGACGCCCGCCCTGCAGACCAATGACTCCTGTACTTGTAACTGCAAGAGATCCACTTCTTTCCAAAGCATGGAGCTCTGTAAGTATCCCAGTCTGCTTAAGATATCAGTATTGTGTCATATCAGTTGTGTGTTCATTTGTTGTGGTGTAAATGGTGTCATTTCCGTATTATTTGCCGACTTCTTGTTTCGGGCTGGAAGTGATTAACCCCCTTAGTCTTGGGTCATGTCTGTTGTTTTAGCCCCTAGCGATCGCTCCCCCCGTCTTTAATCTCTTTACACTCACTATCCACCCGGTTATATAGGATTATATGTACTGACGACCACGTCTCAACTACACGGAGTGCATGAGAGCTGCTGCAAAATTGCTAGAGGGAACCACCATTTGCAGAGAAATCTAGCCTCCGTTGAGAGGGGAGTTGAAGTTTGTTGTCACAGCGTCATCAGACGTCTAGCCGTCTGCGTGCACGGGCGCGGGTCTGTTTGCGCAAGTGTGTGTGTGTGTGTGTGTGTGTGTGTGTGTGTGTGTGTGTGTGTGTGTGTGTGTGTGCGCGCGCGCGCGCGCGCGCGCCGTTGGTGTTCCGTGCTCGGTAGCCATCGGCGAGTCTGCCGGGAGACAGAGCGGTTGGAGCGGCTGACTGACTCCGGCTAGGGCCACAGGGACCCGGCCGCCCACGCATACGGTTCACACGGTTTGTTTAGATAAGAAGTGAACTTTACTGTGGCCTGTGATGCCCCTAGGCACAATTACTACTGCTATCAGTACCTCAATCACGCTCCCACAACAACGACTACTGCTACTGGTAGCCTGTGCTATCACAACCAAAAGCTACAGCATCAAACTACTAGTGTTTGGTTTCTTCAGGTTTCTTCAAGTAGGCCCACTACTAGCTATTATTAATAGTCATACTAGTAGTTGTGGTAAGTTTTAGTATTAATAATGTAATTACTAAAGTTTATATACAAAATACATTCAAACGGTATGATGAAGGTAATGAATAAAGACATCTTGCTCAACGGTAGAGGTAGCCAGGGATCAGTGGGGATCATCAAACCCAAGACCTTATTTGCCCGCAGCTGCTATGCGAGTCATAGTAGTAGTCATAGTAGTAGTACTAGGATTAATTATAGTACTTACTTAATATACTTGTAATATACATACATTCAAACAGACAGAGATACAACACAAGGGCATTAAGGAACACAGACAGACAAACAGAGACCCTGCAGACACATGCACACACACACACACACACACACACACACACACACACACACACACACACACACACACACAGTCAAAACATGTATATCTGGGAAAAGACAGTGTTATGTCTGTAAGAGAGAGAGAGAGAGAGAGAGAGAGAGAATGAAGAAAAGATGAGAGATGGAAAGAGACACATTGTTACTTAGTATTAGACCATTTGATTAAACTATGGACTTAAAACACTTTTAAAGACAGACAGACAAACACACACACACACACACCTATAAACACACACACAAACACGGAGAAATACACACACACACATAATCAGAGAGTATGTAGAGAGAGAGCGCAGCATCAGATGGTGCCAGTCAAAACTCATGACATCAGGATTACTAACACAGCAGCTGTGTGTGAGTGTATGTATGTGTGTCATAGTGTCATTGGATATCAAGTAGAAAGAGAGAGTGAGAGAGAGAGAGAGCCCAGATGTGTGTAGGGTGGATTATACTTGCCGTTGCTAGCACCTATGGTTTTGCGTCTGTGATTCTCAGTGTAATCTTCCAAAAGTCGTTAATTCACCCACATTTTGTTTAGACCTGGATAATGTGAATATGAGGGGAACCGGAAAGCTTTGCGGGAAAGACAAAGGGGAGTGTCTGGTCCCCTTACGTGTAGTTAAATGCTCTGAGGGGTTCACGTAACGGCGTCTGTGGTGCAGGTATATAATTCACTGTGCTGCGAATGAAGAGCACCACACTGCCATATGATACGGACTCATCATTAGTTGGAAACAGGACAGTGTCTGCTAAAAGACTAAATATTAATAGGTAATACATGTCTGTAGAGATGGTGGGAACATTTGTTCTGTTGCCATTTTCATGACAAGTATTCCATATGATGATGAGGAAACAGGAAATGGAGGGCAAAGTTATCACAATTCACTAGAGTTACTAGCAAGTACTTCATGTTACCTCACAGTAGGTGTATTCCAGTAACTCCTGATAAACATTTAAAAATACTCAGAAACTTCCAGCAAACAGCTGAGATGTTTGTCAGGTGACATCATAGTGCAGATGGATTAAAACCATTCGATGGGTTCCTTTAACCCTAGAACTTAAGGAGACTTTTATCTAGCAGGGATCTGGAGATGGGAGGGGTTGAGGATGTTTATATTTTTGTAAGAATTTGTTTGAGTACTGGTTTGTTGTTTGTTTCAGTACAGAAAGGTCAAACGGTTTCTGTGTTTATAACCGATAGTGTCAGTCTTTTTCTTAGTTTTTCTACATTTAGTTGTGAATTAATCTCGGCTCTATTAGTCCTACTATGTTATAGCAGAAATTCATGGGGGAGACAGCAAAGAGCCTTTGCGGGAAACCAAAAACTGAAAAGAGTTACACGTTGTTTCCTGTTTTGTTAAGGAGATAACAGAAGAAAAACTAATTTGCGCAAGTGGATGAAACTTTCAGAAGGGGATTTTTAAGTGTATTGGAACAGTGGCCGGTCTACACAGAGTTGATTTGAAACCTTTTGTACAGTTAAGGCCTACTAGTGCTGGCCAAGTTTGTGTTTGCTGTTAGCCAATTTCTTACAGCTCCCTAACTCCAGCAACCTGATTGGTCGAAACAAATATAAATTTCACCTCGTCTGCCATCAGATTTGTATTATTAATCTAACGTCAGACTTTTGATACTAGCCATGTATCATTCTCTTTTATCTCAAGCAACCTTCAAGTGAGACTGAGAACAATCAAAGCATCCAATCCGATTTGAAAAGTTAAAACCTACAACCTAGTTTCAAACAACTGGGCAGTGCAGAGTAGCTCTAGTAGCTAGTAGCTTGCTAGCTATTTTTTCTTAATTCTTTCCTGTCTCTCTCCAACCCCCACACACTACTCAGCCTTGCCCAGCCTATCACGAGACGTTTTACTCCACCTTCCTGTCTGGGGCAATCTATTTTCTGTGTGTGTGTGTGTGTGTGTGTGTGTATGTGTGTGTGTGCGTGCGTGTGTGTGTGTGTGTGTGTGTGTGTGTGGGTGTGTGTGTGCAAAAGACTTCTAATGGTGGCTACAACTCAATCTTTTTCAATCCATTTTCAGTTTTCCTCTCCCTTCCTTCCTTCTTTCCTTCCTTCCCTCTCTACCCCCACACCCGACCCTATCATCCCCCCCCCCCCCCCCACTCTATTTTCTACGCTCAGCTGTTCATTGTTTCATAGTCTAGACATGACACACACACACTTAAGTCATCCTTCAGTCTTTGTCATGTATGTATGCAGATGCATTCAGAGTGTGTGTGCGTTCAGGGGGTCAAGGTCAGCGTGTCAGAATTGGGGGTTGGTGTGTGTCTACGTATGTGTGTGTGTGAGTGTGTGTCTGTGTTTGTGTGTGTATGTTTGTCTGTCTTTCTGTGTGTATGCGTTTGTGGGTGTGTGCTCTCTGCATATGATCTGCATGGGAGACAGGTCTAAGGCCCATGTTGTCCCATTAATTAGTCTAAAACTAAACGTCTCCCAGTATGTGTGTCTGGCCCGGTGAATAGACTCAGACATTGGTTTTATACACACAGTGACTGTCTGACTGCTATTCTGTCACCCAGGGTGAGAGACTAGACAACAGAGACTAGTCTTCTGTTGTCTTCCACTTATTAGGTTTGGCCGAAATTAACAGCTTTAGACCGGACATTGACACCAGAAACTGGGGATATTAGTTTAGTCAGTTGACTAAACTACAATAATGTCCCCAGTTTCATGATAAAGACTGCGCTGTGAGAAGTTACTGTCTTATGGCAGTCTAGACAGATAGTGACCATGGAGTAGTGTTTGTCTTGTGCAAATCATTCGTCCTGGTGTAACTACCTATGTTATTGAGTTTTGCAAGTGCTTGTGCTTTGTGAAACTACTGTTTATGTTTACAAGATGCCACTGTTCTTTGCAGTGTTCAATGGTTTTGACAGCAATAAGAAACTAAATATTCTCGATTTACTTTTAATTGACTGTCATGGACTGATAGATCAGTTACATGATATCAAGTTTTAATTTAGAATGTGGAATAACTATTGCATACTTTAACTGTCAGCTGAAACTTCAAACACGCTCAGCCTCTAAATCAGAGGAGAGAGTCTCTTAGGAATTAATAAAAAAAAAAAGGGATCAAAATCACAGTAGACAGCTTGTAGGGCATAATAGTTAATTTCCAACTGATGTTGAGTTTGAAGCACGGGAATGTTTTTGATAAGGCTGTGTGTTCCTCTCATCACTGTAGTTTAGGCAATGTCATATTTGTATACTTGTTATGAATCATTTATACACAGATGGATGGAGTGACGCACACCCACACACACACACACACACACACTGATGACACCACCCCCACACACGCACACTCACTAATAACATTAGAAATTCACACATTCAGATTAATTGATGCAAATAAAGAAAAATACCCTTTTGCATATGAAAGTAGCCATGCTCTGCATTTGTAGGGTTGGGGGTCGTATCCTACAGCAACGGGGGAGCCTGGGAGGGTCAGGGTTCAGAGGGCAGGGGTGCTGCAAGGGTCAGAGATGGTGAAAGGTTCATTGTCAGGCTGAGAGCTGGGATGGGCTGGGGGTGATAGGGCTGTGTGTGTGTGTGTGTGTGTGTGTGCGTGTGTGTGTGTGTGTGTGTGTGTGTGTGTGTGTGTGTGTGTGTGTGTGTGTGCGCGCCTGTGTGTGTGCGCCTGTGTGTGAATCGGAGATGGCATGGTTATTAGATAACCCATTTCACAGCCAACTCTGCACTCATACACTGTCCCACTCCCTCTCTGCCACTCTCTCTCCCTCTCTCTCTCTCTCTCTCTCTCTCTCTCTCTCTCTCTCTCTATCGCTCTCTCCCACTCCCTCCCTGCCTCTCTCTCTCCCTCTTACTCTATCCCTCTCTCTCACTCTCTCTATCTCTTTCCGTCTCTCTCCCACTCCCTCCCTGCCTCTCTCCCTCTCCCTGTCCTTCCAGCTCTCTGTCTCATTTGAGCACGCTCTCTCTCCCACTCTGTCTCTCCCACACTGTCCCACTCTCTCTCAATCAAATAATTAAAATAAATAGACTTTACCTTATTCACAAAAGAACAATCATCCTACAACTTGTTCTACCCTCATGTATTCATATACGTCATGCAAATCATCATTCCAGAAGCCAGATGATCTCTTGAGGGACATCTCTGGTGGTCAACCCTCCATATAGCTCCATATATATGACGCTCTTAACAAGCACACCTAATCCCCAAAATATCTTCATGGTATTATTTGACGCTATCGGTGAGCCATGTGACATCAAGGTAGACTCCTATTGGATCAGCATTAGGAGCATTAGGTCATAAGTTGTCATGGTAAATGAGCTGCTGCCACCGTTCTGTCTGCCCAACGTATTCTGGTAGCCTAGCGGTAGGCTGACAGTTGTCTATGTCTCATCAGCTGTGTGTAATCAATAACATCACTTTCTGACAGCCTGGGAATCGGGCTTGCTGCTAGCATCACATTACACACCATCCCACTGAATTTTTTTCCCCACGTGACCGAAATTTGATGCACCCTTCAATAGCTTATCGCACACATCTATCGGGTGTCACTTACTCCCCCCGCTATGCACGTCAAGCGACACCTGATTCATGACCGCTTTTGGCCTGAATCTGTGGATTTGTGGACGGCGGTGACATGGTGGTGTAAACAGGTGAATAAGCAGTGTGGGTGCGGCCCTCAAGGAGACCAGAGACCCTACAGGAAACTGTGGGGACCCTAATGGAGACATTGTGGTCCCTAAAGAGAGAGGACATGCCCTTGAGGTGACATGGGGCCCTGCAGGAGACCAGAGGCCATCAAAAAGGAGAATGGAGGCCCTCAATGTTAGTGGGGGCCCCATAAAAGATGTTGGGGGACATTAGCAAGTAACCAGGCACCTAAAGGGTGGTTTCCTATAAGAGACAGGTGGATCTAGAGATGACTGGGGACATGGCATGTGAGACTGGGGCTCCTGGAGGCAATTGGAGGCCCTCAAGGTCACTCAGGCTCTTAGACAAGTGTGGGGGCCCTAGAGAGCCACAGAGCCACAGTCTACACAGTAGACACTTCGGGTATACACTTGTACAGTTGGAACTTAAATAAACACAGGTGTGTACACACTCCCTATGTGTGTTTAGAGTACCAGACACACTCACAAACATTTCACTGCATAGTTGTAAGGAAACACCGCAAGACTCCTTGCAGTGTGTTACTCACACACACACCGGCTCTCTCTCTCTCTCTCGCTGGACCTCTGCCTCGCTCGCCCATGCTTTGCCCCAGTTGCAGTACATTGTCACATTGACTTGTTTAGGTTTCTTTCAAAATTTGTTTGGCTGAAATAGTATTTTTCTCTCTCTCGCACATTCACACACACACACAAACACATAACCAGAGCAGGTAGGTTCTCGCCAGGAACTTGTGAAGATCAGAGCTTGATCGTCTTAACAAAGTCTAACCTGTCTGCTCACACAACCAGTTAAACCACTGGGAGCTTCCCAGTTCAACCACAGTCTTCTACTGGTGAACACTGGGAACTGCCCGGTACAACCATAGTCTTCTACTGGTGGACACTGGGAACTGCCCAGTTCAACTACAGTCTTCTAGGAGTGGACACTCTGAGCTGCTAAGTAGAAACACAGTATTCTGCTGTTGTACACTGGGAGCTGCCCAGTACAACTACAATCTTCTACTGATGGACACTGTGAGCTGACCAGCAAAACTACTAAGAGATTCCCTGTATAAACTCATATTCCAGTTAGTAAATGAGACAGTGATATGCAGATTCAATGTGTCAAAATGTAAGCTCTTCATTTCATCTTCCAACATTTTCGTAATAAAATCCATTTGACTTATTTTCTCTAGTGAAGTCCTTAAAAATCAATGATGCAACAAATAGTTTGAGAGTTTATTTAAATTCTGAGGCTTTCAGAAAATATCTTAGGCCGGGAAAAATACCCTGTTAGGAGGTGGAAGTCATTACATGCAGCTGCTCAATCAGAATGATTTATAACACACACACACAGAGGAAGTGAGGAACAGAGGGTTCCGATCGACTGTGTTATGTCTAGCCAGGTGTGTTCGGAGACCGGTAGAGCTTGTTTAGTTTGGCAGAAATGCACTGTTTAGACAGAAACAATCACACACATGCACACGCACATGCACACATACAAAATACATAAACACACACAAGAATGCTTGCCTTGCACACAAAAACACACGCGCACACACACATGCACACAAACAACCACTGTGTGTCTGTGTGTGCCTGTTATTATGTCTAGCAACAACCTGGCTCATTGCCACCCCATATCCTTCCCCCCCCCCCCCCCCCCCCCCCCCCACACACACACACACACACACATCAATTCCCTCTGTTTGACTTCATTCTCTTTCACATTTAAATGAACTGTGTGAGTGTGTGCGTGAGTGTGATGGTTGGGGCTGTTTAGCTCCAGCTTGTTAGAATTGTAATGAGAATTATAATGAGCACACACACACACACACACACACACAAACACACACACACACACACACACACAGTGCCAGACAGGGATAATGAGACTTTATTTTCATATGTTTCAGACATAATGCTTTACAGGTTAGTGCACAAAGGAGAGAGGGAGGTGTGTGTGTGTGTGCATGTTATAGTTTGTGTTAATGTGTGATAATGTGTGTTCGCGTGGGTGTGCTTCTTTAAAGGTGGGTGTGTTTGGAGCGCTCAGACTTCTCCATCTTTTCCCTTTACTCTGCATCATGGACGTGTTCCTGCAGTCGTACACTTCTCTGGGTTATAGGCAACAGGGCCTACAGTGTCTGCGTCCTCAGCCCAGACATGCACACACATATACACACACATGCACACAGACACACACGCACATGCACACATATAAGGAGATTGGAGATAACTCCTGACAAGTAATTTGGCTGTATAATTAATATTGCACCGTAGCATTGCACTGCGTTTTTACATACGGAACTTGTGGAGCCTGTTTCGTGATAAATCTCTATGATCTATGAAAAGTTGTCTATTCAAAGTTTGTTTGGCCCAAGGGTAGGCTGGATGGCTTTGGCTTTCACCTACTTTTTTTAAGCTTTTTTTTTGTCATTAAGGGGACACTTTTATCCAGCGATCCACACTGAATTCAGACACGTGTCATGAAGGAGCAGGTAGGGGTTAAAGCATCATGCTCAAGGATCCCTACAGGTAGACTGTAGACATTAAGGATCCAAACCCACAATCTTCGGGCTGAGAGGCGAACACCTCAGTCACTACCTGAAGTGTTTCGTTGGTCCATGTTTTCCTTCCTCTCTTGTGGTATCGATGCACGCTGACAGACCTCAGAAAGTTCCAGAGACTCCATGAGGACGCTGATCTTGACTTTTAACTCACCGCATGTTTCAAATAGTTCCTCGTTAGCAGTGGAAGACGCTGCTCTTTCAATTCAATTCAATTTAAAAAAAGCTGTATTGGCATGGGAAACAAACGTTTACATTGTCAAGGCAGGTACAAAAAGAAGCAAAATAAAAATATGAATTAAGTAAAGTATGAAAAGTAAAATACTAAAAATATATATACACATACAATAGGTTGAATATTAAATTCTAAATATAAAAAGTCAAATATGGAATACAAAGAATATATTTAAAAAGTCCAGTATAAAGTCTCTCATCTCAGTTTTCTCTTTGAGCTCTCTGTGGACGTCTGCTCCCCTCACATATTTCACCTCTCTAATATTGACCCTGCTGCTTTTCTAACGTCCAGAATATTATTCCCAAGGCTGAGGAAGGAGCACTTAAGCTAGCAGTAAATAGTTTGTAGATGATGGTCATATTTACACGTCTGAAGTTTTCTGTTGTTTATGTGTATGTAGCGCACGGCCTTGGTGCATGTGTTTCCCCTGCTGTTTTGCGTATCTCTCTCTTACTCTCTTTCTTTCTTCCTTTCTTTCTTGTTGGGACTCGAACCCCTAACCTTGGCATTGTATATGCCATGCTCTCCAAGTGGGAATCAAACTACGAACCCTACCAGTGTTAATGCCTTGCTATTCTAGTTGAGCTTGACATAACCACGTCCCTTGAAAGTTTGCTGTAGAGCAAGACAGACGGGGAGAGAGAGCGAGAGAGGAAGGAGATGAAGGAGAGAAGGGAAGAGAGAGAGCGACAGACAGAGAAGAAGAGAGAGAGACAGGGGAAAGAGGTAGAGGAAGAGAGAGGGAAATAGGGAGAGGAGGAGAGAGAGGCAGAGGGGAACAGTGGGAGAGAAGAGGGGAGGGCAGACGGTGTCCTGGACCTCCAGGTGAGTGTCAGGCTCATGGCTCCATTAGCGCTTACTTATCTAACTGTCTGGGGACACAGGGCTTCCCAGGATCAACACACAGACAAAATACCCTCTTCTTATCCTCCTCTTCGCTCATATCTCCTCTCCTTCTCGTCTCCTCCTCTTCTCCTTCTCTTCTCCTCCTCTTCTCCTTCTCTTCTCCTCCTCTTCTCCTTCTCTTCTCCTTCTCTCCTCCTCTACTCATCTTCTCCTGCTCTTATCCTCAACTCTTCACCTACTATTCTCCTTCTCTTCTCCTCTTCTGCTTCTCTTCTCCTCCTCACCCATTGTCATCTCTCCTAGTCCCTGTCATCTTTTCTCCTCTCCTCCTTTCTCTTCCCCTTACCTGTTGCCCTGGCCCGTACCTGCTCATCAATGTATCTACTTTCAGAGTATAATCTGTGTTGGTTGTAGAGTGGAGGTCTAAAGGTGGTCATGGCGATGAGGGTGAGTGACAGGAGTGAAGAAGAAAAGGGGAGAGGAAGAGGGGGTGATGACTAGACCCCCTCTCTCTCACTCTGGGTTCCCAGCGTTCAGACAGACCACTGGGAGTTTACTGGAGCTAAATTCCCACACTAGCTCCCCCTCCACCACACACACACACACACACACACACACACACACACACACACACACACACACACACACACACACACACACACACACACACACACACACACACAGACAAACCTTTCAATTGACAGTGACTTTGGAAGGCCATGGTCGGGATGTGTGTGTGTGTGTGTGTGTGTGTGTGTGTGTGCTCGCGAGCCCCCTTCCTCTTTCTTCTTTGTCATGGAAATTGGCAAGAAAGTTCAGTTCACCTATGACCTACACACAGTCTCACACGCGCGTGCACACATACGCACACACACAAACACACAGACACAAACATACACACGCACACACACACACACACACACACACACACACAGCTGTCTGGTCTATTTTCAACTACACAGTCTGTTGAGTCATTTGAGGACCAAAAGGATCTCTCTCTCTGTCTAAAAGTCTGTCTGTAAATCTTTCTGTCTCTCCCTCTCTCGCTCTCTCTCTCTCTCTCTCTCTCTCTCTCTCTCTCTCTCTCTCTCTCTCTCTCTCGCCGTCTAAAAGACAGAAAGTCTGTCTGTCTGTGTCTCTAAACTGATTAATCACTTATGCTGTTAGCTGAGAGGACAGACAGACAGGCAGACAGATAGGTAGGCAGACACAGAAAGTCAGTCAGACAGACAGAGGCAGACAGTCAGACTGCTCTCACAGCAACTCAACTAAGTCTAGACACTCTCTCTCTTTCTCTCTCTCCCTCTCCCTCTCTCTCTATGTCTCTCTCTCCCATGTCATAAAAAAAGAGAGACAGATAATGAACAATAAATAGATCATGTAATCTACATAAACATAGATTTTATGTTGTCCTAAATGTCGTAATAGACATAAATCAACTGATTATATGCTAAAATGCTAATACTACGTTTAGAATTATTGATAGTGATAGTCAGCATGACAAGTGTATCACAGGAATTTACTTTGATGAGCTCATTTCCTGTTGAATAACCAGGTATATGAGCTCACTTCCTTTAAGGCAGATGTAACATTCTAATAATCAATATTATCAATCACACCATTGGGGTATGTTCTTAATGCTCCTGTTATCAAGAATCATTAGTCATCTCTCATCAAGCCACTGAACGTTTAGTCTTTAGAACCTTGTTAGTTGATCGAGGGAAATAGATGGAGTGATAGAGAGAGCAAGAGAGAAAGAGAGAGAGCGAGCAGGAGGGAGAGAGAGAGAGAGAGAGGGAGACAGTGGTAGAGAAGAAGGGAGGGCAGACAGTATCTTGGACGTCCAGGTGAGTGTCAGGCTCCTGCCTCAGCGATTGGTTACTTATCTTACTGTCTAAGAGAGATACCAGCATACACCCACATTCATACACACACACATGCTTGCATGCACATGCATGTGTTTAACATTCCCCCACACACACTGTAAGCACAGCTTTAATAACTCACGGAATGTAACATGTTGACTTTTCATTCTTCTAATGAGAGTGATGGGTGCGTGTGTATTTGTTTTACTTCATGCTTTGACTATGTTGGGTCAGATTGTAGATGGGTACTACAACAACCAAATAAGTCAGCTTTTATGCAAAATCTTCCCATCACCACAACTCTGCTGTTTTAGTCTCGTTTTCGCTCTTTATTTTGACATTGGACAGATGTATACTCACAAATAGCATTGTCAACAACACACAATCCAACAACATCAACAGAAACAGTATTGACCAGACAAATAAACAACAAACATTCTCTATGTCTCTCTCTCCTCCACCCTGGTGACCTCTGACCCATCTGTCGCTCCCAGACGCTCCCACCACTCCTCCTCTTTCTCTCCCCCCCCTCCTTTCGGCTCTCCCAGTGTGACCCCTGTATTGTTCCGAGCACCTGCTTTGTGAGGGGGTGTCTAGTTGTCTAGTCAGCTGTCCCCTCGATGTGTGTGTGTGTGTGTGTGTGTATCTAGACACAAGGGGTGTGTGTGTGTTTGTGTCTGTGTGTGTGAAAACCCCGGCTTGCAGGGTCCTCCCAGCTGCAGTGTGTGAGAGTCTCTCGACTCATGAGGACACCAGTCTCTCTCTCACTCTCTCTATCTTTCTAGCCATGAATCAATAGTTTAAACCAAAGACTTCCCAACGCTCTCAGAGCTTTACGTCACGTTTTTAGAAATCGTCTTCCGTTCCGTGGATCTTACATCGTAGTTTTATTAAAAGGGTTCAGTGGAAGTCTGTAGTTTGGCGCAGCGGTCATATCCTATCTGTGGACTACTGGGGACGTTTGGACTCTGAGCTGGTCCTCCTGATGGTGAAAGGACTATTGAAAGGGGAGCTCTTCTAGAAAGAGGAGACGTTGTGTGTGAGGAGGTGCTGAGAGGGGGGTCGAGACCATGCAGCCAGCCTACGGAAATCACAACCATGACATGTGTGTCCAGACCCGGGAGTGTGGTGAGTCTGATGTGTCTGCGATTAAAAAGTATTTCCCTGCGTTTAAATGTCTTTACCTGCTAGCTTCACGCGGTGTGAATGCTAACCAACAGGGTGAAACAGAGAATCAGGTGTGCCAAAAAGTTCAGAAACGCCTTGGAATTTAAAATAGAAGAAGAAACGTAATGTGTGTTGTGATTTTTTTGTTGTGAAGATAAGATGCACTTCATCAATCCAAGATGGTAGAAAAGGGGTCACAGCAGAAAGTAAAGGACATAATAAGAATCAAAAAGATTACAACAAAAATGAAAACAAGAATTATAAGAACTAACTAATGAGACATATATTTCTTAGTCATTCAGTCATTGACATGAGTTAGTTTGTTGTTAGTTAGTCTGAATATGACATTTAATTGTGCTATTGTGGTTAAACAGTTGGCAGGTTAGATGAGAATGATAACTCCTTCTTTGTAGTGTAGCGACCAGCTACTTTAAAAGTGTTGTAATAGGAGGGGTCAATGGTTTTGTGTGAGAGAATATCTTGGGACATCTTCTTAGGTCAGAAAAGGTCCTGAACTCGAGGTAGACAGAATCAACACACTGGTAAGTATTATGGTTTAGAGGGTGGTCTCCACGGGAACTTCAGTTTGTCTAATGATCTGGAGCTGGCAGTTGGGAATTCGTGGAGTTGTGCTAGTTCTTCAGTAGTTACTGTAATTAAACCAACGGATCTGTATGCATCTGTACATCAGAAAATAGCCGTGGAATAAACAAAGAAACCACAGGTACTATGACTAACTGCTTTTAAATTTGAGGGTATTTCTATGTTATTAGTTAGTTAGAAGTTAGTATTGTTTGTGTGACTGTGTGTGTGTGTGTGTTTGTGTTGTTGGTGTGTTACTGTAATAAAAACAACTAAACTAAATAAATAAAACCAGCTTATAAGGTAACATTGTAAAACTAAAAGTAACCATTACATTAGTTTGTTTATACCTCTGTCGAGAATCCTTTTCTCAGGTACTTTCAATAGTTACCTAACAACCAATCATTTTAAATAAGTGTAATAAAAGTGTGCAATGTGTGTGTGTGTGTGTGTGTGTGTGTGTGTGTGTGTGTGTTTGTGTGAATGGGAAGTGGTCCTTTCTGACCCATCACAGTTGGAGCCAGTAGGGCTTGTTGTCATGGTAATAGTGTTATTAGCTGTGTCATGTGTAGCAGTGATGTAAGCTCTCGCTCTCTCTCTCTCTCTCTCTCTCTCTGTCTGTACAGCTTCACTGATCATTAAATAACAGCCCGCAGCCCGTGTGTGTGTGTTCGTGTGTGTGTGTAGGGGTTCTGCTGTCTGACTTGCCCCTGACCTCTGTCTGCCCCTTAGAAAAGAAAATGGTGTGTGTGTGTGTGTGTGTGTGTGTGTGTGTGTGTGTGTGTGTGTGTCAGGGGGAGGGGTGCAGGCTAGACTGTGTCTAAACAAAGGTAGCCCTGTCTGGCCATGTGTGTGTGGGTGTGGGTGTGTGTTTGCTTATACAAGCAGCTGCTGTATCTAAGCAAAGCTGAAAGTATCTGTTCAGTGTCCACACAGATACATGCAGCTTTTAACACTTTTAAAGCTTTTAACTCATGTGAAATGTTATATATATATATATACAAAAACACAGACAATAATTGTATTCTTGTTTGTGTTGTGTTGTTTCCCTGGTTAAGTACTTTGTATTGTAAGACAGCATATTGTTTTCTGTCCTCAATATCTGTAAAACCTTCAGTCTATTGCTGCTCAGAGTGGCTTGGAGTGGAGCCACAACTAAACTAAAACAGACACATAAACAAGCAATCCATGATAGTATTTACAATTAATAAAAAAAAATACTGAGGGCATTATAGCTTTAGAATAGAATACAACAGAGCTTTATTTCCCCAATCGGCAATGTGTGGGTTGGCAAAATCAGTAATCAAGTGCAATCAAAAACATTAAGTGTACATACAAAACACAAAATACAACAACCCATTCTTGCATGGGTTTATACATAATTACATAAACACTGGATATACTACCTAGTGTTCTCAGCATATACATTGAGGATCAGCGCTCACGAGCCAGTTAGCCCTTAACAACTACTGACATACTACTGGTATTTAATCTCTCTCGCTCCCTCTCTCCCTGCAGCCCAGTTGGAGTTTGTCCAGATCCTGGTGATAGTGGTGGTGATGATGGTGATGGTGGTGGTCATCACCTGCCTGCTTAACCACTATCGCCTATCAGCACGCTCCCTCCTGTCCAGACACGCCCAAACGCGCAGGAGACACCTGCCATTGGCCAATGTGAGTACTGCCCACTGCTCCAGGGATAGGAAGAGTTTGGTAGTTAGGTCGAGACAGACTTCATTGGCTATCTGCAATGAACATTTATCCATACTTAGTCCTCCAAGTTGAAAACACAACAAGAAATAGGATGTTTTCACATTTTTATAGGATTTGATTTGGATTTGATCAAATGTACTTGTTTCTGTGAAATAATATTTTATGTATTGGAAGTAATGAAGCAGGTGAGTTGGGGGAGCCATCTAGTGAACAGTCAGTGATTCACTCTCACAAATATTCAGAGCTAGATTGTTCTTTCAACAGATCTTTGACTCTAACATCCTCTTCTCTCCTCTCTCCCTCTGTACTGTATCTGTCTCTCTCTCCCTCTCTCTGGACTTCTTCTCTATGTCTCTCTCCCTCAGGAGGCTGGTCTGTGGACCAATGAGAGCTCTGCACCGGCCAGCGGCTCCAGTGAGGTAAGAATAGAACGCTTTGCAAGACGTCCTTACCCATCTACCAGTTATTACCCATTATTAGCAGTTATAAACAGTAACTTCCAGTTAATAACAGTCAGTAACAGTTATGATCAGTTATTAATAGTTATTAACCGTTAATTAACAGTTACTTCCCTGCGTCCCACAGCACCAGGTGTACAACCCCCGCTCCACGGACCGCTCCATCCTGCCTTCCTACCACCAGCGGGACCCCCCCCAGCCCCATCCTTTCCCCCAGCACCCCCACCCGCAGCGCTTCCAGCCGGCTTACGTCCCCAGCCGCTTCCAGCCCACCTACCCCTACCTGCCCCAGAGCCTCATAGATCTGCCCCCCACCATCGCCCTTTCCGACGGGGAGGAGCCCCCCCCCTACCAGGGCCCCTGCACCCTACAGCTCCGGGACCCCGAGCAGCAGATGGAGCTCAACCGGGAGTCGGTCCGCGCACCGCCCAACAGAACCGTGTTCGATTCCCACCTGCGGAGCCCGGCCACGCCCTGTCTGCACACCAGGTGAGGAGACGGCTGGAGAGTCTAGTGGTTATGCTGTTTGACTTCCAGCCGAAAGGTTGGGAAATGTCCGCAGTCTATTACCTGTAGGCATCCTTGAGCAAGATGCCCCCTAACCCCTACCTGCTCCTTAATGACATGTAAGTCACTCTGGATTAAAGCATCTAAGGAATGACTAAATAGTGAATAGGAATAGTAAAAGTTAAGTATTAAGGGCGGAGGGACACCCCAGTATTTGTTCTGTATGATGAATTATCGA
Organism: Lota lota; assembly: GCA_026745465.1. Classification (NCBI taxonomy): domain Eukaryota; kingdom Metazoa; phylum Chordata; class Actinopteri; order Gadiformes; family Lotidae; genus Lota; species Lota lota. The sequence goes on along the minus strand of JACYXH010000363.1, from coordinate 2,025,073 downwards.
GTTAGACAGGATATCATCAGAGGGTGATTCAATGTAGGAGGTCGTGTATTGAGTGTTCAGGAATGTCCTAGGCATTCAATAAGGACATCCTAATAATGCTTTCAATATTCTCTATAACAAATACTTCTAGATTTGGCTGTATATTGTATAGATTTGTGTGTAGTGTATAGTGTAATGGGGATATAGAAACTTTGATTGTTTCTTAGCCTCACTTGTAAGTCGCTTTGGATAAAAGCGTCTGCTAAATTACTACATGTACATGTATTTTATAATAGTAAGGACATGTCTGACCACTTCCTGTTTTGCCGTCTCCCAGGTTACAGGCCCCACCCCCTAGCGTACACACAGGCATCAGCGTGCACGAAGCCCAGGAGGCCTTGACGAGGCACCAGAAGCAGGGGACACAGGTAGAGGGGGCGCCCCCGGCCTACAGCGAGGTCATCGGGCACTACTACCACCCGGCATCCCTGACCCCCGACCTCAGCCAAAACCACGCCCATCAGACTGTTCCATCGCAGCAAGCACCCCCGTCGACGCTGATACATGGCGTGCTCCGGCCCCCGCCTCCTCACCAGCAGGGTCCGCCCACTCCAGGCAGTGTGGACAATAGGAACGCAAGGAACACAAAGGATAAACCCCAAAAGCCCCAGCAGGTGTGATAGGGTCCGTTCCTCTTCCTGCTCCTCAGTCAATGGTAAGACCTGGACATCGAGAGAAGGCCTGACCGGTGTGTACCGTATTTCCGGAGCTTTTTCCCCTGGTTTTGGGATGAAGTTGCATCTTGAAACACTGTCAACGTGGTCAGTTCCGCACCTTCCAAGCTTACTGCATCGGTTAGCGCTGGGAACCAATGCCTTGGGATAGCAATCTAGGAAACCATGGGTCTCCTGCACAGTGTGGCACTTGCTGTTTCATTGCTTCTTTCTTCCTGTCTGAGGAGCACTTCACACAAACAGATGATGAGGTCAGATGGGAGTGAAGGGACGGGGTTTAAAAAGTGATGTAGCCCCTCCCCCCTCTCAACCCCTGCCAACTGCCACCTGGGTCGTTATAAATATGTATTTGTTTTGTTTGTTTCTAGAGAAGTTTTTTTGTTTGTTTGTCTTAGTTGCGCTTTCAGCTTGTTGAGAAAAAGAAAATCTATACATGCGAACGGCGATATACTGCAATCTAACAACACAGGTCTTTCAACTGGTTTCTTAACTACATCCGTTTGAAAGACAATATTATACTGGGAATTTAAAGAAACTGTTTCAAGTATGAAAGCAGATCTTTTGCTCATAAAAGCAGTGATTCCTGCATAGTCCTTTAGCCACGTCACTTGGCATGTTAGCATGTTAGCATAATAGCACTTTAGCATGCTAGTCTCTATAGTAGCCAATATGTTTATCCATAGTAACCATTAACTTAAAACTAGTGTTAGCTGTAGCACAGTGCTAAGTCATGAGAGCTAAAGGTACTTTCTTACTATACTAACGAATGCAGGAGTTTATTGCTAAATATTCAGTTTGACTTCAAAGTAAAAGTTTGCACAAGGTTCACGACTGTTCGACACATGGATAAAAAGATAATCTGCAATATGTTTTGATAAAAGAAGGCGAGCGAATGTAGGGATATTTTTCTAAACTATGGATTCTGAAGAGTAAAGGTACGTTTTTGTTTGTAGTCGTTTAGCCCTTGTTTAGATCTAGAAAGAAGTACGATCAGCAATCGTTGGGGTGCCAACTTATTTCGTAACATTGTGCTCCATACACGATAAATGTATGTACACGTGTGTGTGGAAGCTGAAGGTGGAGAGCATGGATGAGTTATTTATATAATTTCTGAGAAGAATTGCACTATTTTATTAGTATGCGAAGATGGGACGAGTGAGCCAGACTTTTATTTTGTGAAGGAGCTTTTTCATGGCATTAATTTTTCAGTTTGAGACACCCCTGGAACCATTACCGTTGTGTATATTTCAGGGGACTTACCAGGGGGACGGACGCATAGCGTGCACAACATCAGCCAAAAACACAAGACCATCCTCTGGTTCTGATTGAGCCCAGTGGACTTGGACCCAACCATTAGTATTACCATTACTATTGATTCAAATTTATGAAAACTATAATAATGCAAAGGTCCAAGTTCAGTAAGTCAATCAAGAGGCCAGGAATCTCCCTTATAGGACCAATCAGGAAATCCGACCCTCACATCTCTCTCTCTATTGGTTGAATCTGCAGCCAGTATTAGAACGCCTCACAAAACTAAACTCTGAAAAGTTGTCTATTCTGTAAATGACCTCGACAATACAACACACACACCAGTTAAGTCAGAGTTATCCGACTAGTTTCTCCTTGACTAAACGTATACATAATCAGGTGTGTGTATCAGGAGGGTATGTAATCAAGTAATTTAAGTACAGAGAGTGGGGTGAGCCTTAAAACTGGCTGCGTGAATGCTGAAACTATATATTGAGGGAGAGAGAGAGAAGAGGGGGAGAGAGAGGACATCTGTCCATGTTTAAAGTCAAATTATATGATATGATAAGTATCCCTTAATCAGTGATGCAACAGCTTTAGTTGTGCATGCATGAGGGCCCAACACACACACACACACACACACACACACACACACACACACATACATGGATATTCCCCTGGTAAGACAGGCCAGGCATCTCTGAGCACTTTACTGGTCCATTTTTAAGGACACAATCGCAAGCCAGCCAGCACCGGGGTTACTACTTGACTTTCCGAACCGCACGAGAATGGAACAACTTGAAGCACAATGAACTCTTTCCTTGAGTTAAATAGTTTAATTTTTCATTACTTAGAGGACACAACGTGTCATCAGTCTTTAGAATTGTGTTCTAGTTTGCCAATGTAGAGGAGGTAGTTTTACTCTTATTTAGGATGTAGTTTAGCTTTGGGTTTCTAGTGTTGTTTAATTTCAATCATCTTGAAAGAGTAGTTTACACAGGTGGAACATCTACTTTGGGGCTCGGGGCTGGGTTGTCTTAATAAAACACACTGTTGTGTTGAAAAATGACACGCGTGTTTTAAGCAACTCACCTCAGCTAATCTTTAAGACCGCCACTTTGTCGGTTGAATGTAGTTTAGCGTTTTATATTCTTCAGTGTATTGAACGAACTGATCCACCGGTTGGTACTCTACCCTGAAAAGCAACAAAACGTAGAACATTTAATTGTAGAATACAACAAACCTGACAATTATATCTCCCTTGGACCTTGTTTTATGAGATTTGCTATGTCTTATTTAGATTGCCTTCCTATTTACAGTGCAGATAGTGTAGAAAACCCGTTTGGGCTTCCAAACGTTATGCAACAGCGCCCTCTGCAGGGGCAGAACCAAACCGTGGCCCAACACAATTCAAAGGTGACTTTAGCTTGAAATTGTACCTCTTATTTTGCTCCTACAACGTTTGTCAATGTTTACATTTTGTGTTTAAACACCCAAATCATGTTGAACGAATTAATCTCTTGACCCAAAGTGAATTGTCTTGTCTCCATTAATCTGAATATCAATCATATTCTTAATCAGACTATGGTTTGGTCTAAGCACATACCTAGTATCTCCTCTCTCCCTCTCTCCTGCTGTCTTATCTTTAACCCTCCTAACCTTTCTTATGCTATATGTCTCCCTCTCCTCTCTCCTTCTCTCTCCCCTTTCCTCTCTCCTCTCCTCTCTCCTCTACTCCTGTCCTCTCCTCTCCTCAGTGGTTTGGTTCAGTGTCCTGCAGAGAATTTGAATTCTAGAAAGTTCTTAAATGTTTATTGGGGGAAGATGGGGGTGGGGGGTTCTGGGTGACGTAGTTTATCAGAGCTCCCATGACAGTCCAGTGTTAGGAAGTCTCTGTTCAGGGAAAACGGTGCTGGCTGGCGACCCCCTTCAGGTCGGATGAGAGAAGGACAGGAGGACATGGTGGTGGTGGAGGAGAGAGGACACCTACACTATTTGCACACAAACACACACACACACACACACAATCAATCTCCATCGACACACATATTAGCGGTGTGCCTCCACTTCCTCTCCATCACCTCGTCCACCTTGCCTCTTCCTCTCTGTACAAGGTCTTACTCTGTTCCCTAGAGATGCCTGGTGTCCAATGAAAAAGCTCCGCTCAGACCAGCTACCATTGGCTGGCTGAGGGCTGGTCTCCTGGCAATGTCCCGCTGTGTGTCGTTTGTTGCTATGCTGTTCTAGTGTGCCTGCCTGCTGAGACGGGCCAATGTGAGGGGCCGGCTTGGGCTGTCAGTCTGGCCCAGACCCCACCCCCTTATTGTCTCAGATCATGTTGATTGGATGAGGGTGATGATGATGATGATGATGATGATGATGATGGTAGTCATGACGATGAAGACGGATTGTTTTTACCCGCCGAAATGGCGGTCGTGGCGGTGAGTGTTGCAATACACCTATTATTTGCCTTCTTTAGATGATCTTAGTACTATTTTATCCTAGCGTTATAAATGTATTTACTGTTGTTTTATATTGTTGCCCATTCTCTTTAAGAAAATACATTTTATTTTATTTAGTTTTTTATTATTATTCCAACACATATTTTGCTGTTTCAACAAACGTTGTCTTAAGTCCTCCCAAAACTGAAATCTTCTGTTCCAATCACGAGTAACAAGCTGAAAGAGTCTCAGGCTCCTTCCCTCCATGATATGTTTCCTATCAGCTAGCACACTTGTTCACTAACAACTGAGCTTGTTGACTAAGAAACAATTCACAGAGAGTGAGAGAGTTATAAATGATATCCCATCCTCCTCAACTCAAAGTTCACCTCCAGCAACAGCCCATGTGAGAAAGCTGTTATGTAATGTATTCAAATGACCCCCACTTCCTGAAATACAGGCCTGTTTAGTCAATACTTTATGTTAAGTGCACTTGTTCCCTCTGGGGTCTTGTCTTTCTTTGTTGTTACTTTGGTGCGGAGGGCTTGGAATGGCTGCTAGAGTCGGTTGCCAGAAAACAAATAAAAAACGAAACCCCAAAGTGTATTCATCATGCACACTCGTACGTTTCAGACCATCGTCTGTTGCTCTTGAGAAGTCCTAGTTACATAACAGTTCCCAGTTCTTGGATACCAAACGGTCTTCTGGGCTTTCAGACATGTCTAGCAGAAGAACAAAACCTTCTGGCAGACATGTCGTAAGAGGTTTTTAATGGATCTCTGATGCTCCAAGGTTTTCCTAGGGCTTGGCTATTGTCGCCAGATCCCAACCACCACCAGAGATTAAGAGCGAGACGGCCATTTTAAGGCCAAGTCCATGCCCCTTCCTTAGCAACCTCTACCCCAGACACAACGGGGTCAACTGTTACTTAGCAACATCTGTGAAGGTGTTTGGGCTCTCTGAGGATCCATTTGGTCCGATTGTAGCACACTCACATGTATGTGCACACACACACACACAAAATCATACACACACACGACCGACCACAACAGCTTTCTGTTGTTCAAAACCCATTCAACTCTTTCCAAAGTATCAGCCTCTCTCTCTCTCTCTCTCTCTCTCTCTCTCTCTCTCTCTCTCTCTCTCTCTCTCTCTCTCTCTCTCTCTCTCTCTCTCTCTCTCTCTCTCTCTCTCTCTCTCTCTCTCTCTCTGACCTTAACTGTGTTACCCTGAGTTTCTGTTTGGATTTTCAACATGAAAGCACAACCTTTCCAACAGGATTTTCAGATGAACACATCCGGTATGATCAAATAAAGAGTTTGGAACATCATGCAGCAACTATAGCAGTGCTATACAGGTGAATGCACTTAATACCTTTCTGTTCTTAAATCAGCGCTAGCGATGCGCCTTTATTTTGACAATGCACCAGAACACGCTATGAGAGCCTCTTCCTGCTTCTTCTGAATGGACATACATGTTACACCTGAACTCTGGTCTAAACACAACATAGAGGCATTCTTAATCACGACTATATTAACGGCTTACTCTGTGTTCAGGCTGTTCATATTAATTTATATCAGACAGTTCAAGTGTTAATGGGCTTGTTATGCTGTTATTTTGGAGGATTATTATTATCGTTACTGTTATGGAACATGTTATGAATCACACACATTTCAGTTACCCTTTCAATTTAAAACAAATAAAACGTTTTTATAAATTATGTTTGCTGGTCTGTCTTTTTGTTCTGAATAATGAGTTGATGTGAAAGAAAGACAAATGTAAATGTGTGTCAGAGTCATGGTAAAATCCGAAATTGAGTTGCAAATATTTTGCAACTGATTTTATCAATATTTTCATACCTCTGCAGACAACCACTGCAGTGGTTGAACGTCCCCACAATTTAAATCCTACTTTAAAGTAAGAATTATGCAGTGTCTTTATCTCACCGCTAGATAGAGCAGTTTAATCATATTTGAAATCCGGTGTACATTTCGATACTTTTGTTTAGATTTGCTAAAATGAAGATCATAGTTCAGTTGTTCCACCTCTGGCTGTATTATCTGTATCAGTGCTGTTTTTGCATGTCCCATTGATTGCATGAGGTGGTACATTTCTCGTTGAGAAAGCGTTGTATACTTGTTTTGGAAAATGATTCCCAGACGATACGGCTGAGTGCCCAGACTTGTAAACTATTGACAAAATGAATCGTTACCGTCCCTCCGTTTCCCTCCTACGTAGAGCACCTATCTCTTCTTTATCGTCTCTCAAAGGCCAGCGTTCAATAGGTGACTTATAGATTACATAACATATTATATTTCATGTAAACATGTTTTTCTGCTTTCGGAATGTTTAAGCAATCATCACCTAAGGTTCTTAAAACGCTCAACTTCCAAGAAAAAGGACGGACGGAACAAGGAAATCAATTCAATTTTATTTGTATAGCCCTTAATCACAGTTGCTGCCTCAAAGGGCTTAACAGGCTATATATTTAATCGGATCTGATAATCTTCATTTCTTTCAGTATTTCATTTCATTCATATATATATATATATATATATATATATATATATATATATATATATATATATATATATATATATGTGTGTGTGTGTGTGTGTGTGTGTGTGTGTGTGTGTGTGTGTGTGTGTGTGTATGTGTGTGTGCATATATATATATATATATATATATATAGAGAGAGAGAGAGAGAGAGAGAGAGAGAGAGAGAGAGAGGGAGAGAGAGAGGGGGGAGGGCAGAGAGGGATAGGGGGAGGAGAGAGAAACATAAAGGGGTAAGGTGATAACAGGGTGAAGAGCAGGAGAAGGGCAAAGCATGAGAGATAATAATTGCTAAAGGCTGGAAATATCTTTCTAAATTAGTCAATCATGCTACTTCACTTAACCTGACATCACATAGCCTTTTCCACCGTGGGTGATACTGATAATACTAGCTAAAGTACTGCTTGGTGGTGGGATACTTCATGGTTCTGCGAAACTTAACTGCTCATTGGAGTTCAGTGACTTGAGCCACAACTGTCTTCAAACCTGTGGTCCAAAATCTTTTTTTTCAGGCTGAACATTTCTGTGCATCTGCTTCCCCAGACACGTCATTTTAACCCAACCAACAATTTGCCTGTAATATCAATGACCCACAGATATTATTGTACCATCATACGTATCACTGCTACTGACTACTACTTAGTGTCTTTACTGACTACTACTGATTAGTAGTAGTTCGCTTGTACGACTCATTCTGCAGACTGTTAGTTTATACAGGACCTTGATGAGACCTGCAAACAATTTAAATAATAACGTAATAAGTCAACGATATCCTGCGACCCCAATCTGCATATCAGATAACCCCATGTGAGGTCCTTACCCACAGTTTGCGATCCCCTATACTGCAAACCACCACATTAACCTGAAGGAAATCAGAAGAGGAGAGACAACAAGAGAGGCAAAGAAGAGGGCTAGAAAACAGAAGAGGTAAATACAACGTTTCAAAAAGAGCAGTTCAGTGGGAGGGCAAAAGAGAGAAATGACGGAGGGTGGTGACGGTGGTAAGTTTTACCAGATTGGTGTTTTGTTAGAAGCTCAGCTGGTCTGAACCAGTTTTCTCTGGGCTGAGTCAGAGAAAGAGAGTGAGATACACCATACCTCCACCCCTCAGGCAGACAGACAGACAGACAGCCTTGATTAGGTTCTATAACCCCATCCCTCAGACAGCCAGATGAAGAGACTGACAGACAGACATACAAAAAGACAGAAAGACAGTTGGAGCTACAGTAATCAGAAGTTGGAGTAGACCAGAGAGACTGACAGAGAGACATATAGAGATGCAGACAGACAGAGAGACAGATAGACGGACAGACAGAGAGACAGGAAGGCAGACAGACAGAGAAAGCGGCAGATGGACAGACAGATGGACAGACAGATAGACAAGCAGGCAGACAGACAGACAGACAGAGAGGCAGACAGACAGACAGGTGGACTGGCAGATAGACAGACATGAGATGTGAGAGTAAACCAGGGTCCCAGAGAGATAGAAAGATAGAGAGAGGTACTTTTTGCAATATCAATCTACGTTTTCCATGCCAACAAAGCACCTTGAATCTGTATCTGAAGAGAGGTTGCGTTAGTTTGCTTTTAGTTTAGTTTTACTACGACAGTGTTCTAGTAGGGTTGGTGCCAGGAACAGCTCTGTGTGTAGCGTTAGCCACACACTATCATAGACACACTGACACACTGGACTCACACTGCTCCCAGCTGCCCAGGACTGATATCTGGAACTCTTTCCAGCACCGTTATCCACTGTCATCAATCATTAATGGCTGCTGTTTGATTAATGACGCTAAACTGGAAGGCAATCACATCCGCGGACTCTGAACAATCACGTTTGGTTTTGGATGTTACATCACATGGCTGTACTGGTCAGCCTGTCCTGATTGGATGTTTAAATGAGATTATGTCACTAATATCATTTTACCCAATACCCCGCACCCCTGCCCAGTACAACTACAGTCTCCCACTGGTTACACTGGGAGCTGTCATGTACAACTACAGTCTCCTATTGGTGGATACTGGGGGCTGTCTAGTACAACCACAGTCTCCCACTGGTTACACTGGGAGTTGTCATGTATAACTATAGTCTCTTACTGGTGGATACTGGGGGCTGTCTAGTACAACCACAGTCTTCTACTGGTGGACACTGGGCGCTAGCCAGTAAAACCACAGTCTTCTACTGGCGGACACTGGGAGCTAGCCAGTACAACCATAGTCTTCTACTGGTTACACTGGGAGCTGCCCAGTACAACCACAGTCTCCCACTGGTTACACTGAAATCTGTCCAAAACAACCACAGTCTCCTACTGTCTTCTACTGGGGGACACTGGGAGCCCCCCAGTACAACCACAGTGTTCTACTGGTGGACACTGGTAGCTAGCCAGTAAAACCACAGTCTTCTACTGGGGGACACTGAGAGCTAGCCAATACAACCATAGTCTATTACTGGTCTTGGGAAAACCACCTCCAGCTCCACATCGGCCAGACCAGGGAGCTAATGGTGGGCCTCCCACGGAGCAGGGAGGCCCCCAACCACAGGGGGAGGAGAGAGAGATGGGGGACTGGTACGGGTTCCTGGGAGTGCAAACTAAAACCTGGACCTTGACAGAAAACGCTGAGGCCCTTTATTTGAAAGAGCAGACTGTTCTTCCGCAGGAGGCTCTGGTCGTTGGACGTGTGCAGCAGGCTACTGCAGATACCCTTCCAGCCTGGGGCAGCCAGCACGCTATTCTTTAGTGTGGCACGCTGGGGAAGCGGCATCAGGTCTGGGGAGATTCACAGTCTCAACAAGCTGGTGAGGACGGCCTGCTCTGTTGTTGTACTACAGCTGGACAGTCTGGAGGGAGTGGTGGAGAGGAGGATGAAGGACAAAATCAAGAACATCTTGGGCAACCCCTCCCCCATCCCCTCACATGATGAGCCGTGGCCAATGGGGAGCACCTTCAAATCACAGGCTCCTCCCCCCCAGGTTCAGGCCTTCCTTCCACACTGGATTTATTTATATAACCCCCTTTATAGAAAATGCTATTACACTTAACCCAGACACACCCAGAATAGACTGTTCACACACTTTGTTCATACATGATTGCGAGGACGCTGAGCGAATCAGTGTTGGAATGTGAGGATGTCCACTACGGTAGAGATAACATGATCCCTGGTTTTTACTGCCTTTATCACTTAATATTTGTAATCAAAGTACAGTGGCTGACTGGATATTTTTAATTGCGTCAGAGATAACAAGAACACAAGAAATGTCTACTGCCACACACCATGGTGTCTTTGTTCCAATATGATGCAATGTCTTCACAAGTGCTGTCTGGGCTCTGTGTGTGTGTGTGTGTGTGTGTGCATGTCTGTGTCGGTGTGTCGTGCACATGTTTATTTTTCCCGAATCTGATCATGGAGAGATATGAATGGAACCAATTCAAAGATAACACCCTTTTCCTTGGAATTCAGAATCAATCTTGTTGTGACATCACAACAGGGACATTTTAACCCAGAGTTCTACCTGCCGTACCAGGCAAACAAAGTCCACATCCACACACGTTGTCTATGAGCCAATGCTAATGTGCAAGGAGGAAACAGGCTACAGCAGACCTCGTGAGCATACTTGCGATGTCAATCATTTGTTTTGTTTGTCATTTGTCCTTCTTCTGGCAAAGTCTGGTCTGTCAGGTTCTGTCTGTTTAAAACAGTGTGTGTGTGTGTGTGTGTGTGTGTGTGTGTATGTGCGTGTGTGTGCGTGTGTGTGTCTGTCTGTCTGTTTGTTGTGTGTGTTACACAAATATTCCATATTTTATATTCTCTCTTGCGCTCTCTCTCTCTTTCTATATATACATATATATAGTTTAGTATACATTTATAATATATCTGTAATCAGTTAATTTTAATATATATTATTATACTGTACAGAACAGAATCGGGCTATAGGGGACAGACCAGGTTTGTGCAAAACAAGTGAAACTTAAACATGTTACATTTGTAAAAGGTGTGTTGTTGTCTGCTAAAGGCACAGCAGTGTCATGAAAACATGTTGCTATGTTACATCACATCTCAGTCTCTGGGTAAGGCTGTTTAACAAGAACTTTAATCTATTTCAATCAATCAATACATTGATTAATTACATTTAAAAGAGTATTAGAGTGGAGTGGAGAAGATAGTAGTAGAGTAAAGACCAGAGAAAAGAAAGGATGGGTGCATACAATTTATTTCAAATACTCAAATTACAACCATGAGATCAGAGCGGAGTAATAAATACGACATCATAGAAAAATACATTTAAACACAAAACAATGACATGAACACAAACAGGATCCTCTAAGATAAAGAGACATCTTGCCCCCCCCCCCCCCCCAACCCCCCACCCCCTTTCAGGCAGTATCGGATCACACAGTCGCCCACACAGTCCTACTGCTGGCCAGCACCAGTTAAATTGGTGACGGGGGAGCAATTAAATCTCGTTACTATGTACGGAAAGATGTGCATTTATAATAACTTACTTTCGTACAGTGTCACAATATAGACCCAAAGATGCTCAACTTTAGTGCAATATATTAAATAAAATAGGTAAAATATATTTTGGTGATCAAATATGGGAGGTTATTTGATTAAGGCACAATGGGAATGGAATTGAACTTCCAACTGATGACTTATAAACCATTTAACTGACTGACTAACTAATCAAAGTAATATTCATCTCATAGAAAAATAAAGCATCTTGGTCACTTGGCTAAAGGGTCTGAACTGGATTGCTGGCATTCTACACACACTGTTCTAGAAGGTTCCAGGGCAGTGTATTCCAGAACTCCTCCACCCCTCCCCCTCTACATCTGTTCGACCCGGTTCTGCAGCAGGTCCAGCTGCCTGGCCACCTCCTTAGGCAGGTCGTCGTTGACCTGCGTGGTGAAGTAGCTCTTCACCGCCTCCACCTCGCTCCTCCAGAACTCCTGGTCCAGGGAGAACAGCTGCTGCAGGTCCACGGGCTCGGCCAGACCCTCCAGGTTCAGGGAGTCCTTGGTGGGCAGGTAGCCCACGGCAGAGACCTCAGCCCCGGCCTCCCCGTCCAGTCGACGGAACATCCAGTCCAGCACGCGGATGTTGTCCCCGAAGCCGGGCCACAGGAAGCCCGCACTGGGGCTCTTGCGGAACCAGTTGACGTGGAAGATCTTGGGCAGCTTGGCGCCGGGTCGCTCCGCCATGCTCAGCCAGTGGGAGAGGTAGTGGCCGAAGTTGTAGCCGAAGAACGGCCGCATGGCGAAGGGGTCGTGCATGATCTCTTTACCTGGGGGGGGGGGGGGGGGGGGGGGGGGGGCATCATATGATGCAACAATATGTGTCACGTGCTGGTATGTGTTGGGGCGTTATTAATAGTATTGTGCATTGGAATGTGCTATGCTGCATTGGTGGGCGTGAAAAACATGTCAGTATCTGTTAAGATGCATTATTGTAGTCAATTGTGTCTTTGTATATTTAATTATATGGTATTGTTTGTCATAATGTCCTGTTGTTTGTGCGTCACTGTGCGCTACATTGCGTTGCGTCACAGTTGTTACTCTGTGTTGGTGTGTGTTGTTACTGTGTCAGAGTTGTGTACCTGTGTGTTCTGCTGCCGCCGTGGCCTCTGACCTCATTGCAGCGCCAACGAACACCCCATGTTGCCATGAGAACGCCTCATAGACCAGAGGAACCCCTGGCGTGTGGGGGGGGGGGGGGGGGGGAGAAAGAAAGAAAGAAAGAAAGAAAGAAAGAAAGAAAGAAAGAAAGAAAGAAAGAAAGAAAGAAAGAAAGAAAGAAAGAAAGAAAGAAAGAAAGAAAGAAAGAAAGAAAGAAAGAAAGAAAGAGTTAATGAATGATTATTATTATTTTATTATGGCAATTTCCATCAGTAATTGACTTTTACCCACGATGTTATTGGCCAAAGGCCACTTTTATATTTCATTCAGTTATATTCTATAAAGTATAGTCTATTGTGTTCTATTCTACTCTATTCAGTTCTGTTCTAATCTTGTCTACTCTATTCAGTTATATTCTGCTCTTTTATATTATATTCTACTCTATTCAGTTATACTCAGTTCTGTTAAATTCTATTAATCTAACTTCTACTGTAATCTATTATTTTCTATTCTATTCTTATCTATTCAGTTCGCTCTGCTGTGTGTTCTCACCCTGGGGCCGGCGGCCTCCGAAGATGATGGCCTGGATGGGGACGCCCTCAGGTGACTCCCACTGGGGGTCGATGATGGGACACTGGTCGGCTGGGGTGCAGAAGCGGGAGTTAGGGTGAGCACTGGGCTCCTCTGGATGGGGAGGGAGAGAAAGAAAATAAGTCGAACAAAGTTACCCTGGTTGCTTGTAGATTTGAGTTCAGTGAGTAGTTTTGCAACAAACCACGGTCAGTGGTATTAATAAATATATATGATTTATACTATATGTATTCATTATGACCTAATCTTTGTATGTTCATAACTCTCACCATCGCTGGGGCTCCAGGGCTGGTTCTTCCAGGAAGTGAGGGTGACCCCCTCGGTCAGGGATTGGTCCATGCCCTCCCAGTACACGCCCCCGTCGCTGGTCTCCGCCACATTGGTAAAGAGGGTGTTCTTGACGATGGTTGCCATGGCGTTGGGGTTGGTCTTGATGGAGGTGCCCGGGGCGACCCCGAAGAAGCCGTTCTCAGGGTTGATGGCCCGCAGGTTGCCTAGCCACCACGAAATGAAGAAGATGGTGTTGGGGTTGATAAGCTACATTTTTCTTTGTACCTCTTGCATTGGAAGAGACAAAACAGCGCAATGTCATCATCACAATGTCAGAACGTTCAAAGCTTCATTCTGTCAGAGTTTCTAAAAGCGACTGACACAATAAAAAATTGCTGTCGGTAAGAATTAAAAACTATTATTTGAGTGTCATTTGCTAGAAATGGCATAGCAGTCCATCAGCTATGAGTCAGTATATATCTGAGAATATCTGTGTCTAGTGGACTGTGCCATTCGGAGGGGTGAACCAAGAACCAGAACAAACACTCACCTTGCTCATCAAACTTCATCCACGCGATGTCGTCTCCTACACACTCCACCTTCCAGCCCGGCAGGGTGGGGCAGAGCATGGCCAGGTTGGTCTTCCCGCAGGCACTGGGGAACGCAGCCGCCATGTACTTTTTCTTTCCCGCCGGGTTGGTGACGCCCAGGATCTGACCAGAGGGGAGAGGAGGGGTACAATGAGACCCCACTTGGGGCCAACTGTGTGTCCACGGTGCGTGGTGCGTGGTGTGTGGTGTGTGTAGTACGTGGCGCATGGTGTGTGTAGTACTTGGTACATGGTGTGCGTGGTGCGTGGTGTGTTGTGTGGTGCCTGCTGTGGTGTTTTGTGTGGTGGTGCGTGGCGCGTGGTGCTTGGTATGTGGTGTGTTTGGTGTGGAGTGTAATGTCTGGTCTGTGGCATGTGGCGCAAGGTATGGTGCATGATGTGTGTGTGTACCAGCATGTGTTCGGCCAGCCAGCCCTCCTCCTTGGCGAGGCAGGAGGCGATGCGCAGGGCGAAGCACTTCTTCCCCAGCAGGGAGTTCCCTCCGTAGCCGCTGCCGAACGACACAATCTCCCGGCGGTCGGGCACGTGGGCGACCAAGGTCTGCTCCGGGTTACAGGGCCAGTTATTTACCAGGGGCTCTGAGAGACAGACACAGACAGACAGACAAGAGAGAGAGAGAGAGAGAGAGAGAGAGAGAGAGAGAGAGAGAGAGAGAGAGAGAGAGAGAGAGAGAGAGAGAGAGAGAGAGAGAGAGAGAGAGAGAGAGAGAGGGGGGGGGGGGGGAGAGAAAGTCTTCGGGTTATTTCTGTTTTGAAACTGTGTAGGACCGAATGAAACACAGCCTTTAATAACAGAAACATTGAAATGAGTCAAATAAATATTAAGAAAAAATTAATATTAGGTCAATAAAGACACATCAAGGTCGGCTCAACTGTATTATATTATTATTCACACCACAAAATAAGAACACTTGACTTGGGCTCCATCTTTCTGAATGCTTTATCAGAATGTCCACACATTCCCCGTCCCAGAAGAACCAACTGATCTCATCTTATTTATCTCATCACTTATTCACTTATGTCTCCGGAGCACTTACTCTTCAGAGGCAGGGGGCAGCCCACGGAGTGCAGGCAGCGGACGAACTCCCCCGCTCCCAGGGCGGTTAGTACGGCCCGGCCCATGCGGGTCATCACCCGCATGCTAGCCACGACATAGGGGGAGTCGGTCAGCTCCACTCCAATCTTGGACAGGGGGGAGCCCACCGGCCCCATGCTGTAGGGGATAACGTACATGGTACGACCTGGGAGAGAGGAGGAGGAGCAGGGGTCAGAGGTCAGACGGAGGTCAGACAGATCTAAAATGGACGCCGAAGGTCAACTTTTCTGTTCCATTGCTGCTGCTGCTAACACAACAGCTTTTGAAAATAAATGCAATAACATGTAACTGATGAGCCATTAATAAAAACATGTAATGAAAGAGAAATCAAAAGCTAACATCCATCTTCACTTTAACACCACTACTCTAAGGGTCAAGTTAAAAAGGGAAATGGCTGAATTTGTTGTTAAATATAAAACAATTAGGCTCTTACAAATGAAATCCGGGGGGGGGGGGGGGTTACTACGATGGCTTTAACTAGACCATTTCTTATTATTTAGTAATATTAGTCATACGATTTGGCTGAAGTGTAGGCGCAGAGTGATGACATCACGGGCAGGATGATCCTACCTTTCATGCAGCCGGGGAAGCGCTGGCCCACTGCCTTGTCAAACTCTGCAGGGGACATCCAGTGTCCCAGCTGGCTGACTCCGCCCCCCACGGGGCTGGGCACGGTGTCCCTCTGGTTCGGTGTTACGATCACTGTCTTACTCTCCACCCGCGCCACGTCATGGGGGTCTGTACGGGCTAACCAGCTGAGGGGGAGGAGGAGGGAGGACCGGGAGGAGCAGGAGGAAGGTAGAGAGGAGGGGAGGGGAGAGAAGGAGAGGAGAGAGGAGAGGAGAAAAGAGACGAATTAGCAAGTTAAGAGTGTTTTAACCTACGGGAACACCCTGCTATTGCTCTCTCTCTCTCTCACTCTCCCTCCCTCCCTCTCTCTTTCTCTCTCTCTCTCTCTCTCGCTCTCTCTCCCCTGAGCCCTAGACCAACCAGTTGTGGTATTTGCGTAGTTTCTTGATCATGCCCTGCTCCTCGAGCTGGGTCAGGATGGCCTGGTTCTCCTCCTCTGAGCCGTCACAGATGTGGACAGATTCGGGCTGGCACAGCGTGGCGTTGACCTCCACGAAGGCCCTGACCACGGCGCTCAGCTCCCCCAGGTCTCCGTACACCACCTTGGGACTCGCCTGGCCATGGGGCTTCAGCTGGGGAGGCATGGTCGTTTCTGGGGTTGAGGGGAAGAGAGAGAGAGAGAGAGAGAGAGAGAGAGAGAGAGAGAGAGAGAGAGAGAGAGAGAGAGAGAGAGAGAGAGAGAGAGAGAGAGAGACGGAGGAGTGGATGGAGAACAAGAGGTCTGGAGGTGAGGATGAGAGGAGAACAAGGAAGAGAGGAAAGATAAAAAGAGACGAGGGAGGAAACACAGAGCACATGCGGGTTTAGGTCACAAAACATGGACAGTAGAGAAAACCCAAAAGTTAAAATTAGCGTTATTGTAGTATTATTCTCGTTGAAAGCCTTATTGTTGTAGGCCTATATACATTTTGTCGTTGAATGCGTAGGGCTTCATTAGTGTCAGCATATTTTCGTTTTCAATCATTTCGAATACTTTCATTGATTTTAACTTCGTTTAACGGGCAACGACGACAAGCGATGACTTCGTAAACAAATGATGCAACTCCTGATGTAATTGCTGTTTCTACCCAAGCAAGCGGCGTTCCTCTGGAAACGACGCTCATTAAAAATACACCCAAATAAAATAAATAAATAAAATAAAACACCGGCATTCAAACATTGAACGCATAAAGTTAATACGTTTGGAATCGCTTTCAAGAAGATCACCAACAACCACAGCATGCATTCCCCATAATGCCTTCATGTTGAGCATGATTCCAAAAACTGCGTTGTAAATGGTTTAAAATTAAAAGTGTCGCAACTTACCCTAACTGTGTTGTTGTGCTGCTGTCAGGCGCTTCCTGTCGTCATCAGTGTAATGTCTATGTTGCAGAACAGACGAGGATGGCTCTGTAGCTTGTTGAGTGAAGAACTCTCTCCTTCCCTTTTTATACTCCGGGACATACCCTGATGGTGGAGGAGGAGGAGGAGGAGGAGGAGGAGGAGGAGGGGTGAGGGATGGGAGGCTCGTCCGGATATTTGCGTAAACCATCCGTGTAGCTTATCAAGAGAAGAAAGACCCGCTCCGTACTAGTTTGCGGTGGAACATTAAACGGCGGAGCTGACGTCATTAAAGGGGTTCATGACACGTCCGATGTTCAGATTGTTCTCTGACTTGGCAAATAGTTAATGCGTTACGTTCTAACTAACTTACACACACACACACACACACACACACACACACACACACACACACACACACACACACACACACACACACACACACACAAATATTAAATTACGCTAATTAAATGTGTTTGCTAACTTTCCTTGAAGGGTGCAGGCATAATACTGCTGAAAGCTGTGTTGCTATAACGTGAATGAAACGCCCATGACGAGTGTACAGAACCTGTCAGGCGGCAACCATTGGCAATGGCTGCTGCTGGAGGCTGTTCCTCAGGAAGTCAGAGGTTGCATGCTGTGTGTGTTTCTTTCTCACCCATGCACCTGTTTTATAATGGCCAATACTCTCCCTGCCTCCTTTTGAATGCTTAATTAACAAATGCATATAGGTTGCATTAAATGCTTCACTCAGAAAGATACTGAGACATAATCAGTATCACTCTTATTAACAGATCCATCCATGTTTAGTGCTCATGTATGACTTGATGTTTATATAATTAATTATATAATTCATATATTTTAATTTAAAGCTACCATTGAGGTGTGGGGTCAATTCCAACCTATCAGCACTTTCAATCATTCAATCACGCTCTTAACCCTTGTGTCTTTATATCTATTTGTTCCCTAAATATAGCCTGATCACACAGCACTGTTCCTTATATCCGACATTATTGTTATCACATAGTTGTTGAAAGGATTATGATTTTATAAAAACTGCCTCAAGTCATCATGGTCAAGTTCAAAGTCTTTAACTCTTTAACTCGTTAAATGTCCTTCATTCTTTAACTATTTAACTCCTTGACTCTTTCACTCTCATTGACTAAAATACCAACAACAACATACGACATAACAACGAAACAGATAGAACAACGAAACAGATAGAACGAACTTTAGCATCAGCGAGGCTTTATTAGGCCTACTACAAGTTACACTCAGAAGTTCCGTGTGGTAAGGCTTTTGGAAGATTTATGGCTGTATTAAATTGAGCAAGTGATTTAACAGCGTCCAGATAGGCTCTGACATTTTATATTACAGCTTGCAGACACTAATAATCTTACACCATTTCTTCCAAACTATTGTCTGCATTTGTCAGTTTATCTTCAAAAGCTTGTGATAACTTTTTAGGAAAGGGAAAATTCTCAGCAGGGCTATTACTTTCTAAGTCACACATTTTTCTTAATTTGTTGCTCTGTTGTTAGGACATTATATTATATATTATGGAATGAATTAAGATTAGGTAAACAGGCCCACAAATATTATACTTCTCATGGTAGCCCTCGGTTTAAGAGCTATCAAATGTTCAATGACAACCTTAGTCATCTAAAGATTACTTCATAATAGATGGATAATATACAATGCATGAGAGGACATTTGGTCCTAAATGATTGCCTCTCTCATATTTCTGATACAAACGAAATATTCCGAAAAACATAAAAATGCATTTGCATCGTTCTCTAGGACTCACCGTTGGTCGTGTCACATTGGACAAGTTCATTACATAACAACCCAACAGTCCACCCGAGATGTGAATAAATAACTTGAAGCATATCAACCATCTTATTGTATAAGTCCTGAAAGTTGGGAGATAGCAGAACTCTTAGAACAAAGATAACCTACAATGTTCCACCAGAAATGATTATGACTATACTTGACATATTTCACACGTTTCAAATGACTGACCTGGATGTCGAGAAACATGATTTGGGTGAGGGGCTTGTCAAATTGTGCCTTTCTGCCAGGGGCCTTACACAAAAACTGTGTGTGTGTGTGTGTGTGTTTGTGTGCGTGTGTGTGTGTGTGTTGGGTATGTATGTATGTATATCTGTATGTATGTATGTATGTATGTATGTATGTATGTTTGGGTGTATGTATGTATGTATGTATGTATGTGTGTATGTATATATGTGTGTGTATGTATGTTTGTGTGTATGTGTGCATGCATGTATGTATGTATGTATGTATGTATGTATGTATGTATGCAGGCCAACTGAGGGACAGGCGGTGCAATCTTCATTGATCAGAGATATTGGTCATTCAATTTCAGTAGATAGAGAAGGACTCTGACATGATGTTATAAACTGTTACATAACTCTGCAGTCGCTGGGCCTACTTGAAAGGTTACCAGGGGTTACAGGGATCATTTAATAAATGATCTTCAAATAATACAAGGAAAAGGTGACTGAAAACCCAGGTTTCATAAGTCATCGCATACCTGGTACATGAAGAGGTCAACTGTGAACATTGTCAGAGTTGTGAGCTGCTATTTTTGGATTATCCTCATGGCTGACAGCCAACAAGATTTACATTTTAACCCAGTCATCAGCATGGGCTCTGACACCAATGATGATTTCAGAAGCCATAATAAAGTCATAGTAACTGCTGTTACTAGAGCTGAGAAAATCCCAGTCCAGATTATAACACGTGGCATAATTCATAATGTAATACACTTACTTTTATTTATTATTTATACATAATTGTATATAGGTAACATCTACATGTTTCATTTCGTAAAAAATATATATACTTTTAAGTAATTTATAATCAGATTTATCTAAAGCAACCCACAGTGAATCCAGATACACGTCATTAAGGAGCAGTATGGGTTAGGGCATCTTGCTCAAGGATGTCTACAGGTTAGTCAGTGTACATTGGGGATCAAAGTGAAACACCATAGCCACTACATTATCCTGTTTGCGTTGCCGAGACTTGCGTCATATTCTAAAACTCTAGTCCACTGGTGTAAAGTCATTCAAGATTATAATGCCAACACTAGCTAGCAAACATCCACTAGTACAGGACAGTTCATAGTACCAGAACACTGACGTAAAGCCGTTCACTGTGTGTGTATGTGTGTGTGTGTGTGTGTGGGGGGGGGGGGGGAGGGGGAGGGGGGGGGGGGGGGGGGGGGGGCATTAACAGTTGTTAAATAAAAAATGTAGGCCTATGCAATCCAGCAAAGGAAACAGCAACTGTGGAATATGTGTAAATATCCTGACACTACGTTCAAATAAAAGCTGATTTCAGTGAAGGGACAGAAAGGTTACAATATCGTACACCGCCATCGTGTGTTTTCCCTTAACAAATACACTTAATTCGCAAATGAAAACGTATCTTAATTCTACCACAAGGGCACGACAGAAACATGTGAACTCTGTGTCACTTTGATATCCCTCCGAGCAGTCTGGTCCTACTTGAATCGTTGTCCCCCCAGTAACTTCAACTCCGCTACACAAGTTCCACAACACGCAGTTCTTCACCCATGCTCTACTGCTCGCCATGAGTTCTGACAATTCCCGTGGAGATATTTTGATCCCATTACGAAACCTTCTGAACTCCATCAGGTGTATTCGGGATCGAGTAAGAGGTGGGGAAAAGAGAAAGGAACTGTAGAATAAGTATCGACTGCTGACGAGTTATGATGGTAATGCTATGAGGCTAGCTAGCTAGCTAGATCTGTTGCTAGGCCACAGTGTGACACTCTATACGTTATGTTTATGCTCATTAAACAATATTTTCCTTCAGGTTGATTCCAGTGCTCATGAAAGGTATATAGGGCTTATACTAGCGTTATTATGAAATTGGATTAACCATAGCCTTCAAATCAACAACCATGCATGGTCTTTGCTGCTGTAAACAGTTAAGCTGTCAAAACAAAGTTTGACAATGACCTGTCTCATAGTTCTATGTCTATTTATGAATAGGGTAATGCATAGCTGCAGCATTCTAACGTAGAAGTAGGTTTGTAAATCAGTGCCATGCTTGTACTAATGGTGAATAAATGTGAGACCTAGACCTTTGGAGACTGAGATCGTCTGAGATATGTTGACCTCTGTTTTCCACCACAGATGGGGAGTCCAATGAATCAGACAGCGAGGATTTTGACCTCTCCAACTTCTGGGACACGATGAGTTCAGTACAGATCAAACATTCTAATACCAATTTAAGCATACATGCCTCTATTATCATTGTCTGCTGTTGTATTAAAAAGCCTCGTTTCATCTCTCTCTCTCTCTCTCTCTCTCTCTCTCTCTCTCTCTCTCTCTCTCTCTCTCTCTCTCTCTCAGACCAAGCAGTGAAGGCTGTCTCCCAGGAGGCGACCAAACTCAGCCTGGCATTCTCCACTCCGCCCCCACCCCCCCAGCAGGTCCAGTCTACTCCTTTGTAGATCCTCACCAACATGAGAACACATTTCACTATTTACTCATTTAGCAGTTCAGTGAATCCAGATATGTCATTAAGGAGCAGTTAGGGCATCCAGAATGCCTACGGGCAGACATGGGGGAACAAACCCAGTAGCTTTCAGCTGGGAGCACATATTGACAGTTGTAATCCATGCCTAACCAAAGCCTGAATGAAAGCAAAGGAAGCTATCAAAAAACATAATCTCTGTCTTAATTAATGAAGTCATTTAATTGGTTTGTTTGAAATAAATTATTTACTACCTGTGTATTGATGAGATCTTAGTATTCAACTAGTTTCTACCTTTCTCTCCTTCACTGCCTTCCCAGAATGGAGAGAAGTTGTCAGAGTCACTCCAGAAGAGTATTCTGACGATGTCCACGGTCTACTACTGGCTTCCCAAGAGTCAAGGTAAATCTCAAAAGAAGCTCCTTCTCTGTGGCCGACCAATAGGAATACAGGTGCTAAAATGACCTTTTTAAAGCCGACTTTGACGGAGCTTAATATAATAATATATTTGGTGGATTAGTTTATCCAAAGTGTCTTACAATATGAGTGAGAATCAAACCCATAACCCTGGCAGTGTAAGTGCCAGTGTGCAATATTGTAATAGTCCCTGATCTCAGTACAGTTTGTTGTGTTACAGAACACTGTGTGTTAGTGTATTGTGTCTTACGATACAGTGTTACAGTACAGTATGGGTAACAGTGTGTTACAGTACAGTGTGTGTTGTGTGTTACAGTACAGTATGGGTTAGAATGTGTTGTATGTCCCAGGCCTCAGTCTGAGGCGTCAGGTCCGAGACGCCAGCGTGGAGGTTCTGGAGGGCGTGGGTCAGCTGGTGGAGGTCATCCTGGCATCACCACTGCAGAGGTATCCCCCACATGCACATACACAGAAATGGACACACAGAGCATTGATACATAGTCACTGTACTCATTCATTCTGTGTCTGTCTGTCGGTCTCTCTCTATGTCTCTCTGTCTCTGTCATTCTGTGTCTCTGTCCAGTCTTTCTCAGGAGCAGTTGACCTCTACAGGGGGGGTGTGGTCTGCCTGCGACCGCTTCCCAGCGCTGCCTCGAGGTCAGCACCCTGCATTGCCCACCTCAGACTAGAAACAAAAGCAGCACAACCCCAACGGTGGCCTTGTGGTGATATCAACTTCAGCCTAAAGGGGGCGCCACTGCTCTCTGCACTGGGCTCCACGTGGCCATAAAGTATAAAGTGTTTGTGTGTCTGTCTGTCTGCAGATAACAAGGCAGCTGTGATGCTTGCCCTGTCGGCTCAAATCGGAGTAGTAAAGGATGCCATTGAAGAGATTGAACAGGTACACAACACAGGCTCACCCATGCGATACACACATGACTTGGCAGACCCCAGAGAGAGAGAAAGAATTGAAAATCTGGCAGGAAGTCTAACTGGCCCCTTCCCCTCAGGCCCTATTGGAGGAGGAGGACCCATTCAGCGACCTGCTGGGGGTCCTGGACGAGGGGGAGGAGCCCCGGGGAAACCAGGACACCTATTGGTCGGAGCAGGACCGGCTTGTGATTGGCCCATGCCAGGGGTTGATGAAGGCGTCAGGGGCGTGTCTCAGGAAGCTTTCATCGGCGGTCAGAACCAATGGAGATGCTGGATCAGCTCAAAACCGAGCCCAACTGGATGACCTGGAGGAGCTGAGCAAGGATGTCAGCCCTGGGTAACACACACACACACACACACAGTGAACGGCTTTACGTCAGTTTGCTAGGTACTATGAACTGTCCTGTACTAGTGGATGTTGGCTAGCTAGGGTTGGCATTAAAACCTTAATTTTTTGTTTTAGTTTTACACACACACACACACACACACACACACACACTGACATATTACAGGAATTAAAGAAGTAAAGAGAAGTAAGAAACAAACCAAAGAACAAAACATCCATAATGGCCAATGACAAAGTTTTAAAGGCTCAACAGACGCCACCGCAAATACAGAGATTTACCTCAATACACATCAGATATAATAGTTTATTTTGTTAAATGTATTAAGCACTATAACAAGTCAGTGTGGAAAACCACCCAAAATAACACTCTCTCTCTCTCTCTCTCTCTCTCTCTCTCTCTCTCTCTCTCTCTCTCTCTCTCTCTCTCTCTCTCTCTCTCTCTCTCTCTCTCTCTCTCTCTCTCTCTCTCTCTCTCTCTCTCTCTCTCTCTCTCTAGTATGGACGATCTAGCACTGTGTCTTTATCCACCAATGGAGTACACAGGAGTGGAAAGCAACGTAAGACTCACACGGCACTATCTTTCCTCAGTCTGGGGATGGTCTCATGGTTAAGGTGTTTTACTCCCAGCTGAAAGGTTCTGGGTTTGATACCCGATGCCTGCCGTTTCCCTGTAGGCATCGTAGAGCAACATGCCCTAACCCAGTGGTTCCCAACCTTGTGGATCGCAGGACATCGCTAACATAAGCTATAGATGTGATGATCCATTTTAGCTAACCTTTTTTATTTTTTTTAAGGTCTCATAGACATCCTCCTATGTATTAACCAACTGGTTAATGATTTGTAGCTACGAGCAAACCACTTAGTGTGTAGTAGAGCGATGGGATTATGTTCACTGGTATATTGATATTCGGGCAGATGTTGAGGGTAAAAACAATTTGTGTATAAGCAGATGCACAAAAGTTAAAAGTTTGGGTCGCAAACATTTTCAAAGCTACAAATGGGGCCAGAAAAGTTGGGAACCACTGCCTTAAACCCTACCTGCTCCTTAATGACATGTATTTTAATTCACTATCTAACCCTACCTGCTCCTTACTGACATTCATATGAATTCTCTATCTAACCTTACCTGGTCCTTAGTGACAGTATCTGAATTCACTGGAAGTTGCATGGGAAAAAAGTGATTTAAATGACTAAAGAGTCATTGCATCTGTTATGTAGGCATCCAAACTGGCAGCCTTGCTAAAGAAAATACTTGGAGTCATCAGGTGAGCTAGTACACACACACACACACACACACACACACACACACACACACACACACACACACACACACACACACACACACACACACACACACACACACACACACACACACATAGTTGGACATGTCAAGATGGTTGAGATTTGGATCTTAATCTCATGATCAGATTATTCAGTTTTACCTACCTGTCTTTCTGCCTGACTTTGAACTTGCCCTTCCATCTCTTTCACTTTCTCTCTATCACTCTCTCTATATCTCTATTCCCTTATTTTTCTCTGTCCATACCATTGAGCCCTCTCTCTCTCTCTCTCTCTCTCTCTCTTTCTCTATCTCCCCCCTTCCAGGTCCAGTCATGTGTGTGGGGAATCTGAGCTGACCTGGGTTCAGTTCCTAGAAGCAGCCGTAGACCACAACCTGCAGAAGGCTAAAGACCTCATGCAGTCTGACCCCTGAATTGTGTGTGTGTGTGTGTGTGTGTGTGTGTGTGTGTGTGTGTGTGTGTGTGTGTGTGTGTGTGTGTGTGTGTGTGTGTGTGTGTGTGTGTGTGTGTGTGTGTGTGTGTGTGTGTGTGTGTGTGCCTGTTCTTTGTGTCTTCATCTGAACTTTGTCATTATGTACCTCTACTTCATGGCTTGCAAGTATGAGTTTTTACTGCAAAGCCATCAATAAACACACACATTGTGCTGTTATACAGTAACATGTCAAAGCAAAGAGTCATGTTTGTCAGTTTGAAACCAAAGATGGAACTAATTCATGGCTTTTCTTAACTCCGAGGACTGTCAATCAAACATAACAGTTGTTCCACCAATTTGTTGTACTTATTTGTTTATAGTGAAATTATTATTAAACCATGAAACCCTTTCATGCTTAAAACCCTGTTCAGTATTTACAAGATATATATATTAGTGTTTTAGAGGACTATAGTTTGGTTTCCCAACAATAACTGGTTATCATGAATATCATATTTGTTTCCGTCAGCTGCCTCATTGTTTCCCACTCGACAGTTTGACATCATTATCAGTTCTTGTTTAAACGTGCTGCATGTAACCTTTCTACTGCAGCAATTCCATTTAATAATATCTGAACTAGAGTTTCTCAAGAGTGGAACACTCCCATCCTTGAGCCAATCCTTATCCACCCACGGAATTTTTTTATTCCTGTCCAACTTTACCGCCCCCCCCCCCCCCCCCCCCCCACCGTGGGAAATTCTCAGATGTGCCCAAATGATATAGCCATTACTATAGCTAAACTAGCCACTATAGGTTGCTAATGGGAAAACGTACATAGTGCAGGTTTAATTTAAAATGTGTTTTAACAGTAACATGTAATGTTAATACTGATTATGAGCTCATCTATGAATGCAGAGTTATGTACTACAGTATCCTCACTGGGGTATTAAGTTATGTACTACATGTCCTGACTATGAGGTATTAATAGAGTTATGTACTACAGTACCCTGACTGAGGTTTGAATATGAGATATGTACTACAGTACCCTGACTTAGGTTTGAATATGAGATGTGTACTACAGTACCCTGACTGAGTTTTGAATATGAGTCATCCCGGGTAAACGGGTCTTGGTAGGGTTGATATGGGAAATCACTCATACCTGACTGGCTGAGAACAAACACAACATACAATAGTAGAACAAGTAGGCCTAGTTTAACTGCTGCAGTATCCTAAAAACAACATGCAAGGCAAGTTTGTAACCGAGAGGTTTGTCAAACTGAGAGGCCATCCATAGTGCTTTACATAGGCAGAATCACATTTTTAACGACATTTGAAGACCAATCAAAAAATAATAGTCTCAGATTCAGAAAACTTTGTCAGGTGTTACCTGTGATGAGGGAGTAAAATCAGAGTAAATAAATTATTTGATTTATCAGAAATCCAGATTTTTATTTAATCATTTATAAGTATCGGCGGGAATTTTATTGGTCACTTAAACATTAAATACTCATTCTAAGGTAATGAAAACACAACGATTCTTATTGTTTCATGGGATTATACGATAATATTTCATAGGACATTCCATTTCTGCCAAGTCTGTTTCGCTAGATGCCACTTTATTCTACACACTGCACCTTTAAATAATGCACTATATAGAGAACCAGATTTGTACACTCAAATTTCTATCAGCATTACCAAATGTTGACACCCCAAACAGCGCAAAAATATCTCTACTACTAACAAAAATATGTTTAATAAGCATTCGGGTGGGAAACATTAAGTAATAATCAATGGGCGGGGCTCCAGTGCCTGTGTTAGGGCTAACCCTAACAAATCATTGATGATAGGAAACCTAGCCACTGCTTTGATCCGCTGTTTCCCCATTTCCTCCATTTAAGGATAGCAGAGAAAACTTCTCATGTGGAGTAGATTCCACATCGACCAATCAGCTTGTTCTACGTCAAACTACCTGGATGGAGATGGGGTTGGGCAGGTCCTGTGGGACTATGTTGCTCTCGGTCAGGTACACCAGGTCTGGGTTCCTCAGGTCTTTGGCCACCGCAGACACCTTCAGACTCACAGGTCAACAGGTGTTCACCGTACACCGAGAACGGAATCACCACGGCAACGGACAGCTCTGAAGGACAGAGGAACTTACAAATGAATAGCACTCTAACCGGAAACGGGTCGTACCTCTTAAGTTTAGGTATTAGGTGAGAGATGGTGAAGGTTCGTTTAGAGATGGTTAGGTTAGGCTTACGGGGCGTACCCTTTCCTCTGGGCAGGGTCTTGGTCTCGTGCAGGGTCTGGAGGGTACGGGCTGGGACCCCCGTGTACCTCACGGCCTGGGTGCTGATGGAGAAGGTCCGCTCCATCGCGGCCTGGCTGCTCATCTTCAGAACCAGACGCAGGTCTCGGACGCTCTGGGGCTCTTCTTGCTACAACACAGAACAACCACACTTCGGTAACTTACAACCAGGAAATAAAAAGAACACAATTTATACATTTTAATTCAAGTTAAAATGTGTGAGAGAATATTGACTTGCCTCCTGGAAGCTCATCTTGATCTGCTCTTGTTCTGCCTTCATGATCCCATGCCCACACGTCCTATCATGATGGTTCAGTCTGCCCACCGCCTGCATGAAGACCTCCCTCTCCCTTTGGCTCCCTGAAAACAAGTAAAGTCCATTTTATTTGTATACAGCCCTTCATCACAATGACAGTCCCGAAGGGCTTCACAGGCACACATTATACGAAACCCCCTAACCCTAAGTAAAGGAAAAACTCCCCAGACCCAGAGGGAAGAAACCTGGAGAAGGAACTCAGAAGAAGGATCCCTCCTAGGATTTTGAAACTAAACCACCAAACAAACGTCCCCTCCCTCTCTGCTCCCTCCCCCCCCCCCCCTACATTTCTCAGCCATTGAGAACTTCTGCATTTCACGCACATGATTGACAGGTGCGTGATTCCCCGAACCAATCAGGAAAGAGATGCCCTGATGGTCAGAAATCACCCGGGAACGGTCTAAAATCTAAATTGGCTCATCCAGAGGCAGGAACAGTCCATTTCAAACGGATCTTCTCACAGAGCATTTCACTTACTAATAGTAAGTGAATAGTAAGTAGTAGTTTGTGTGTATTTATGACCACTACTGTGTTGTTTTTGTTGTATGTAGATAGATAAATTACAAGCTTAATCAAATTCATACTACTTCAATCTAGACACATCACGTTAAGTTCAATGTTACGGTAAAATTCTTACGAGGAAGAAAAATGCTTGCAATACAATTGTTTTAGTTGTTCGTTGTCATTATCTAAACCAATGAAACAATAGAAAGAAGTCACAACTGCAGCAGTGGGCGGAGTTATCTCAGATCTAACCTGCTATGTACCAGGTTTGATCCAGGTAAGCTCACAGGATGAGTCCCCATGGTTATTGAACGGAGAGTAGTGTGATCTTGGTATCTGAATCGTTTGTTGTAAATCGTGTATCGTTAATTGTGACTTAATCTTACTAATCCTAATCTTACAGTTAACCTGTAAATCCAGTTTCTTGAAACTCCTGGCTGATCCTTTTTGCAGTTATTTTCATCCCACACACACCGTCTGATACATTGTGATTACACATCATGGATCTCCGTAAGTAATACAACTCTACATATCTGTCTGTCTGTCTGTTGGTGTCTGTCCTTTAATCTATCTTTAGGTCCGTCGGTGTCTGTCTGTCTCCCCTCTGTCTGTCTGTCTGTCTTTCGTTCACTCTGTGTCTATCTGTCTACTACCCTTCTGTCTGTCTGTCTTTTGGTCGGTCGGTCTGTGTCTGTTTGGCTGTCTTTCGTTCACTCTTTGTCTGTCTACCCTTCTGTCTGTCTGTCTGTCTTTTGGTTGGTCGGTCTGTGTCTGCCTGGCTGTCTATATACATGTTTACATATGTACAAACTTTCAGCTACATACGGTTTTCTGGTGAGAGAGAGAGAGAGAGAGAGAGAGAGAGAGAGAGAGAGAGAGAGAGAGAGAGAGAGAGAGAGAGAGAGAGAGAGAGAGAGAGAGAGAGGCAATTTAGATCTGGTCTCTACATGTTCAACATGAACTTCAAAATTATGACTACAGGTCACATTCATGCTACACTCGGTGTGCGTGCGTATGTGTGGGTGGGTGAAATCACACCCATGTGACATCATGTACAATTCTGACTGGGATACTGTAGAGTTCAACCTGTGAAAGCCCAAAGATTGACAGGGCTGATATTGTCATAGTATACTATGACACATGACTACACAGCACCAAATACCATTATGCTCCTTCTGATCAACTGACTGTGGCAATGCATGGGTCATTTTAAATACATTAAATTATTGATGTTTTGTTGAGTTGTAATGAGTTGTATTAATGTGTTCTGCTGAAACCAGTGTGTTATTTAAGTGATCTACACAGAAAGAGACAGAAAGTCATACAAGCCCGCAGACAAGACAGGCTGACTGAGAGAGAGAGAGAGAGAGAGAGAGAGAGAGAGAGAGAGAGAGAGAGAGAGAGAGAGAGAGAGAGAGAGAGAGAGACAAGCATGCACACATGCAGACAGACAGACAGACAGACAGACAGACAGACAGACAGAGGGATGGGCATTCGGGCATACAGACAGAGTGAGGGAAAGACAGACGGACAGACAATAGAGTGACTGTTAAAGTTAGAGTGGGAGAGAGCATGAACGAACGACAGAGAATAACGAGAAAGATAAGAGACATTACCAGTGATAAACTCCAATGATTGGTTTTTTTGTTTACTTCAACCAGTTTTTTGGAAAGTCGACCTCCACTGCCAGGCCAATAACTCCGCCCACCACACGAGGGACATCTCAACTAAGGAGTTGATCACCAGGCGAGGACAGTCCTTCCTCCTGACCTTGGAGCTGCCACGACCTTTCAACCCTAACACTGACCAGCTCCACTTCACAGCAAAGACTGGTGAGGGTTTTACTAAAATTTACTCACATTTACTAATACTTTGTCACACTTAGTAATATATTCTTATAGATGGATGGATAGATGGATGATAGATGGAAGGATGGATTATAGAGATGGATAGAGAGATGGATGGATGGATACAGATGGATGGATATATAGATAGGAAGATGGATGGAAGTTGAACAGACAGATTAATTAATTAATGAATAAATGGTTAAATGAATGAATACCCATTCCATTGTCTTCAGGCTCCAGGGCGTCAGAAGAGCTGGGGACCAGGTCTCCGTTTGGAACCTCCGAGAGTCATGTGACCCGCTCCCCGGGTGCCAAGGCTAGGTGGAAGGCCGAGCTCGTCGAAACCTCCACCCCAGCACTGAGCAAAGTGACCCTGGCTGTGACCCCGCCGGCAGACGCCCCCGTGGGGAATTACTTCTTGTCCATGGAGAGAGGGGACAAGGAAGCCAGTCTGGGAAGTCTGGTGGTGCTCTTTAACCCCTGGTGCCCAGGTAGAGAGACACTGACACATACAGAGAGACACTGACACAAAGACAGAGAGAGAGGGAGAGAGGGGGAGGGAGAAAGTGAGTAATTGACAGGAGATATGAAGAGCCCTGGCTTTCTCTTTATGAATCTCTTGAAAACAGCAAAGAAGGTACATTGTTTTCATCGTGTGTGTGTGTGTGTGTGTGTGTGTGTGTGTGTGTGTGTGTGTGTGTGTGTGTGTGTGTGTGTGTGTGTGTGTGTGTGTGTAGAGGACTGGGTATATCTCCCGGATGAGGAGGAAAGGCAGGAGTATGTGATGAATGAACAAGGAGTGATCTTCAAAGGAACAGACCAGTACATCACCTCTATGCCCTGGGACTATGGACAGGTACAAACACACACACACGCACGCACACACACGCACACACGCAGATCGACAGACATGGAGACAGAGTGACATCCTCCTGGTCTCCTCCATTACAGTTTGACGAGGGCATATTGGACATCTGCATGAAGTTGTTGGACATCAATCCCAAACAACTGAGCGACGCAGCCAATGACGTCTCTGCTCGCTGCAACCCCATCTACATCAGCCGCGTGGTCAGCGCCATGGTAGGAGACCCCCCTAA
The DNA here is from genome assembly GCA_026745465.1 of Lota lota. Classification (NCBI taxonomy): domain Eukaryota; kingdom Metazoa; phylum Chordata; class Actinopteri; order Gadiformes; family Lotidae; genus Lota; species Lota lota. Next base: position 1,993,976 of record JACYXH010000363.1, on the reverse strand, counting down.
TTTTAAACTCAGAAAATGTTATTCTGAGAGTCTAGCTTCCTGCCCTGTGTTGCTGATCATTGTGTTGGTTCTAGATTCTCGCTCCTGTCTGTAGCGCAACGAGTGTGTTGATTGTTTAATTTAGTCTAGTTTATTGCTTTTTCGTGTTTAGACAAATTTGTCTGTAGATAATTTAATTGAGTCTACTCTATGTTTGGAGAAATTTGAATTTAGTTTATTTTCAGTGATGCTGATCATCTAATTTAGTCTAGTTCCTGTGGTGTTATTATACATCCATGGTTTGGATCATGTAGTTGATTCTAGCTTCTGTGTAGGATAGTTTAATTGATTCTAGTTTCTTGCTCCCGTGTCTTTAGATCAATTCGTATGCTGATCGTTGGATATAGTCTAGTTTCTTGCTTCCTTGAGTTTAGATCAATGTGTCTGCTGATCGTTGGATTTAGTCTAGTTTCTTTCTCCTGTGAGTTTAGATCAATGTGTTTACTGATCGTTGGATTGAGTCTAGTTTCTTGCTCCCTTGAGTTTAGATCAATGTGTATGTTGATCATTGGATTTAGTCTAGTTTCTTTCTCCTGTGAGTTTAGATCAATGTGTTTGCTGATCATTGGATTGAGTCTAGTTTCTTGCTCCATTTGTTTAGATCAATGCGTCAGACGACTGTGGTGTGCTGGTTGGAAGCTGGGGACAAAATGAGAAAAGGGGCATGCCGCCGTCGATGTGGAACGGCAGTGTGGAAATCCTGAAGCAATGGCGCAAGAATGGCTGTCAAGCAGTCAAGTATGGCCAGTGCTGGGTGTTTGCAGGGGTCATGTGCTCAGGTAGGCGTGTGTGTGTGTGTGTGTGTGCGTGGTGTGTGTGTGTGTGTGTGTGTGTGTGTGTGTGTGTGTGTGTGTGTGTGTGTGTGTGTGTGTGTGTGGACGCGTGTGTGTGTCGAAGATCCTGCGTAAATATGTAGCTTATATATTATCAGTCAGCATGATTTCAGTCCCCGCAGCATGGAAGACTTCACATATCATCTTACTTCCTAAGAAACCATGTCTTGAAACATCTGGATGTCCCAAAAATCAAACCAAATGCCAGAGTGCCGTTCATAGATTTTTCCTCTGCATTCAATACAATACAGCCAGATACTACTCTCCAAGATGCATTAGTTGGAGATTAACCCATATTTTATACACTGGTACTGTTCCTTCCTCATCAACAGGCAGCAGCTGGTAAGGGTCAATAACACCTGCTTCCCCCCTAGTTCCAACTAGCTGGAATGCTCCAAGAGGATATGTCAGCTCCCCACTGCTATTCACCCTTTACACCAACGACTGTGCTTCAGTGGTGTGACCATGACGCTCTCATTTTCTCAATCTCCTCATAACAGATTGTATTGCCACACAATACAACCGTATTGCTCCGGTTACAATTCACAACCAACCCATAAAACAACCCTCATCATTAAAATACCTGGGGGTGCACATGGACAATGCACTGTCCTGGACCTGTGAACTTCATCAGCAATAATAATCCTCCAACTTTGTGATCACAAGTACTCTCACACGGACAATACTTCCACCCACACACACAGAGACCCTAATCACATGCCGTTTATGTGTACATTTATTTGTCCGATGTTCTTCTATGTTGGATGTTTTTGCTTGTCAGATATTCTTTCTGTTCTGTTGTCGGAAACTTAGTTATTATTATTATTATTATTATTATTATTATTATTATTATTATCATTATTCTCTCTCACTTGTAAGTCACTCAAGATAAAGTGGTCTTCTAAAATGACTAAGTATAAATGTAGAAGTAAAGAAGGACTCAAAATGTCCTCTGCAGTGATGCGGTGCCTGGGCATCCCGTGTCGCGTGGTGACCAACTACCAGTCAGCTCACGACACAGACAAGTCCCTCACCGTCGACGTCTTCCACTACGACTATGGAGTGCGACCCAAGGAGTCACCTGACAGCATCTGGTGAGCAGGAACCATCATTCATCCAGAGCAGGACCTAGCCCGAAACGTTACGACTAATAAAGGTGTTGCATTGTAAGCTGCTGGGTGCAGGAGTTACATACAAAGGGACTTAAGGAACATTTTAGATAAAGAACATTATTGAGCAGGCAGGGTTAAGGATACCTTGCTCTAGGATGCCTACAGCTAGACTGTGATCATTGGGGTTTGAACCCAGAACCTTTTTAGCTGAGGGTCAAACACCCCTGATCACTACGCTGCAGGAGACAAGGAATGTTGGTGTTTTCTAATGTTCTCATCATACAGATAGTGGTAAATTCAGTGTCCATTACAACAGTTATCCTTTTTCTCATTTATTTCCGTACTTATGTCCATAAACACTTGCCTACTTACTTGGATACAGACTTAATTACTTACTACATAGACATTTACCTATTTAGTTATTTCCTTACTTTTTGACTGAGTTGTGTACTCATTGGATGACCTTTTAAAAGGAACTTCCACGTGTGGGTGGAGGCGTGGATGAGGCGTCCAGACTTGGATGAAGGAGGAGAGTACGATGGATGGCAGGTTCTGGACCCCACACCTCAAGAGAAGAGCAAAGGTACACCCTCCAGGAAGCTCACCCTTTCTCGGTTAGAGACACTGCCATACTAAGTGTTTGTGTGTGTGTGATTAGAATACGTTGTTGTCGCATGAGCCCAAGGTCAGGATCTCTCCATTCTGGCTGTTTGCGACATGTCTTAATACGGGATCAGGAAGAACACAGTCTGATATTCTGCATGTGCCACCCATGGCAACCCCGTGGGCACGCCCCAGCTCTGAGTTTTCGGAGATTCATGTCCAGGTTCAGGCTTACTGACGTAGATGTCTCTGGAGGTTCATGTCCAGGTTCAGGCTTACTGACGTAGATGTCTCTGGAGGTTCATGTCCAGGTTCAGGCTTACTGACGTAGCTGTCTCTGGAGGTTCATGTCCAGGTTCAGGGGAATGAACGTAGCTGTCTCTGGAGGTTCATGTCCAGGTTTATGTGAGCTGACGTAGCCATCTCTGCAGGTGTGTACTGCTGTGGCCCCTCCTCTGTTAAGGCCGTCCTGAAGGGGGACACACACCTGAAGTACGACGTCCCTTTTGTCTTCGCTGAGGTCAACGCTGATGTCATCGACTGGCTGGTCAGTACACTGAGACACATTTCTTTATAACAGAACAACAGAGATCCCCACAGCGTTTAAACTGCGATGAGCAAATTTTGCTTTGTTTTGATTGAATTGAGTTTTGATTGAGTCTCATGGTTCTCAAGCATTTGGCTCTATAAATCAATGGCTAATGGGACTCAAAACACAATCAAAACAAAGTGGGGCTACCAAAAATTGCTGATTGCAGCTTAAACAACAACATAATGGTATATTGTTATCCATGCATTATCAGTACACTTGATGATAGTTCAACTGATAACCAAAGTATTAATAACAACAAAATAATAACATTTGAAATTTAGTAAATTAAAAACTTTTGGGAATTTATGCTTTAAGGAATGTGAATTTTGCAAATCGATAATGAGTAGGTAGAACCTAAGACATCTTGCTCAGGGATGCCAACAGGCTAAATGCCTATAACTTTTCAACAAACACAAGCTTTGCAATCAGTTTTGTGTATATAAGAATGTATGTGTATGTGCATTTTGCTTGGCCTTTCAGTTATAGTTAGATTATGTGTGAATATAGATATATATAGACCTATACTAGAGATTTAAGTGTTTTTGTATAATGATTAATATTTGTTTTTTTTGTAGATAATCTCCAATGGCCCGAAGCAGCAGCTGTGCTCAGACACCAAGCGAGTGGGTCAGAACATCTCCACCAAGTCAATTGGCTCCAACAAGAGGCAGAACATAACAGACACGTACAAACACAGAGAGGGTGCGCATGCACACACACACACACACACACACACACACACACACACACACACACACACACACACACACACACACACACACACACACACACACACACACACACACACACACACACACACACACACACACACACACACACACACACTAAACCACAAAATTAACAATCCAATCATGAAGATGGTGCTCATGTCCCTTCCTGTGTGGTTCTCCAAGCAGGAAGTGAAATGGAGAGGACAATCTTCAAACATGCCATCACCAGGGAGTACTCCATGGAGGGACATGTCCGGCACAAGGTCAACTTCGACCCAGAGGGCCTTAGCACCAAAGCGAAGGAGAAGGAGGAAGTGGCAGAGGGAGGAAGGAGCAGAGGGAATGGGAACGTGACCGTAGAGGAAAATGTGAAGGAGAACGCCGTTGTCCCAATCACACCTCCCCCCCAGCAGGTGGTGATGCAGATTGAGGAGGTACGCCGTGACATCACTTCCTGTCGATGATGCGTTTTGTTTACTTTTATCTATAACTGAGTATGATTCAGGTGTACCTCAGCATGTTTTATGTTTTTACTTAGCTTTAGCTAATGACAGTGAGTTCTAGATGCATAATGGAGCAGATATACAGAGGTTAAGGCATCTTGCTTATAGATGCCTACAGGCTGGGGATGGAGCCCAGTACCTTTGGCTGGGAGACGAACACCCTAACCACTAGACTATCCTAAACTTCTCTTCCAACATATTTGCCTCATAAGAACCGTCTCTTTCAACACATTGTCAGTACAAGTCCATGCATGGATATGTGTCGAATACCCTGGGCACTAGACTATCCTGCCCGCATATTTAAACTAAGCCCTAGTCACCTGGAAATGTTTTTGCTATCTCTGGGGGGTGTGTAGGCATCTGCGCCAGTCAGTGGTAAGGACATCCACCTGAAGTTGACCCTGACCAGCGGTGACCAGGTGGCCAGATCTCTGTCTCTGCGGGTCAACGCCCAGACCATGTTGTACACTGGCGTACCGGCAGCCAATGTCCTCACACAGATAGAGAAACACACCCTGCAGCCTGGAGGAGGTAATGCGTACACACACACACACACACACACGTTAGTTGCCTTAGTTTGGTTTCATATTGTTTCTCATTTTGTTTCTGTTACGTTTCTCTTCCTTCCTTTATCTCCCCCAGCTCTGTCCGTTGCCGTGGTGATCCCGTTCTTGGTGTACGGTGAACACCTGTTTAACTGTGACAGTGTGAAGGTGTCTGCGGTGGCCACAGACCAGAACAACCCAGAGCTGGTGTACCTGATCGAGAGAAACATAGTCCTGCAGGATCCACCCATCTCCATCACCGTGAGACACACGCACGCACGCACGCATGCACGCACACGCACGCCAAGGAAACAGTACATAGTGTCATCTAAAATCATCATCGTGAAATATCGAATCAACAGTACAGCCAGCAACAGACAGGAGCTGACCAGAACAAATGCTTTGTCAGAGTGAAGCTGAGGAAGTTTTCATTGAAATTGTCCATCAAAGTAGCTGTGGAATGTGAGACAATCTAGATACAGGTTGGTATGAGTAATGGTGATGTCTGCCACCTGGTAGCCTGGTGTTGGCTGCACTTCAATTGGCAGTGCTGTTTCTATAGTAACGGATAGCTGTCCAGGTACCGTCCTGTGGTGTTGATTGACTGGCTGTTTTGTGTGTCGTACACACACTCACACCTCAAAATGTATGTTGGGCAAACACATTAAACACTGCTTGCCTTTTGTCTGGAATGATATATTATGAGGTATGCACTGTTAAAGCCCTGTAACAGCCTACAATACATTACAGTCCTCAAGCACTCTGCAAGCTGACCCACAGTTCAATGTACCTGCCATAGGAGTTCATTCAGTAGTTAACACCACACAAATTATTTTAAGATCTCGGCTGCTTTATTAAGCAGCATTCTCTGGTAAGTAAGCCAGGCTTTGGGTTGAGGTAGCTGGGGGCAGGGCAGTGTAGTGGTCAGGGTGTTTGACTCCAGCCCCAGTCGAAAGGTTCTGGTTGAACCCCAATGTCCTCAGTATACCTGTAGGTATCCTAGGACAAGATGCCCTAAACCCTACCTGCCCATCAATCCAACATGATTGGAGGAAAGCGCCTGCTAAAGGACTGAATGGTTACTATAATATAACAGGTATTGTTCATGCTCCATGTCAGAGTGTGACCATAGATATTCTGAGAAATTAGAACGGTTATGGTTCCAGTTCTCTGTAAGGGATAGTGATAAGCCCTGTGTCTGGTTGTGTATAGCCCGTCCGCATGCATTTGAGTGTGAGGATGGAGATAATTAAGTGCTGTGTGTCTACTTGTGTTCCAGGTGAAAGGTGTAGCTCGGCTTTATCACCAGCTGGAGGTAGATGTGGCCTTCAGCAATCCCATGCAGGAGACCCTACAGAACTGCTCCTTCAATATCAGTGGCAGTGGCCTGCTCATCAACTCTGTGGAACAGAGGTGGGTGTGTGTGTGTGTGTGTGTGTGTGTGTGTGTGTGTGTGTGTGTGTGTGTGTGTGTGTGTGTGTGTGTGTGTGTGTGTGTGTGTGTGTGTGTGTGTGTGTGTGTGTGTGTGTGTGTGTGTGTGTGTGTGTGTGAAATATTCACACAATTATCTGTTGTTCAAATGGAATGTCCCTTTAATGTATGATGTCCATATCTAATGTTAGAGTATGCATTCCTTACCCACTAGTACACCATTCTTTTTCATTTTACCACTATTCAGCCATTTAGCTTGACAGTGAATTGTTTTCGGCGTATATATTTATTAAGGAGCAGGTGCTGAAGGATGCCTACAGGTAGGGTGCAGACATTGGGGTTTGAACCGAGAACATTTCAGCTGGGAGTTTAAGGCCCTTGGGTAGCCTATATCTCTAATAGGTCTACTTTCATATTATATTAAAGCATTGCGTCTGATGTGATTCTGATAAAAAAATTATATGAATGGGTTATACCAGTTTATTTATAATAATAGTGTGTGTGTGTGTGTGTGTGTGTGTGTGTGTGTGTGTGTGTGTGTGTGTGTGTGTGTGTGTGTGTGTGTGTGTGTGTGTGTGTGTGTGTGTGTGTGTGTGTGTGTGTGTGTGTGTGTGTGTGTGTGTGTGTGTGTGTGTCTCGCCCAGTTTACCGGACCTGAAACCCAAACGCCGCATTCGGTTACTGCTTGGCTTCACGCCGTACAGGACCGGACAGAAGACCCTGGTGGTGAACTTCGATTCCTCCACTTTCAGGAACGTCAAGGCTAGCGTCACCATCGATGTTCAATGATATTAGGCTGCCTACAACACACCATTACCATGGTGACGAATTCTGGGACTGCAGTTAAAGAGAAAGATGAATCTTAATAAAGTGTGGTTCTGCATAACTTTAATCATTTAAGGGGGAAATGTTTCTTGTTTTCTTTTGGTGTTCAATTGTGTGTTTACGATTCATTGTAATCTATGTTCTGAGACTAGTTCTTCAAGAGGGTTGATGTGATTGCTCTAATTTCACTTTGTTTCTTGGTCCTGTGTTCAGTAAAAAAAAGATTAAGCCGCAAACCTTTGCAGGAATGAATGCGTTTCCGGCGCAGGAACCAGGGTCTACACAAAGTTCTGGGGACATTATTTTACCCCAAAGGGTCAGGAACCTTGGGGGTGGGGCTTACAGCGCTGAACATTTCTGATTGGTGGAAAACTCGCAGCAGTTTATTTCAGCCATCGGTAGCCGCAAACCTATGGACGGCCATTTGATTAAATATTAAATAAATAAAATGAGACATTTTCTTTTAATAATTTATTCAATATTGAGTCAATTGGCATTCCCTTTGTTGTTCACTTCGACCTGCAGTAGGCTAAATCAGTATTCTATGGTAACAGCATCCATAGTGAACTACATTCATATAATTATCACTTTGTTACATGTGTTGATCATTTATCTCGATAGCAGTCGACGCTACAAGCCGATGTTTTCTTGCACTGCGGGACGTGAATATAGGTTGCTTTTGATAACATGACGGCGTGCAGTTGTTTTGGATATCAACTTCCTCCGAAAGAGTGATGGCCTATTTTTACTTATCGAACGAACAGGGAAACAAAAACACAAAACGTCTCCACAACATGTGTATCAGTCATTCGCTGCACTATTTTACACTTGGATTAAAAATCGAACTCCATAATAATTGAATTATCTAAATACATAGGATATTTTGATCAAAGTACGGAGCATACGCTCGTATTCACTGGCTATATGAGGTTGAGGGTTGAATCCATCTGTTTTTCACTACCTCGATTTTTACTGGAAAATGCCGCATACTCGTAACTGATAGTTGAGGTGATTTTGTCAAAGGGCTGACCGGTCTTTACACCGCGGTGGAAACGCAGACAACAATGGCCTGAAGAAACCTTTCAGTCCCACGAAATGTAGTTCCTGGGACTTTGGTGGAAACGCGGCTTTAGACCACCATCGTGTGGCTAGAAAATGAAGGCCAATATCTAGTTTTGGGGAAACTGTGTGTTTAGTTTGTCTTTAAATATTTTTTTAATAAAAACGTTTGACACGCAATCAAAATGTATCCCATACAATATTGACATATGATGTATTGATACATTGTTAAAATAAGACTATCTGAAACCCCGCGATACTTGGCGTTTGACCGCGTTGTTCGGCTTTTTCTTCTGCGTGGTTACTCGGGAATAGAAAGTGAAGCTACGAGGTCGGAAAGTTATCCTCCGCCCAGCGGATTGTAGAACTTACTAGAGACGACAACCGCTTTCCTTTCCGCATTCAAGAAACCAGAAGAAAGCGTGGGTCGGTCTGACATGAGCCGGGACAGGAGAGAAAGAATACCACAGCATATGACAACATAAAATAACACGCATTTGTTGAAGCTGTCGCTGTGGAGCTGACTAATTCGCTCAGCATTAGCTATAATTTAAAGACATCAGTAGAGACTAGGTAGAGTTATACTCGTTTTGACTCACTCTGTGGAAGACTGCAGTCGGTAAGTGACCGTATTATACTAGTAGCGACTAGTGCTAGTGGTTAGCATGCTAGCTAGTTTAACAATGTGCTCGCTAGCCGCCGGTGATCTTAACAAAACGAGAACGTCCATAAACATGAATGAGTCGTGTCACATCTGCTGCGTGTTATAATGTCCTTACGAGAAGGAATTATGTCCAACTACCTTTTTAACGTTCATTCAAATGAGCCTATGGTTGGATATTTACTCATCCTAACGCAATAACGCTGCTGTAAATCACTATTTAAGAAGCTTGTATTTTATAATAACATCTTGTATAAGATCCTTGTTACCAAGTAAAGTAGACATTTTCTTGGGTGCATACTTAATTAATTCTGGACGTCTTATGTTTCATCTGCTTCTATCTGTCGAGATTGGTATGTCCTTTCAAAATGAATATATTTGGATCTTGCGTTATTGAAATATCCCCCCAGGTATTGACTTCAGACGGTAGGCTGAGAAGATGCCCCCCAGATGTAGGTGGTTGGAGCTGAAGCAAGCAGGGAATGAGTGCTTCAAGAAAGGCCAGTACGGAGAGGCTTCAGAGCGGTACAGCCAGGCTATCAAAGAGCTTGAGAAGTCAGGTGGGTTTTTTCTGCTGCTATCTGGTGCTGTTTTATGTTTTCATCGGTGTACTGTAGATTAGTGATGTTGGTCAAGTCTAGTGGCAGTTAAGTAAGATTGCTCAGTTATTCTTGGTTTACTTCCCCTTTATTTGTCTCTGTTCATCCATACACCATTTTATGTGAATGGCATTTGGTCATTGAACTGACATCTTCTTCCTGTGCAGGCAAGAACAGCCCAGAAGACCTGAGCATTCTCTACTCCAACCGGGCTGCCAGCTACCTCAAGGATGGAAACTGCAGCGAGTGTGTGAAGGACTGCAACATGTACGTATTCACAGGCTTTCTCTCCAGTCTCTCCTAGTCCAGTTTGCCGGTCTCTGTCCTAGTTCACATTTGTCTCTCGCTCTCTGTTGAACTAGTCTTCATGTCTCTTCTGTTCTCTCACTGTCTGTCTCTATGTTAAACTAGTCTTCCTACGTGTTTCTCTTGAACATGTCACAATCTGTGTCAAACCAGTCTGCTGGTTGTGTTAAGTTAGGCACTGATGCCAGTAAGATGATGTTCCACTTCATTCATCCATACTCCATGTTTGAAGGCATATTAGCTGTGATTTCAACTGGTTTGTTATTGTATCTGGACTAGGTTCCTTCCTGGTTGCAGGTCTTTGGAGCGGATTGGCTGCAACTAACTTGGTTCATTTCTGGTTGCAGGTCTAAAGCTGATTGTCTCCTAAAATCTAATTTCCTTCCTGGTTGGTGTAGTTTTCTGGAGCTGATGGGCTGCTATTGACTAGGTTCCATCCTGTATGCAGGTCTCTGGATCTGGTGCCGTTTGGGGTGAAGTCCCTGCTGAGGCGAGCGGCTGCCTACGAGGCCATGGAGCGTTACAGGCAGGCCTACGTGGACTACAAGACCGCCCTGCAGGTGGACTGCAACATCCCCGCCGCACACGACGGAACCAACCGGTAGGATTAGGGATTATTTAATATTTAGTTAAACTATTTAGCAGATTTCATCCAAAGCAATGTAAGGTGAATTCAGGTAGACGTAATGAGCAGCGAGGCAGTGTCTTGCTCAAGGATGCCTACAGGTAGGCAATGGCCGTGAGGAATCGAGCACAGGAACATTTCTTTAATAATACAACATAAAAAAAATGGATGTTTATTCATAGAAATACTGTCGCATTTGGCAAATGACACATTTGGCCCATGAACTCTTGAATAATAGATGAGATATTGTATTAAGTGTTTTGTTGACCCGTTGTCTGGTGTCCCAGGATGACAAAGGTTCTGACAGAGATGGACGGGCTGGGCTGGAGGGAGAAGCTGCCAGACACCCCGGCGGTACCGATGGAAGTCAGAGAGAGGCTGGCCAAGCAGGCTAGACAGAGCTCCAACACCCCCAATCAGCAGCATAACGGAGCTAGGGACGTACCTGGTACGCAGTCAACACACACTTAATCCATGTCCTGCTATTAACTGCCCTACCAAGGCACGCTGAAGTATCTACGTCAACGGGGAAACTGAGAAAAATTACTAGAACGTTTTTTGACCGCCCAACCAATTGTGTTGTAAGTAAATGCGTGGAATACTATCAATAAACATTGATTCAATAAGTAATTTTTGCCCTGAAAGAAATCCTCAATGTTTGTGACATGACCCCAAAGATGCAGATACTAAGCTTTGCCTTTGTATAACTATGAATTGCTATATATAGGCAGTACAATAGCAAACTGCAGTAACTAGTGTTTCAATTCAAATATCTTGTTTTTTTTAATCTTTTTTAAATCTATTACTACATTCCATTTGTTTTTAATTGTTTATTTTAGATGTCTATGTTTTTGAATAGCAACTTAAATGAAAGTAGCGATACGTAACACTTCAACTAGCTCGTAGGTTAAAATTACTATTAGTCAATGCTGATCGATGGTGGTTTAAATGTTATTAATAAAATCACATCCTTATTCTACAAATAAAAATGCTGGCCAGACCGTACCTCTCTCTTTGTTTTTAAGAATCGTACCTTTGACACTCCCAAACCCCTCCCACTCGTGCCACAAAGGCCAGCTGAGCTACGCTATTTCAAGGCACACAGTTGCAAAGCCACATAGTCGACGGAACACGGCTATTTAGTTTTTTGAATTCTGAAAGTCTCCCTCCTATTACCTGGGAGTGGCTCAATCTTGCACATTACGACTTTAAGTTAAAGTTGCAATAAGTTACATTTCAACTAGCTTGTAGCTTAAAATTACCTGGACATATCTGTAGTCAATGCTGATCGATAGTGGTTTAAATAATGTTATTAATAAAATCACATCCAATATTATATATTAATATATATACGGCCAGAACCCTTTGTTTACATGGCATGTTGCCGTGTTGCACTGCCATGCTTCTACAGTAGCCCAGAACGGACCAATGGCTCTAGAGAGGACACTTTCTTATCTTATCTTCGGATCTCTATCTTACTTGAAAGCTATGACCTATAGTTTTACAGACCAATTAGCTAAATACTATTAAGGAACCTCATCATTTGACACCTGGATACGATGTCTTAGACAATGAAATCGTTTTGGAAGTACTTACTGGCACCTTTGTCATAACTGAGTCATAACTTATTTTCGCCAAAGGTCGTAGATGCGGTTTGCTTTTGTATGGCAATATATCTTTCTCCATTTCTCTATATCAACACGATATCCTTCAAATGCTACACCTACAAAGACGGTCATACTTCGCCCTCTTTATCTCTCCACCTCTCTCTTTCTACGCCTCAGATGCATGCACACTAACTATTACAAGTAAAGTCTTTCTCTGTCCCTCTGTCTCTGATGTGCCGTCAGACTGTATGACTGCAGACATGACTAGAAGTGTCGGTCAAATATGAATTGTTCCTAATATATGCTATATATAATAATGGGAATTTGCTATAACATTTTAAATGTATATTGTTCTGTATAGAACCCTATGTAAGGAACTCTAAGGAAGGTTTTGTTTCCCAAGATCGATCTTTCTCTTTCTCTCTTCCTTAGGTCCTAGTCAGCAAGACGTGCGCAGGGCCCAGGTTCTGAAAGATGAGGGGAACTCTCTGGTGAAGAAGGGACAGTACCAGAAGGCTGTGGAGAAATACAGCCAGAGTCTGAAGCTCAACCCCACAGAGATCACCACCCTCACCAACAGGTCTGTTTCTTCTACCTCCATCCCTCTCTCCATTACTCTCGCTCCATGAGGCCCCTCCTACCCCAACAGGTCTGCTAAATAGCTCCGCCCCTCTATGAAACGCTGCATGGCGCATCAGCAAAGGAAACATGGTGGCGTAGCGCCACTTCCACATTCTGTGGTGAGAACCCTGCATCCATCCTGATTCTACACCTCTATCATCATTCCCTATACACCCGTTTTAGCCATCTATTTTCCCTTGTTCTTCACTCTGTTATTAGCCTCAAGGATCAAAGACGGTGTCCCCCCCTTGCTCAGGCCGATCGAACCGTCCTATGGCGAAACATGGCTCCTAACGTGTGTGTGTGTGTGTGTGTGTGTGTGTGTGTGTGTGTGTGTGTGTGTGTGTGTGTGTGTGTGTGTGTGTGTGTGTGTGTGTGTGTGTGTGTGTGTGTGTGTGTGTGTGTGTGTGTGTGTGTGTGTGTGTGTGTGTGTGTGTGTGTGTGTGTAGGGCTCTGTGCTACCTGTCAGTGAAGCAGTACAGGGAGGCGGTGAGGGACTGTGATGAGGCTCTGGTGATGGACAGCAGCAACATCAAGGCTCTTTACAGGAGGGCCCAGGCACACAGGGAGCTCAAGGTGACCAGGACCTCATCATCATAATATCATGGCATTATTCAGGAAATTAAGTTAATTAAGTCAAGGATAACATATTTTCTTGTAACAGTACACTGATACCTCACTGATTTCAAGCCCTTTTTAAATGATCCATTTGTGACACCCCAGATGTCTCTTCCCACGTGTGACATCACAAATTATGTATGGTGTCTAGATAGAGCAAGTGTTCAGTCGCGTTGACTGCACAAACTGGTAGGCTGACGCTCTCCCTTGCGATGTCACAAATGGATATGGCTACTCAGTCTCACATCTGGTGGCACAAATATATACAAAAATAAATTTTAAGCATGAATCCCTGCAGATGTTGTTTGAGTATGAAGCTTTGAGGACCACGGTTGAATGGTTTTGTATTGTCTTTCAGGACAGCAAAGCGTGCATGGAGGACCTCAACAGGCTGCTGAGGGTGGAACCAAAGAACACAGCCGCACTTAAACTGCTGCAAGAAGTCCAGAAGAAGAAGTGATGGCTCACCAGGAAGGTGGAGGAAGTGGTGACAATCATGTGACTGCCTGGAGAGGAGGTTGAGGAGGAGGTACGTTTGGCTGGGCAGGGACATGATTGGTCCGTTTAGGAGAACAGAACAGGGTTAACGCCTTCCCTTGAACGCATGTTGGGAATTTTTCAACTTTTGTCTGTTTTGAGTTTAAACGAGTGTAGCCGTGGCTAGTTCAGCCGGCCTCTGTTTTAAATTCAAATGGACAATTATCTGTTTATCTTTGGTCCAGTGTCTTCACAATGGCCCAAAGATAAACAGCAGAGTTTCCAGCTGCCTCAACAACTCCCTCCCCTCTGCCACCCGAGCCTTCAGCATATCTGAGTTTCTGTTGGAAAATTAAGTTTTGCTGAGATATTTGTTGTTTACTAGTATTTATGAATGTTAATGACACACTCACATACCACTAGTTCTTAAATAACTTTCAACCAACTGCTTTAAATTAATATCCTCCTGCCTTTGCTGTTAGGTAACCAACCCATCATCAGTTATAGGGATTATTATGGTCTGTAAACCTTGTTTTCTTGTTCCTGGTTGGACTTGGATGTTGGGTGTGATGCCCTCGTGCATATCCTGGATGTTTTTATAGACCTGACTAGCTGGCTAGTTTCTGATTGGCTTAGACTGGTTTTGTGTGATGTCATGCTAAGTTACATCACATGCACTTAAGTGAGCCTATCAGAAACGCATTTAAAATAAATCTGCTTGCTGATACTGATGTGGTTTGGTTCGTTCTTTTTGAAGGCTGAACCTAAAATCCAAAGCAGATGAACATGACTCAGAGCATTGGTTTTACTGTGAAGGATAAGATCTCTCACTTTCTGCTTCCACCTAAGAGCAACAGCACTCCGCTTGGTTTCTAGTCATCAAGATGACCTCCCACTACGGGATGTTTTTTGGTTATATCTGGTTAACTTCAATGCTTCCCGGTGACTCCATCACAATGGTTTTGTGATGATTTGGGGGTGTTCTGCGGCTCCTTTGTCCTCCCAACTTCAGTGGACCGTGGAGGAGAAAATCCACCACACACCTTGCAACCACTCTATCATTGCTCCTTGGGGATTTCATCATGTCTGATCTATAGCAGCCGTCCCCAGTTTCACGTTTGATGTAATGCATACGGAGAATGTACTGTACGTTTTGCCTGCTTCAAAATACTGCAAATGTAATTTAAAGACAATGGTGTACCTGTTTGAATTACCTTTCCAATAAAGTTCTTACTTGGTTCTTTCGTGTTCGGTGAGCCATTTGATCATACTTGTGCATTACACCTTTGGCCATCGGGGTTCAATATAAAGCAGTGTGTTTCACATAATCTTGTCTCAGCAGGAATCCCCCACAGCCCCATCAGTATGGCTCAGCTACCCCTTCATCAACATTCCGCCAGACCAACATTTCTCTTGGAATTAATATTCTATTAATACAGTGGAAGCTGATGCGTGCCTCTTTTTCTTTATTTTCCTAGAACCTGTAGACATAACCATATTTGGGAAACCCTGTTTATAAAGGAGAGGGAATCTGTTGACCCCACCCACTCTCGTCACTCACAATGGCCTTAAAATGGCTGCAGATGAGACCGTCTCCTGTGATATTCCATGATGGCAGTGTTTGATTTGGTTTACGTGTGCCCTTTATAGTGTACTAGTTGGGGAGTTGGTATTTTGTAGTGGTGTTTGAAATATGACAGTATAAAACTGGTTCCCTATATAGTGCACTACTTAATATCCATATTGCACTGTAAACGTGTACATGTGATGGGACTTATTTCTGCACTATATCCCATGATGCATAGCATTCATTGTCATCAGATTCATCCAATAGAGAAGTTTGGCACATATGGGTTCTTTATGCAAGTGAGTTGCCACTGGGTGACATCTAACGCGTCTGCTTGTTAATGCGTGTCATCCCAATAATTTGCCAGCACATTAGTGTCAGAATTCCCCCTATACCCTAAATACTGTACTATATATAGATACAGGGATTATGTAGGGGATGAAGGCACAAGTGAGCCAATTCGAGCACAGCCCATGGCCCAGTCTCCCGTTTGGACTAGGAGGCTCCCAAGATTTCCTCCTGCCAGCCCATGAGGGCTCTTATGCGACTCTAGCCTTACAATGGAGGTCAGATTCCACTTTTGCGTGGAATAGCTGCCGTAATTAGGCTGTGTGCTTGCATTTATATTTCGTCTGCCAAAAGTCACGTTCAGTGATATCTGGTGATCTATATAATTTGAAGATGTGCAGTAGAAATCTTGATACATCTGGGTGGACATTCCCACTTGTGATGTCACTTTTGGGTTGATTTCAAAATGGCGCCTAAAGAGCTCAATTCTCTAACCTTCCAGCTTACATAATCTTTTAATAAATTTGCGTTAGGTATGGTGTGTAAATGTTAATATTTAGGTTGGATGTGCCACAACCAAAGCGACAGGTCACAATAAACAGCAGGGAAGCTTCTCAACTGATAAAACTTTTATTTTCACTTTAAATTGTCTTTTACATCTTTGTCCTGTTTATAACATGTACGGTGAAACTAGAGTTGGATTTTTTTTTTAAAGACATACACAAATCTAGTATTACGTCAATAACCGGGGGAAGAAGATGGTTAGGAAGATATTTTTTAAGGGTCTTTTTTTTTTTTCTCCGGGGGTGTCTTTAAGCTAAAGTCTAAGATTTCACAACCACGTGCGCTAAGCAATAAAACCGCCACAGAAGCAAAGTTTTTTTTTGTTAGTTTTTTTAAAGTTTTTCTTTTTCCAGCAGAATACTGATCAGTAAAAACATAACAATTGTTGAGAGCAGATATACACAGACTGAGCCACACTCACTGCTGCATGGGATCCTACTCCCTCCTTATCAAGCATAGATTAACTGCCTTTTAGTTCAGCTAGAGAGAGATGGCAAGGGGTTTGTGATACTTAAATTCAGTGCATGAAAACTTGCCCTCAGCGAGAAATAAAATAAAAGACATGATCTTCGTACATCTACAGGAGCGGAATGGGGAGGAGGATGGTAATGATGAAGAGTATTGTGACACTGACTGACTTGACTGTTTAAAATAAGCTGCAGATGGTTGAACTGTGGCTGCCCACGTGTTTGGGTCATCCCACTGTGTTGGCAGCAGATCGATGTTGATGAAAGATCCAAAACCAATTTGACCATACCAATAAAGATATTGAATGCTTTAAATTAGGTTGTGCTGCCCACTCGATGACTCAAATCAGATTCTTAAAGAAACATTTGTGTGATAATGTCCATTTAATTACCCATCCGTAGATAAACACGGGAGTCTTTCCTGATTGGCTAACAGACTCTGGCCTCCTTGCTGTAGAACTAGAGTATGGAGAACCAGCAGGAGGAACCATTTCCCCCCCCCCCCCCCCCCCCGAGTATTATAGCCTTTGTGTTGCCACTCTACAGCATTTCACATTGGTTAGTATTTAGCAGAACCGTAAACTTTCTCAAATGTTTTGTCATTTGTGCAACGTGCCAAAAGCAGCCTAACCCCTAACCACTCTGGCCAAAAGCACTTTGTCGGACAACCGAAGAAGTGTGAAAAGCAAAGGGGCAGTCCAAACCTGTTCTAGAACTTGTACGTTCTTGAACAGGTTCTAGAACTTTCCGATGTAATAGCTGTTGCAGCCACATTGCACTGTAATGGATTAACTTAGCCTTGGGATGATAACATTAATAAGGGTGCTACTTCAAAGGCTATCACCCACTATGAACCAAACAGGAAATATCTGTGGAAACGCTGAGCTAAAGATAGATCTCCATGCGGCTCTGAGTTTTGCTCCTTATTTATTTAATTAAATGAAAACTGCTTGCATTGATATTTGAGGAGACAGTGTTTATTGACTAGGCAATTTATATACTTTAGTCAGTGTCGCAATACTGCCTTGGATGAGCCTTCTGTATAAACCTCAGCAACACGTTATGGTCCCAGATAAACTGAAAACAGACCGTCTTCCCTTCTGTGGGGGAGAGCGTTTCCTCCGTCGCGGGGCCCGGTGTCCCACGCAGGAATAACTAAACGTCACAGTTGTTTGTTCAAAATAAACTGACAGTTTAATAACCTTTGTTTTAGAGTGGAATAAAACCAGCCATTTGCCAGTACACTAAGAAGCCATCAAAGGGAGAAACTATATGAATGCATTAATCGTCTAGACAGAAAGGGAGGGAGGGAGGAGGGGTGGGGGGATTATATGACCAGGACGGTGATCTTATATACTTAGAGGATGGGGGGGTGGGGGGGACGAGAAAAATAAAATACAACTTCCACCATTAATTACATGTTTGTTCTGTATGTCGTTTTGTATCTGGGACCCTCCCTGTGGGTGACCACACCGCCCCCACCCCTAGCTCCGCCCCCAGCACCCTGGGAGGGTGGAGGAGGGGGGACGGGATGGAGGAAGGGGTTGTTCATGTTAGGGTTGGTGTCTACCGGGTGGTGCGGGTTAGAGCACACCTCATGCCGCCGAGTTATACAGAAGGCAGCGGTGGAGACACAGCAGGTGTGTCTGAGATGAAGGGGGGTGGGGGAGGGAGGAGGAAGAGTGGAGGCGGAGGGAGGGGGGGGGAGAGACGAGCGCTTTAGTTCTCCCCCTCGCCGACTTCAGGCTCGTCGCACTGATGTTCTGATGTCCACAGCTGGAGACACAGAGAGAGAACCACAGAGAGGGAGGTAGAGTAGGACAGACAGACAGATGGAGGGGGGAGAGAGAACGAGAGAGATATCCTTCATTAATCAAATGGCCACCAAAACGCCCTAGCATATTATTTAGTCGTATATTTAGTCGTGTGTAAGTGCTTACAGTCAGGTTGTCCCTTAGTAACTGCATGATCAGGGTGCTGTCTTTGTAGGAGTCTTCGTTTAAGGTGTCGAGCTCAGCGATCGCCTCGTCAAATGCCTGAACAAAAACACAAAAGGCACAACTATAAACATTGTCAACTGTCTAACACCCACCCCTGTAAACACTATCAAACAACTTGCAGTGTAAACATTATCATAGACCACAAACTGAAAACACCAGCAAACACTGAATTGTATACATTATCAGACATACTAAACTAAGTCTTTCCCTGCAATGTTCAGGAAGATTTCCTGTATGGGGTCATGTGTGAATGGGGACAGATCGATATTCCCAGAAATCTGCACCGGCAATTTGCCTGTCAAGGCCTAGTAACATTTCCGGATCACTGCCTTGATGGCTGTGTTGTGAATGAAAGCAGCGACATTGCAAAATCGTTCAATTATTTCTGGAAACTGGACAGGTTCTGAAATAAGGGAGCTCCTCTCAGTTCGCACTATCCACAGTCTATAAGTGCTGCATTACCGCTGGACTATCCCTTGGCCCATATTCCAGCATTGCTATGCCATGTGTGAACAGGCACAAGACGGAAATGTTCCTGAACATAGCTGCATGTGTGAATAGTGTAAATCACTAGCGGTGCCTGCAATGTTATCCCAGTAATTTACCGGGAACTATGTGTGAAAGGGGCTTAAATTTGTATTAGTTATCTCCTTTACTTCACAAACAGACAAAATGCCTAGCATGTGCATGCTTACCTGCCAATAAAACAGTTTTGGATAGTTTATGCAAGGTGTCAGAAACACCATACTTTGTATATTTGTTTTTTAAATCCTTTGATCATCACACAAAAACACTAACTATACCTGCTTGGCCAGTTGGCAGGCCTTGTCTGGGGAGTTGAGGATTTCGTAGTAGAAGACGGAGAAGTTGAGGGCCAGACCCAGACGGATGGGGTGTGTGGGCTGCATGTCCTTCTTGCTGATGTTAAACGCGTCCTGGTAGGCCTCCTGGGAGTTGTCCACCGTAGCTGTAGCGAGGGAAGGAGGGTAGGTACGGTTGAGCATCCAGGCAAATGTGCAACTACAATTCCCACGATGCATTAGAATCAGTTGTGTCCGTGTACAGTACGTTTGCGATGATCCAATTTGGGGTATCACACCCAAGTGAAAATACCAGTGTTGATTTGGTTATGATTTAGTTAAGTGTAGGTTTTAGTTTAGAGATGGTTAAGTGTAGGTAATGGGTTAGAGATGTTTAAGTTTAAGGTTAGGGATGGGAAAGTTTGGGTTTTTGGTTAGGGATGGTTAAATTTAGATATTAGAGGTATGTTGTGATGATTCATTAGAACGGCAGCGTATTTCTTATATCAGACTCCCTGTAGCTTTGACCCAAGATGGTGAACATGCGTCACACCGTCTGCAGTCGCATCTCATTAAAGAGGAAGGTGCCTCCTCCCCATCTCCATGCCGATATCCAAGAGGGGGAGGGGTAATTTTGACAGCTGACTATTATGGGTTTCTGTTGCTTGGCAACAGGTTTTCGTAGCCTTCCTTGACAACGCACGTATCAGGATCACAATAGTATTCTTTTATTTTTTTTGGATTTCTCAGATTTCTGTTTATCAGATTTGAACTGCTGAGAGATGATGTAGTAAGATAATGTAGTTTAGGTATTAGGTTAGGTCTAGGGTTGAGATGTTCGTGATCAGACATATCCTTCACTAGAAGCCAGAGAGCAGGGAGTAATGTAGAGAAACACGGACCCTTCTTGCTTGCTCCGGAGGCGACCTCTGACAGGTATCTGAAGTAGTCTCCTTTCATCTTGAGGTAAAACACCTTGCTCTCTGCCTGGGTGGCGTTAGCGATGAGGAACTTATCCAGCAGGTTCTGAAAAACACAAAACACAGGTCTGTTCACACGCCTCAGAATGCAGTCCCCATACACGTTACACTGGCATGCATTATTTACATTTAGCAGACACTTTTATTCAAACAAAACATCTGCACGTGTATTTGCAATTGTACTGGAACTGTTTCATACACACACACACACACACCTGTGTGTGTTGAATAGTATGCCATTTTTACATGGTAATAGTTTGGATGTATTATAAGAGCTGCATACACATTGCATTCTGGGATACATTATTGTACGCATACCCCACGGAGCCAGCATCTGCAATCATTCCATTCTTGGGGCTGTCTGTAGGGCAAAAATGCCACTACCACTTTTGTTGAATTAGGTCACCCTACGCTAAACAGAGTGGTAGCGTGGGGAGGTAGGGAGCAGAGACAGTATTGGGACAGGGAACTATGTGTGGCTTACCAGCACGTCCTTGCAGATCTCCTCCAGCTCTGCCTCAATCTTCTCGCGGTACTCGCGGGCCATCTGCTGCTTCTTCTCGTTGCCCTCCGTCTTCTGCTCGATGCTGGAGATGACCCGCCAGGATGAGCGGCGCGCCCCCACCTGGTTCGGAGGAGAACAGCAGCAAACAACAATGATCAGCCCCAGGCACACAGTCATGACATCGTGAGTAGACTATACAGCCGTGTCAGGCATTGACGTGCACCGACTCAATTAGTAGGGGTGGCATTACTAGCTGCGGACCGCATACCCGGCCATTGCAGAGCGGTATGGAGAATGTATACTTCACAATATTAGCATATTTTTTTATATGTGCCAAAAATGTCCCCCTTTTTGGGGGGCGTGTGCCACACCAGGCCCAGCCAGGTGATTACTTATTTATTTAACTTTTTTATTTAACTTTTTATTTTGTTTTACACTTGCTTTGTTATTTCTGGTATGCCAATGTACTCCCAAGATAGTTTCCTTGTATGCACAATCCAAAAGACATGAACACGTTTATCACAACCACCACAGGCAGTGTCTAATTAGAGCTGAAGAGTTTGTGGTTGTTGAGTCATATACCATATGGGGTGAGGTCGATTGCCGACTCATAAGCTTTGTGTCATATAGATCATAAGAGGTGATGACTCATAAGCCATGAGCAAACTACTACCAATAACTTGCAGCATGGTGTGATGCACATACATTTACTGGGATATTGATAAAACGTGCAGTTGTTGATTGGGTTAAAACAACGGGTGTGGAGAAACGTAAACAAACATTTAAGAAGTTGGGCCACAAACATTTACAAAAATACTGTCCGAAAGAAGGTTAGGAACCACTAGTCTACACTATTAAACAGGAAAGGTATGAAATCTCCGCTTGTACAAGCTAAAGGAACCACATGAAGGGTTAACAAGCCACTTCCCAGACAGGTCTTGCTACGCACGTCTTGGCCACCGAGTCATCAGAGTAAAGCCACTATGACTCATAGGATGTCCTTCCTACGCCACACAATACAGGCAGAGCCGGTCGCCCAAGGCCCTTAGTGGGCCCTGAAGACAGGCGGCTAATTCCCTCCATTTCATTTCACTGCGATGGGTTGAGATTGAGGTTTAGAGAGACATGCTTGTGCCACAGTTCTCTATAGGATAGCACTTAAGAGCTAATATGCCCAACATAAAGACACTTTAGATAAGCGTCAAGATTGGTTTTGAATAAATGAAAATGCTTCAAAAGGACACCTACATCTGAATAACTTCTTTCAAACAAATGTAAACAAACTAGCCTTATTTTATTTCGCTTTAAAAGGGCCCCTATTTTTTGTGGACATTGCCACTTGTGATGTCACAACTGGATAGATTCTGATGACTATTCAGCCTCACACCTGGTGGTAAAATAGAGGCCCTTGATAGTAAGTGTCTGAACTGTATTTCACTTAGGTGCTACAGGACTAGCTAGCAAATAGCAGCAATGAATCAGGTATGTAGGAAAAGAGGGAAGCATTTCCCGACCATGTAGGGTCCCCCCGTTTCGCTGATAGAGCAGTTTGGATAAAATATTTTTACTTTTTAATGAATGGACTAGGGGGTTAGGTGGGACTAGGGGGTAAGGGGGTGAGGGTGGGCTCTGGGCTTTGGGTCGACTAGGGGGTTTCTAGGACTAGGGTTTGGGGGGGAGGGGACTAGGGAGTCGAGGGGGTACATACCACGTTCTTGTAGGCGACGGACAGCAGGTTGCGCTCTTCATTGCTAAGCTCCACCCCCTGCTCTGTCACAGCCTTCATGGCCGCCGTCATGTCGTCGTAACGCTCGGCCTGCTCCGCAAGCTTAGCCTTCTGGACCTGGTCGTTCTTATCCATCGCTAGGCTGGAGGACACACACACACGTTAGTTCTCAGTTTATAGACTGAATGAAAAAATATATATATCCCAGGAAGAGCCGTAATATGAGGACTACAATTTGAATTGGCTGAGATCAGTCTCAAGTGAAGCCTGGTGATATAGTGTTAGTATGGAAAGTGTGACCCGGACGCTAGTCGCTGTGGTTTGACGGTAGGGCTTGGTTCCTGTTACTAGGCTGGAAATGTCAAGAAACAAACAACATCGAATTTACTTCCCCTAGTTGGACCTGGTTGCTAACTGACAGCCGTTACGGTCTTAAGTTTCCACTGAAATGTGAGGAACACATTGCTTCCCATTAGAGTATCTACCAAATTGACAAAAATCAAGCAGCATTTGAGTTTGACTGCCTTTCACCCAATGTAATGAGAAGTAAAACAGTAAGTAGGGATGCAAAGATATAACGTTCTACATTGTCTCGGGTGTGTAATTGGCCAAAACCACTGGATTGACAAAAAACATCGGGAACAGATAGTATCGGTGGACAAATCTCAGTCTAAAACAGTATGCTGAAGCGTGGCTTGTGGAACCTTAAGTTCAACAACAGGTTGTTGAGAGGACCAGCTTTAGCAGTGGTTTGAGATTAGCAGCAGCCAAGTAATCATTTAAGACCAGAGATATTGAATAGGCAGATACTTAAGGTTGGTGGTGCGTCAGTGTCAGATTGGAAATGAGAAAGTGGTGTTGTGCTAATTGGATTAAGGGGCCTCTAATTCACCACCAGATGTGAGGCTGAGTAGTCATTACAAGCCATTTCAAAATCTATCCGCTTGTGACGTCACAAATGGGAGTGTCCACCAAGGTGTATGATTAAAGAAAAAACGATACCTTAAAAAACACACTTCAATGTAATGCTTAAACAAATGTAAATGGTATTTCTATTTCAATCATGAGCATATTGTGATATACATTGACATCATCCACTGCCATCATTGTCTCATAAGGGGGTGAGTGAACGAGTTAAATACAGTCATGCAAATGTGTCTAAACGTGTCCAAAAGGCTATACGGCCTTACTGTAATGCAGCCTCACACAGATAAATACTACCTTTATAACTGACGTTATTTCACACGATAAGAACAGCGAACAACCCAGAGAATGTCCAGTTACACAGCATGATATACTGGATTCATATCCTCCCGATCAGTCAATCAATCAATCATTTTACCATGCAATCCCCCTCTGGATAGGTCGACGAGCGAAGGAGAGCGAGAGGATGAGTGAGAGATGGCTAGGTTTGTTAAACTTAGTATTTTTACTGCATAAGTGGTCACTTGCTGATGCTTATTTAAGGAACTTCCAAACTAATTGGAATGACCTTCAAGGTGCTAGCAGCCAACAGGTACATTCTTACATGATGCATTATTAATTGAGGAGACACTTCTATCAAAAGCAACTTCCAGTGAATATAGATACAGGTTAGGGTTAGATAGTGAATAGAGTCAGAACATTAAGGAGTAGGTATGGGCAAGATAGCGAATACAGAAACGGGTCATTAAGGATAGGGGTTGGACAAATACAGAAATGGGTCATTAAGGTAGGGGCAGAAAGGGGTTAGACGGTACAGAGATAGGTCAGTAATGAGCAGGAAAGATGTTAGATAGTGAATACAAAAATGGGTAATTAAGGAGCAGGTAGGGGGTAGATAGTGAATACAGGTCTTTAAGGAGCAGGTAGGGGTTAGACAGTGAATGCAGGTCTTCAATGAGCAGGTAGGGGTTAGGCAGTGAATACAGGTCTTTAAGGAGCAGGTAGGGGTTAGGAATCTTCCTCAAGGATGCTAACGAGTAGGGCATTGGAGTGGTGCACACATCTGATTTAGCTCTGCTACATGATGTCTATTAACCTCTGTTCCTAACAAGCGTTCATCGTGATTGGTGGTGTGAAAATATTTCTAGGCAGGGATTAATCCCTTTTAAATTAAGGCGCTATCCAGGAGATTTTGTGTGTCATTTTGAAACTCCATATTAGAGCTCCATATTCTGGCCTCCAGGGGAGAGTCCTAACCATCGCCACACATTGGGAACCACCCTGTATCGAATGGGAGTTGGAGCCAGGATCAGCCTTGCAGAGCAGAACCATCAAGACAGGTTGTTGAACTACTAGACTAATGCAGTTACATGCCTAAAACGCTGGGCATGTTACCAGCAGAAGAATCAACACACGTGGTCCGTTTTCAAATATTAAATGTTGGCTGATAATCCCAGTCATGCAAATTTATACAATGCTGTAGTCAAATTGGCATCTATTCAAGACATCACGTCGGTTGCTGTTTGTACAACCTATTTTGCATTTCAACTGAATGACCTTATCCTGATGGGATAGTGTCACACCACATTGGCGTCATGCGGCCATTTAAAGACAGTACATTACCTCGCAAGTTCGCACAACACACGTTCACACCACACACACACCACATCACAAGTTCACACCACGCAAGACACCACACACACACACAACACCACAAGTTCCCATCACACACAACCAGAACTACCCTTAGAAAGGCCCAACACACTCCAGCACAAAGCCGCTCCTAGATCTTCCCCCTGGGGGTCCGTTCGCTACAGAGGACACTGCCTGGCCTTCATCGTCACCATTCAGATCCCTTTACTATCCCTCGGCTAACCCCTATCACAGCCTTATCTAACAGACACAGTAAACCACCCTAACT
Source organism: Lota lota (assembly GCA_026745465.1). Classification (NCBI taxonomy): domain Eukaryota; kingdom Metazoa; phylum Chordata; class Actinopteri; order Gadiformes; family Lotidae; genus Lota; species Lota lota. The sequence goes on along the minus strand of JACYXH010000363.1, from coordinate 1,968,447 downwards.
TTAAACTTGGTACAAACTCGTCTTACAAATTATGTTTTCCTAAGTAGCAATAAACCTTGATAATGCGGTGGAAATTGTAAATGTACACAAGAAAACTATTGAATAGTCTTCATTTTGAGCCATCCATTTCCAATTTGTATTTGATTATAAATAAATGATAGAGGCGTCACGATGCGGGGCCAGTTTAATTGTACTAAGAAATGAACACTGCGTAACTTCATGCTAACATTAGCATGTTCTTTAACACCAGTGTGGGTCCTGATATCCAGGCATTGGGCCTAGCTGTTACATAACCCCAGGGCAGACAAGCGTCTCCATTTCAGCTTCGATCAAAATGTATTCGTATTACATTCTTGGGAGAGTGTGAGCTGACGATCTTTAAAAAGGTGTGACTGTGTTGGCTGAAAGACTGAGCAGGTTTAGCAGGTTTTCAGCTGAACGGGCAGTAGGGCTGGGCAATAACATCGTATGAGATAATATCGACATTAACGTGCCCATGAAACGTCACCTTCCATTATCAAGTACGGCTCGATATACATTTTTTCTAAAAAAATTTGTTACATTGAACGCGACTGTTCGTTGTCTTTGTTTTCACCAAGTCAAATTTTAACATGTTTCAACACAGTCCTCTTATGCCTCTATTGTAGACAACTACATTCAGACCTATACTTATTGCCACCTGTTATATGTATTGATCATTCATCTTGATGGCAGTTAACGCTACATGCATATACGTTGCTGTTGATGACATGTCTGTGTGAAGTTGTATCGTTACATAACAACTTTCTCTGAAAGAGTAATAGTCTACTTTAAGTTTGACATGACAGACATGGCTTTACTTTGCTGTTCACTTTGCTGTACAATTTTGTGTACTTTTTGCTAAAACTAGCAATTGGTTCATGTTCATGTAGAATCATTGACATGGAGGATTTTCTGTTTGCACATTTCTTCTTTTTTATTATGTACTATATTTTCATTGTTGTTCAAGTTTAACGATTTTTCATATAATATTTTGTTTAATATGTTCTTTGACTTCGTACGTCTGAATTTTTTGGGGAATGAAAGCTGAGAAATATCGTAAAAATTACAGAAAATATTGGGATATTATTTTTTTTGCCCATATTGCCCGGAAACTCCTGTGAACTGCGTACAGAGGCATTTACAGCCCACGTGTATAACATCCTGTCTGTAGTCACTTCCACCCAGGCACCAACGCCTGCAAACCAGATAAAGTGACATACTATGATACAAGTATCCAGGAGTGTCTATTTCATGCACTGTGGAAGTCTGGATTATTTAATTGATGATAAAATGCTCTGAACTCTTGAGAAAGACTGCAACAAAATCCTTAGGTTTTCCGCTGCAGTTCGTATTCAGTATTATTGACGATTATAATCCCAATTGATAGAAAATAAGCTTGTTGTGCTAAGTGTACAAAGACAAGTCTGAATTTAACAACAAACCATTTTAGCAGTGGACTGCCAAATAAAAATTTGCATGCCCACTGCGTTACTTACACATTAATAATCAGTGGACCAGAGGATGAAATATGCCATTACGTGAATTATAGTTTAATTCCATGTGCCAACTTTATGCTTAACAATAATTATAAAATGCAGAATGTTCACACACACACACACACACACACACACACACACACACACACACACACACACACACACACACACACACACACACACACACACACACACACACACGTTCTGCATTCTTATTTAAATGTTCCTTTTACAATGCCTATTACTGTACTCTCTGCAAAGACATCTTTATTTCCCGTCTGGGATAAATAAAGTCTACATCATCTATTATCTTATCTGTATTCAATGTATACACCCTAGAAGTGGTGCGGTACTGCGACTAACCCATTGGATTGAGCCCAGGCGCGGCATAAATGGATGAGGCCTTTACATTACACACGCGTGTGTACTTCACCGCTGCATTGTCACATAGACCTACTATAATCGATCGAAAACGTATTCAACAGTCAGGCAACCTTGACAATTACTAAACCCACCAGATATATGCGACCGTCGTCTCAAAACCAATTAGAGCTCCCTTTCAATTCGCTGAAAACGTCGACTGAACTCGATATGAAATCGGCATACGAGTACTCTCCCGGTGCAGACAACCTATTCCGTTAACGATCACTTAACATGTCGGTAAATCGTCCCGTTACGCCCTCTGTCGCATTCCCTTGCGGATTTTTTTTTTTTTAAGATGGAGAGATATTGCCCTTAACTAGCGCGGCGGCGGCAGCAGAAATTCCGCACACTGTTCCTTTCAGACTGCAACCACAAGGCCTCGCGGAAACATGCTGAAAGGAACGGCCGCGCTCTGCCGCTGCGCCTTGCGGAATTTGAAGAAAGGAGCGATAATAGCAAGGCAGCGGCTGAGCGCGGCCGTTCCGCAAGGGAATGCGGCAGAGAGCCACTGCCGTTCCTTTAGCACGGATGCTAAGCTCAGTGACCCACTTCAGTCGGAAAAAGTGTAGACAAATTAGCGGTAAACAAAAGGTCGATCTCCACTTCATAACAATAGATTGTCGTTGTAAAATGCTGATTCGTCATGTTCACATTTGAAAGTGAACGCGATGGTAGCGCCCAGGAAATGGTGTGTGTTGCGCTGGGCAGCGAAAATACCGCAACGCGGCGAATGAGCGCAGAGCCATTCATCAGCGATTACAAAAACCTGTACATATTTTATGTATAGTTCCTCCAAACGTGTCCTGTATGTCACCTCTGCTCGTTAGCCTAGCTACCTAGCGCCTAGTATATAGCCGATGGGCATAACGGTCAGACGAGGCGCAGCTAAGCTGTCAAAATGGCTAAACTCGCCTTCCCCTCCCTCCCTTTCACTACGATCCCATATGCACCAAATCACACCATCCCACTCGGTGATTTCGCCCCAAATACGCTTGTTGAGGAACCATCCAGGGTCATTAACACCCAGTCACCTAAAAGCGAGTGTTTTTTAGAGCCGTTACTCCTTGCGCTTGAATCTCACACCCGTCTTGGCCTAAGTCCTTGCACCCAGCCCCGGACCACAATAGGCAACCTTCCGCCGCATAGAGGCGCGACTGGCCATCGGGGCCCGTGTACGAGTCACTCAATTAACACAAAATCACCCTTATTTCCCCGTTGATAACATGTCAATCGAGCCGATATATAGGTGGAACTCACATTTTAGAGTGCGCTGGGCGAGATCCTGCTATTTATTCTCGGGGATGATGTGAGTGCTCGAGCCGTCCTGCTGCTCCGGGGATTCAGGGCAGTACCACTTCCGCCTCCTCTGACACTTCCGCTTCCTCTCAACCCCACCCCTCCCCCACGCCTGTAACCATCGCGACCGAGCCACGGGGCTTCCCGGAGCATCTTGCAGGGGCTTTGACGTCACATGAGGACCATGGCAACCGCGACAGTGGATGACGTGCTGCGTATCTCCATGGTAACTGTCTCCGACCGCTGTGTGTAAGTGTCGTCGTATCTGTTCACTATCGTGTCATAAGTCCGCGCTTCGGTTCGATAATAAGTTATTCAACTGGAAGGTATTGTGGTAATCACAGTAGTCTGCCTTGTCTGTCTGTCTGTCTGTCTGTCTGTCTGTCTGTCTGTCTGTCTGTCTGTCTGTCTGTCTGTCTGTCTGTCTCTCTCTCTCTCTCCCTCTCTCCCTATCTATTGTTCTATCTTTATGGAGGAGGATTATATTTTATGTATATTAATGTTAATATAAACACATTTAGACATGTTTTATTTCAACATGCATAACCTTATAATGACTTTGGGGTGGCAATTGATCAGAGATTGATTGAACAACACAACAACTTTTGCAGTTGACTTTACTATTGATAGAACGGTAGGTTTTATGGAAAATTGCTATACAGTGTTGTTTGTTATACCAGGAATACAACCAACAATACAAATGGATGAATAATAATAAAAAAATCTGCTTAATCCTAATTTAGGATAAAGATTAACCAGATGGTTAGAACCTCCCTGTTGCAGTATAACCTGAAGGCATCCATATAGCAAAATGCTATACACAAATACACCTGCTCCTTTAAGTTCCCCCAAAAATGGAAAATGATGTCTCTGGTCCAAATTGGGTCACCTGAATAACTTAAATACCACGATATAGAGATATACGAGACATTTTTCATATGTCTGCAACCAAAAATCTACGTGTGCTTACCTCTGGTATATGGCTGAATTAGATGACACATGCCTGAAGTTATTTCGTCCAAGTACATTGCTCTATTGTTCAATTGTAGCTCATAGCACAGTGATTGACAGCTAGCTTTTGGTTTTAGCATACTTAAATATCAAGGCGAAGTACTACCCAGCCACCATAACAAATTCTCCCACTCTTTATAAAGCTATGTCCCGCCCCAACACTTCACGAAAGACGTTAGACAAAGGCCATCTGATAGGGCCTTTATCTGAAAAAGTGCTTTGGATCAAAGCGTCTAATGAATGTATAAAATATTATTATTGTAACCATTTGCACAGAACCACATTTCCAAGACTTGTTGCCATCATGTGACATATTTTTCAAGTAGGAGCATAGGAGAGGTGTGATGTGGAGGAAGTACTTCCTGTGTAGGCGGAAATACATCCTCATGTCGGTAGAGCTGAGCTGCAACACAACTATTTATACTTTTCTGGTTTTCCTGAGCATCTCTCCGTGCAAGAACAATTCAATCACTAGATTCTGTACATCTTCAGTACAAGTAGCCATCTCTTCAACATATGGCAACATACAATTTACTTTTAAACATTGCAATTATGAGTTTGAATAATATTTCTGAAACTACCACTAACTTGTTTCTTGTAAAGTAAGTTAAGGTGGTGTGTTTTTTTAATGGAAAATAACATGAACATTAACACGATACATAGATATTATCTTGAGCAATTGTACTATTCAGAGGAATTATACATTATACAGCTGTGCAAAAACAATTTCGCCCAGGATTAATTAACAGTATTAATTTAGTAATCTACATTTTTATTGTAGTTAGCTGTTGTTGCTAGTTTATTCTTCCCTCTTTGGTCCTGGAATGGTGTCCGATATGTGGAGTGTGTGTGTGTGTGTGTGTGTGTGTGTGTGTGTGTGTGTGTGTGTGTGGGTGTGTGGGTGTGTGTGTGTGTGTGTGTGTGTGTGTGTGTGTGTGTGTGTGTTTATTACTTAAATAACTACAGATAAAACAGAATTATCATAATTCCCCATGACTTCTATATGACCCATAAACATTGTATGAGGTCGTTGTTTGGCCTTTAAATAACGGCCTCATGGAATTTAGCCCACCGTCCAGCGCTTCCATAGCTGATGCTGCACCTCCGGTCAACAGCCACTAGAGAGAGGTAAAGACTTTCCTAATTGTAATCTTTAAAATAATAAATACCACGCACATTTTGTTAAAACATGAAGCTCAGTTACTTTGGATAGACAATGCTGTTAAAAGGGAAGCTACTTTTTAAAATAGATAAAAAATACTTTTGAATCAATTGAATCAATTATAAATATTACAACAATTATTTGCTGGAGTTGGACTCCCATGCCCAAACCTCTACCTGCTCAGTCATGACCAATATCTGAATTCACAGTAAATTACTTTGGATAGATAGGTCTGTCTAAAATGTTATGCTACTTTTTTTTGTTATGTTGTATACTTTCATTTAATTAATTATAAATATCACAGTTAGTATTTATCAAGAAGGTATACATGTTCCTAAAGAGTTTAGACAGGTAGGTTTGGTTTTCCCTCACTATAAATATATATGTATGAATACTTTCTGACCTGATATTTTCTCATGCTTATCCTTTCCTACATTCGGTTTCCTTGGGCTGGTGGTAAGTTGGGACAGAGCCCCTCTATGAATGATAAACACAGTCTCCAACCTGTCAGACAGTATAAAATGGTGTTGTTTCTGAGGTGTGTTTGTGTGCATGTGTGTCTGGTTTGTGTTTGTGTGTGTGTGTGTGTGTGTGTGTGTGGGTGTGTGTGTGTGTGTACCTGATGTTTTTGCAAATAAGGACAAACTAGTCAAATACATATACTGATACACAGTACATGACCTCCAGCAGACTAATATAGTACCACAGTACTAACATAGTACCACAGTGGTAACATAGTACTACAATACTAACATAGTTATACAGTACTAACATAGTACCACAGTACTAACATAGTACCACAGTACTAACATAATACCACAGTTCTAACATAGTACCAAATTACTAACATAGTACCATAGTACTGACATAGTACTGCAGTACTGAGATTGCACCACAATGCTGACATAGTACAATACAACTCACATAGTACCACAGTAAATATGGTATAGTCTGTTGCATATTAAAAAGTAATAAAACAACTCAATCACTTGACTGTTTACATACTTAAAACCATCTTAAATTAAACCAAGACCATGTTTAATCAATAAAATGCCAATACTGATTTCATCAATAAAGAATTAATCTAATCTAATCTTATAAATAATTAATTAACATTATTTTCTCGTGATTCCAGATGTAATTTGAAAAATATGAATGGATTACACTTTAGGGGATATGTAGTCCATCACAGTTATGATAAGTAACCCCCAATACACCTTAAGAAATACATACAACTCATCTGTTTGTCATCTCTGAGATCAGTGAGGACGGTATCTTACATCTAGCAATGTAAGGTTGTTTACCATCATGAGAAAAAGAAAGAAAGAAAGACCAAACAAATACATTAACAGTCTGTTGGTCAGGATGCTTATGGGTTTGAAACCCCATGTCCACAGGTTACCTCAATGCATCCTTGAGCAAGAGGCCCAAACCCCTCCCGACTAAGTAATGACTGATCACATGAGGAATGGAGGGAGTATGGAAAGGGTAGGAGTAGAATACTCTGTACTGTGTACTGGGCAGTTCTCAGTGTCCACCAGTAGAAGACTCTGTACTGTGTACTGGGCAGCTCACGGTGTCAACCAGTACAAGACTCTGTACTGTGTACTAGGCAGCTCCCAGTGTCCACCAGTAGAATACTGTGGTTGTACTGGGCAGCTCCCAGTGTCCACCAATAGAAGACCGGTTGTACTGGGCAGCGCCCAGTGTCTACCAGTAGAAGACTGTGGCTGTACCGGGCAGCTCCCAGTGTCCACCAGTAGAAGACTGTGGCTGTACTGGGCAGTTCCCAGTTTCCACCAGTAGAAGACTGTTGTTGTACTGGGCAGCTCCCAGTATAATCAGTAGAAGACTGGTTGTTTGTGAATGATGTAGCTCTTTCGTAGTCTGTCCTCTGTCACCGTGAATATAACATAAACATAATATGTCGTCTTGTGGTGAATATAATTGGGTTGGAGGCCATCCCCATTAGTGATGATTTATGCAGACTACACACACACATGTACACACATGCAAGCATGCATGCATGCACGCACAAAAACACACATGCATACACACACACACCACATCAATCAACACTCACTCTATACTTCTACACTCTAATAAATGAACATTAGCAATGTTATGTGTGAACAGCTATACCAATAAAGGTCATTGAATTGAAAAAGAGAGGGAGAGGGAGTGAGGGAGAGAAACTGTGGTGTGTATGGTATTTTTCTTGAGGACTTTGTTGTCTCTAGACAGTTTCATCATCTGTGGACCAACCCCGCAGCCCCCTGGGAAATCTTTCATGGGCGGGTGATGGAGTGGCGCGCTGACTTCCTGTTGGTTCAGCAGAAACAAAATGAACTCCTGGATATGAAGAGGGACCCACGGTTCAATCATCGCATTTGTTTCAGTTTGTGTGTGTGTGCTTGTCTAAGTGCGTGTGTGTGCATGTTCCTGTGTGTATGTATTTGTGTGTGTGTGTGTGTGTGTGTGTGTGTGTGTGTATCAATGTCTTTGTATCTTTCTTCTCTTGGTCAGCCCTCATAGAGTGATGTCAGTTAAGGGGTGGGATGTGTCAGGGTTTGAGTGATGCTGATTGGTCCAGATATCGAGTGTTGAATGACCACACTGGCTAATGCAGCTGTCAGATGAGAAGGCCATTAACAAACAGCCCGGGAGTGACATCAATAAAAGCAAAGAGAGGCTTCAGCACCAACAGGTCTGGGACAAATATGGTCATAAAACACAGAGACGCAAAAACACTTAGTAAAGAAGAAGAGATGAGTTGAGCTTTGAACACAACTTAATTATGAACTTGATACCTGTTTACAATTATCATTAAATAATAGACATTTCAGATGAAAGAAAGTAAGTTACATTCTTTGATCTGAGATAACAATTTCACCCTCTCTTTGTCAAATTTTCATAATCATATATTTTGGAATACATTAATGTGGGAATGTTCATGGATGATGGCTGGTTTAAGCAGCCTCACCTGGCCCGAGTCAGACTGATTGGACTCTGGGGCTGCACACCTGTTGTGCATTGAGTAATCAATGTGCACAGGTTAGACCAGCCATCACCACACACACTGGCAACATGGAGCACCAGTGCCGTGTATCATTATCTACAAACTTATACAATGAACTATAAATTGTGTTTGGAGGAGCCCAGAAAAAGTCGCCTAGGTGGAGTGTGGCAGCCACCTAGGTGGCGTGTAGGGTTAGTAATACCAGTGCCAATACATGGCACTGGTGCTCCACGTTTCCATGCAGGAGATCTCTCCCTGAGTGTGTGTGGAGAATGGAGATGGCTTGTCTAACCTGTTCACATTGATTATTCAATGTGCAACAGGTGTGCAGCCCCACCCAGCTGCAGAGTCCAACCAGTCTGACTCAGACCAGGTGAGGCTGCTCAAACCAGCCATCATCCACACACACTCCCACAATTAAATTCTGGGGTGGGTGGGTGGGGGGTGTTGGAAGGAAGTAGAGTGTGACACAGAGTTCTAGTTCTGGTTCCTAAATAAACTGTCTGATGGCCTGCCCCAGATTCTCCTGAACTAGGCTGAGCTGTCCTGGAAACACACGCATACACTCACAGACATGCACACATGCAAGCACGCTTGTACACACACACACACACACACACACACGCACATGCACGTATGCACGTGTGTACACACACACGCACACGCACACGCATGCATATGCACACACACACACACACACACTCACTCACTCACTTACTCACTCACTTACTCACTTACACACACGTTTGAAACCTGATCCACACTATTTTGCAACAGCAAGCTTTGCAACAGTTTCTGACCCTTCGTTATGAGATCAATGAATTTGATTAAATAAGAAGAATTTCAATGTCATGGCAAAACCAAACCATGATCCATGTGTGTGACCCACACGACAGGAGAATAAAAGCACTCTGTAATGTCTCGTAAAGTTATTTTTAAAGACACTTGTAGGTACAATCATTTGTATAACCACCAACTCACAACAACAACATCAACAACCACACCCACAACAGCAGATCTCCACGCTTGCCTATCTAACATCTGCAACATCTAACCTTTAGTGGGGAAATGTCATGTCGCTAAATGACAGCAGCGCCCGGCAGCTATTTACAGTAGCATAGCCACCTGGCTGACCAGTTTGTTAAATATTATCATTTTATAACTGGTGCTATGATTTAGTATGTGTTAATGTATCAGTATAGTGGCATATTTATGAATTATTCATCACTAAAACCGTGCGGTCAGTATTTTATTTCCACAGACACAAGGTCGGATTGGAATGTGATTGGTTGGTACAGAGTTTCACTGAAAGGACGAGAACATAGGCTCGTCCCAGCTTGGCTCTGAGCTTGGTCAAGCGTTGATCTTGGAGTGTTGCAGTGCTTGGAGGGTGGTGTCGACGCTAGTTTGAGTTCCGAAGCTAATCCTCCTGTTGTGTGTAGTGTCTAGTTTGTAGTCTGTGGTGTGTATCCTGTAGTCTGCGTGTGTGGTCCGTAGTCTACGATGGGGAGTCTGTGTTATGTAGTCTGTTGTCTGCATTACGTAGTCTATAGTCTGTGTTGTGTAGTCAGTATTCTGTAGTCTGTAGTCTGTGGTGTGTAGTCTGTGGTGTGTATTCTGTAGTCTGTAGTGTGCAGTCTGTAGTCTGTAGTCTGTGGTTTGTAGTCTGTGGTGTGCAGTCTGTAGTCTGTGGTGTGTATTCTGTAGTCTGTAGTCTGTAATCTGAGGTGTTAAATCTGTAGTCTGCATTGTGTGGTCTGTAATCTGTAGTGTGCAGTCTCCCAGACTCATCTCAGACTGGTGAGTAACTGGTGTGTGAAAGGGATGTGGAGGTGAGTGTTATTTTTAACCTTCATAGGACGTGTTAGAGAAGTCATTTAGAGATTCTAACAGAGGAGCTATCAGTCTTTTAAGAGAGAAAGTCAGAGAGACAGCAAACATCAGAGAGAAGAGAGGAGAGAGAGAATGTGTTTGTGTTTGTGTGTGTGTGTGTGTGTGTGTGTGCGTGTGTGTGTGCATGTGTGAGTGTGTTTGCGTGTGTGTGGATGGGTGGGTTTGTGTGCGTGTGGATGTGTGTTTGGTCAGTTCTATCAGCAGCAGCTCTTCCTTATTGTATTGCCCCCCATACCGCTACCTATCACTACCCATCCCTTCAATCCATTACCATCTCCCACCGCTGCCTGTTATTAATATGCTTCATATTATTATAATTAAATCATTATGTCTCTTTTTAATTTCCCTGTGTAATGTTTTTTCTTTTACCGTTTCCTTATCCTCTTTCTCTTTCATTCTTTCTTTCTCTCTCGCTCTCTCTCTCTCTCTCTCTCTCTCTCACTCTCTATCAGAATCCGTTCATCTCTCACGCCCATGGTTGCCCTTCCATCTCTCTTCTGTACTCTCGTTCACAAATCTGGTTTTGTGGTGTGTTTTTCAGTGTGTTGTGTGTGTTTGTATGTGGTGTGTCTATTTGTGGTTACTGTGTGTGTGTCTGATAGATAACCCCCCCCCCCACACACACACACACACACACACAGAACTAATGTTAGAAGCACCAAAAAACAGACATATTCCTCTCATTCTTCTTTCAATGGCCTTTCTTCTCTCTCTTCTTTTGTTCATCCTTTTGTTTTCATACCTTATTCATCCAGCATTGCGTTCCTAGACTGAAGAGGTGAGGAATGAAGAGAGGAGAGGAGAGGAGAGGAGAGGAGAGGAGAGGAGAGGAGAGGAGAGGAGAGGTTGTATTAAAAGTAAAGAAGAAAGGAAAAGGGGAAGGGAGGATAGGAAGTGAGGAGATTTGTATGGACGAGAGGGGGAAGGAGGAGCATAGGAGGAGGAAGAGATCAAAAGAGATGAGATGGAGGAGAAAGGAACGCAGGGAGCCTGACCAAAGAGAAAGGAAACTCTTTGGTCAGGCTCCCCTCCAGTGGGAATCAAACCCACACCCAGCCACAGAGAGGATGTTTGTTATTAACAATGAACATGAATTTATAAAGATGTCTCCTTTGTAGAAATTTTACATTTTAATTAATCCTGACATCATAACAACCTCAATTCATAGCAATGTATTCAAAGTTGTGACCTCATAAGGATAGCATGAAATGTATCTGAATGCATTCAGAAAATATTTACCTCATAAGGATAGCATGGAATTTATGTGAATGTTTTCAGAAAGTTGTGACCTCATAAGGATAGCCTGGAATTGATGGGAATGTTTTCAGAAAGTTGTGACCTCAAAAAGATAGAGTGGAATTTATCTGAATGCATTCAGAAAGTTGTGACATCATAAGGATATTAGCTCACGTATAGAACTGCAATCAAACAAAGTTTTGACATTATAAGAATGCTATAACATATAAAAATGTATTTGGAAAGTTAAGATCTCATTAGGATATTACATAATATATATAAACATATTCAAAAAAGTAGGACGTCATAAGTATCATGTAGAATTTAAGTAAATGTATTTAGAAAGATTATAAGAATATCCATAAGGCTATTACATAATTTATATAAATGTATTCCACAATTTAAAGACCTGCTGCTCTACATAGTAAAGTTAGGATGTTAATGCGCAACATGGATTATGAAAACACACACGTTAGATTACATAATCCCACCAGTGTGTGTCGTTCCAGATATGTGTGTGTATGTGTTTATTTTTGTGTGTATGTATGTGTATGATTATCTTTGTGTGTGTGTGTTTGTGTGTGTATGAATGTGTGTGTGTTCATCTTGTGTGTGTGTTTGTGTATGTGTGTGTTCATCTTTGTGTGTGTGTTCATCAGCTCACAAGTCTAAATTTGTAGTAGTAGCAGATATAATGACCCATTTCAACATAATTTTTCATCCCTCCATCTGTGTTCTGCTGTGTCTCTCTCTCCCTCTATCTCACTCTCTCTCTCTGTCTCAATCTCTTTCTCTCCATTTCTCTCCATTCAACATATATAATATATGAAAACAAGGTCACTAACATCTATGCTTTTTTCACCCGCCCTTTTTCCCCCTTTAGCCCCCCCCCCCATCTCCCCCCCCCCCCCCCTTCTTTCTTTATCTGTTGTCAGTTTAAATCAACGTTAACCAGGATGATGATGTCACACGGTGTCCATGACAACCCCAGGTTGCCTGGGCGATGCCCCTGGTTGGTTGGGACAGGTAGCCAGTCAAGGACACAGAGAGACTGGAGTGCGCTCTGACCTAACACAGCCCCCATAGCTGCCCCTGATGCAATTATTAATATTGAGGATTCATGGTCTGATAAAAAGAGACACAGACACATGTCTCTGTGTCTCTGTGTCTCTGACAGAGACACAGAGCAGTGTAGATAGAGAGACAGACAGACAGACAGGAAAATGGACAGACAGATAAACCAACACACGGAGACAGACAGACAGACTGACAGACAGACACAAAAACAAATGGACAGACAGTCAGGCTGACCAATAATCAGACCGACAGACAGACCGACAGGCAGACCAATGGATAGACAGTTACAGTATGGCATGATGATCAGTAAAAAAAAGTGGAGCAGAAATATAATGACAGGAGAGAAATAGAGAGAGGAGGTCAGACCAGAATAGAGATACAGAGAGAGAGAAAGTGAGAAAGATAGAAATAGATTAGGATAGATTCAGAGGGAGAGTGGGGGAGAAAGAGAGAGGGAGAGAATGGTAGGGCAGCTGCGAGAGAGAGAAAGAGAGACATCTACAGCAAAAGGTCATTGCACCTGTGATAAGAGCTACTTGGACAGCCGGCACACAGCTGGTGCCAAGCACTTGTCAACACAATGCAGGTGTGTCTGCACCGCTCAGGTACCTCAGTAGAACCTGGACAGAGAGCCCAGCGACCAGGGTAGTCTAGAGGTTAGGATGTGTACCTCCCAGCCCAAAGGTTCAGGGTTTGATCCACAATGTCTACAGTATACCTGTAGGCATCCGAGACCAAGATGCCCTAACCCCTCCCTGCACCTTAATGGTCTCTATCTGAAATCACTGTAAGTCACTTTGGATAAGAGCAATA